>JAQJVL010001020.1:0-286510 GCA_035578905.1 Stictocephala bisonia | reverse complement strand
ACCGTGCATGGCCTTTACATTTATCAATTAATTCTTCATATCAAAAATAATTTAGATAATTTAACTACATTAGGAACTTCACATAATTATAACACCAGGAATAGACAACTTTTGGCTTTTGATAGGCACAGTTCACAATTATATGCCAAAAAACAACCTTTGCTAGAATAAAGTTTTTTAACCACCTGCCGACTGACTTAAAAGAGGCGGGTAACTTAAGTATTTTCAAAAGGAAATTAAAGATTTTTATTTTAGATAATCAATTTATTCTCTTGATGAGTTTTTCACATAATTGTGTAATAGTTTTAATACAGTCCCTAATATTATTTTATATTTCATTTAAAATAATGGTATATTTGGTTGACATTTTCCAAATACTAAGCTAAATGTTATTTTGAAAGCATCTATTGTTTTTAGTTGTATTTACAGTAGGCTACTATAGTAAGCTTAGAAATTAGGTAAATTGTTAAATATTGTATTTTCAATAAGCTAGACACCATTCATGTACACTTGTACAAAAATGAATAAAGATTATTTGATTGATTGAACTGATTTTGTATTTGAAATATTGACCACAAGGTCACTCAAATTCAAATTCTTTTATTAACTCATTACATCTTATAAAAGTACACAGTACCAAGACAGGAGTTTTGTCATAATATTGTAGTCATTTATCCGCTAGTCAAAAATACATTGATATAATTAATATAACATGCTTAAAAAATCTAACAATAATTCAACAATAATAAGACAACACTAAAACTTCAACAATAATAATAAATAAATGTTACATATAACCAAGATTAAAACTATTTTAATCAATACAATAACCATACCACAATAAACACATAAAACCAACTTTAAAACACTTAGAAACAACTATCCTAAGAGACTAGAGTTATCAGCTCAAATATTTATCATTTATAAACTCATTTATTCCATAGTAGGCCTTTGCTATCAACATGCGTTTGATCTGCTCTCTGAACTTTCTTTGGCAAACTGATGGGCATTTTATGTTATCAGGCAGTTTATTATAAAGTTTAATTCCCATGTAGTAAATGCCCTTTTCTAAGGCAGAGGTATTATGTTGGGGGTAGATAAGGAGATATCTGTTTCTTGTACTGTAATGATGTTCAGATTTTTCTTGTGAATACCATTTTAGGTTATCTCTCACATGACACAAAACTTCAAAAATGTAAAGGCTAGGTGCTGTTAGAATTTCTAAATTTCTAAAAATGTCTTTACATGAATATCTAGGAGGTTTGGATGTCATTATTCTCAGCATTTTCTTTTGTGTTTTTAATACTTCTTTTATCAGTTCAGTAGCTCCCCACAGCGTGATTCCATATTTCATTAATGAGTAGAAATAGCCATAATATAATGTTAATTTTGTTTCAATGCTTATACAATGTGTCAGACAGCTCATATTAAAACATATGCTATTTAATCTCTTGCATAAGTGTGTTATATGTTCGTCCCACTTTAATTTTCCATCGCATACCACACCTAGAAGTTTAACTGCTTGCTGACATTCAATTTCTTTATTGTCTATTTTTACATTTAAATTTTCCTCTCTATACTGTCTGTTTTTGAAATGAACCAATTTTGTTTTTTCAGCATTCAATAAAAGCCCATTTTTTTAAAACCAATATTCCAGTTCTTTCATTGTAATTTCTGTTGTACATTTAAGTGCTTCTAAGGTTTTTCCTTTTATAAGTGCTGTAGTGTCGTCTGCAAACATAATAATTTTGGTATTTATATTCATAGGGAGGTCATTTGAATATATTGTGAACTGGTGTGGCAGTATTGGTAAGCCATATTTAATTAGATGTATGAGCTTAATGCCAGTTAGTCAGTGAAGTTCCCTGAAGACAGAAGGGTAGTGTCATCTGCGTAATGAGCGTATGACAGTCCGTCCAAGTGTTAAGGCATTTGTTTGTGAATAAAATAGACATCAAAAGGACAAGGACAGAACTTTGTGGTACTCCTCTAGTTATGTAACAATTATGAATTTTGTTGTTACCCACCAATTACTTGGTGTGATGGTGTGGCTTAGATCTTAAAAGTATAGATTTTTCCTGTTTCTGAGTGTCTGACTTCGACCAATAGGCTGCATTTTTTGAGGTAGCTTCTAAACCAGTCAAGAGTGGGGCCTCTTAACTCTTGAAGTTTGGAAAATGCCTTACCAAAGTCAAGCATGATAATAAGCATTGTTTTAATAACTTTGAGGAGACTTTCTACTCTTGCTTAAGTTTTGGTTTTGAAGCTCTTAATTATATTCTGGATTTCCTCTATGTTAGCGTATAGCAGATATGTGAGGGGGTAGTTCATACGTTGTGCTTGTATGTTATTGGCGAGTGATGGTCCACGTTTACTGTTTGCAAGTGTCTTTTCTGCTATGTTGATGAAGAAGTGGTTTAAATGTTCAGCAGTACTCATCAGGCTGCATATTTCTTCACCATCAACTATATTAAGTTTTGTTTTCTTCGATTCGCGTTTCACCTTTCAGAATTTATTATTTACTTATGATAGTCTGGAAATTTCAAAAAGGGCTTCACTTATACATTATTTCCCAGTATTTATGTTCATCAAAACATCTGGTAGCATATCATGTAGTATAGTAATGTGGGTGACAGGATTTATTTGGTGAGGTAAAATTGATTGATTGGCTCCCATTTTCCTATTTATTTTTAAAATCTCCGCTCCTATCTGTGTGGCTGGTAGGGGTTAGCCACTTCCAAGCAGCTTCTGTGTTCTGTCAATCGAGTGGCCTTTAGGCTGAGTGAGAACCTTATGGTATGGCGGTTAACTTTCCTAGCTGGTGTCGGAATCATATATGCCATTCCAGAACCACATTTCCGGAATCTTCTGGATTGCAGCGTCAACTTATAAAAATATGGCCAACTAGTCAGTCTACAGTCTTGAGACCAAGGCGAGTAAAGAGGAGGTTGGCCCATTTGTTATACTGTAATGATGCCTGCTTTTAGAGGGGTCTGTGATGTCACGGCTAGACCAGGCTGCCACTCTGTAACACTGGCGCTTACGGGGGAAGTGTGCTATTTGTTTTAAAGAAACATAAACTACCAATATAATTTTGCCAGTAATGTGTAAACCATACTCATTATCAATAATATATTTGTATAGTATTATATTCCATTTAAGCATATTATAAACTTTTGTACAGTTTGAAAACTGGACAGCTTTTAATTTAATTTTTATGTATGGATATCCACTGTAAATTCCTTAAATTCACAAACTAATAGTTTTACAGGCCTAGAAAGTAATCAAGTATTGACGTTTTGTTCATTGTTGCATTAAATCTAAGCGGAAATTTTATTAGGACGATAAGATACATAAGCCTCTGTAAGAAATACAAAGCCCCTCTGTAGAGAATACTTGTAATTGGCAATAATATTAGTATCATGTAAGAAAATAATAAATCAATTTCGTTTGCAGGCTATTGTCATCCAACCACTAGACCAGCTACATACTAAAATATTTACATTAGACCTATTTATATACAAACACTTTTAAACTGAAAAATATTTATCGTTTATAAGCTAACCAATATGAGTAATGTCCTCTTTAAAACTTAAAAGTTCAACAATACAACATGATTAGAAGGGTCGGTAGCTTAGTTGGTTAAATCCCAGCTTCATAAGCTAAAGGTTCTCAGTTTGATTCCAGTCAGAGTTGTAATACATTTTGAAAGGGATCAGCTGTCAACCACTGGCAGACCATTTGTCATTGGGCTATTAATTAATGACACTTTCTAAGGAATAGTCGGCCTTAGTTTGTATCAATGATTAAATTCGCTCATCTTCACTCATCACACTCATTTGAAATCCATATTCGCCCATATCTTGATGATCGGCGTCTTAAGAATAAGAGCTATTTGTTTCTTTAAATAGCTAATTGTTAAAAGTACAAAAGTGTGTTTATCATTTTATATTAAAAACTACATTTTATACCGAATTAGTATGCTTTTTAGCTAGAGTACAAGTTTGGAGATTGGGTTGTATAACAACATTTCGGCCAAATGCTATTTTAGACTGATCAAACACATTTATGGGGTATAACTTGTTCGTTCAAAATAATAACATACACAAGAACTAACAAAGTACACAAGAAACAACAAAAATTTAAAGGCTGAAAAGTGATTGATATTCAAAATATAATATTGATTGCATGCAGTAAATAAAAGAGATGTTAATGCCCATCACAATAAAACATACCAGAAGTATACATTTGAAAACAACATCTTGTTGAGACACCATGAACAGTAAAAGTAAATAAAGTAGCAATAAAATGGAAACTTACAACAACCATAAATATGACTGCATAGAAATAACAATGTCAAACACTCATGAATCACTTTTTACTACTAGACAGAAGCGATCTGCTGAGCCTTTACTCTCGCAGGCATGCTGCCATTCTTGGAAAATTAATTTTGTATTTCACCACTCTGACAGCTAAACGAACAACCCCACAGAAATAATATAAACCCTAATATTGCTTTAAATTAAAAGTTTAGTTCAATTGTTTATCTAAAAGTTATACGCAGGTGAAATCTTCCTGACCATCAAATAATAAAGTTTCTTGCTTACTGACCTTTTAGTATTTTGACTGAAAATATTCTGTACACTTGCTACATGGAACTTAAAACATGGAAACGAACAATTTTATAGATGATTTATAACGTATAATTTGTACATTCAGAATCAGTGGTTTATGATGATTAAAATTATGGCCTAACAAAAGTAATGTGTTTACATATAACCACTAGAGCGACTGATATGTATTTACTAAATAGATGTTACGCTGGGAATTAAACACATTTTAAGCAAGCCATACTCGAGAGTTAAAGAGTTTACGTTACAAATACTGTGTGTGCAACGTATTGTATTGAAATTTCATACAAATACAGTATGAAAATTCAACTGGGCCAACCTTCACTTTACTACTGTTGTCTTGAACCTGCGTTCAATACAATGACAATCACTGTTGACAGCAGCAGTCATATTTGACATTGTAGTGAGTGAAGATTTTTAATATAGTGACTGAGTCAAATATGAAATCAAGATATCCTTTTAATACAATAATAGCAGGTTAATGTACCTTTAACGTCACAATTCATTAAGATATGTAAACCTGCTATTATTATATTAACTACCTATTCCAGAGGCAAAATAATGAATTAAAAAAAAATTCTTTTATCTATTTACTATGATATAGTTAAATTTAGCTACTTGCTTTATGACAAAGTGCAAGTTACATAGAATTTGTCAGAAAGTAATCAAAAGTATTTAATATGCAATAAAGTAATTCATATGATAGCAGGCTTGAATTCATGAAAAATGTTCAGTAATTTTACGAGTATTAACATTTCCCTGCATTTATGTGTACTACGCTTTAAGTTACTGTAGACAAAATCAAAATGTGCTTTTTCAAATTCTTAACTACAATTGTACTTATGAAATAATGAAGCACTGCTTCCACCACTTATGATGGTTTGCACAGTTACCATTGTCTCAAAGACAGCCTCTACTTCCTCCACGCGAGATTTTGTTTATGTGTCGTTTGTCCTGTTTGACACTTAGACTAGTTAGGTTTTGTTCTGAAATATTTCATAAAATTGACTTAAAGAAATATTTCATAAATATATGAAGAAATGAGCCTGCAGTGAGAGATGACCTAGTTCATCGAGAGAACAGGTAGACATGTCTGAACACTATTCTTGGACACTGTGGTGAATCTCAATGTTCACCGTCTGTCAGAATGATAGATGTGATTTACAGTAACTGACCACTGGTTGTTTTAGGCTTCCACAAAACTGAAACTAATTTCTGACAGTGAAAAGATGTGGTATCTAGCTCAGTTTTTTAAATGATTTGTTGCTAATATGCTGTGCACTACCACCATTTTTTGTTTGTACTAAAACTATCCATCAATAAGGTTTTTAATTTTTAAAAAAATCTGATTTATTTTATTTTTATACTGTTTAAAATTTTATTTTGATTATTATGGGGTAGATTTTGATTTTTATAAAGATAGTTGGACATTTCCCATCATTTAGCGAAAAAAACCTTCACTTCGTTTCAACTTTGTACAATCATTGATTATATTATTACTTACAAATAGATAATTCGTGTAATAGGAATACTTGTGTAGTTAATTTTGTTAGTGATGTCTGCTACCACAGCTGGTTTAAACTGCATTATATTTACTTGGGATTACACTATTCTAAAACCGTTCTAACTTTACCTCTGAGGGGAGCACAACATGGCAACATTGTATATTTTGAGCGCTTGGCTCCTTCCTGTACCACGGATAATTCGTTTCGGGTCCAGATGAATCACAACTAGGGCCTTCACAAAGATAATAAAAGTTTTCTTTACAACGTACAAAAATTGTATTTCCAAGAGTTCTTGGGAAGAATTCTTACGTAGAAAGAATAATATATTTTTTCTAAGATTTATGATTTCAAAAACAATTTCGTGTGATGAGTACTTACTTCAATACGATGGTTATTATTTTCTAGGGTGGGGACATACAGGAGCAGTTCTGATATTCTTTTTAGTATATCTCGGACTTTCATTGTAAATAGAATAGAATAGATTAGAAAATTTCTTTATTTGTAAAAAATAATATTTACAAAAAGGCAAAGTTAGGGCCTTATGGCCCTTTCTTATACTTAATCTTATGTGAATAAACTCATATTTAACGTGTTATCCTATTGTAGTACCATTAAGTAGTTTAACTAATGGTAGAAGGTAGGAAAAGCCAAGGGAAGGCTTTAAATAGCCAATTCAGAGCTCTTGTGCTTGTGTTGAGTGTTGTTCGCTGATTCAAGCAAGAAAAGTTAAATCAGGATCCATTAATAAATGTAAATAAAGTAATAGAACGTGATACATTTAATTAAAGTATTAATTAAATGTATCACGTTTTCCTAGTTCATTTCCTATCAAACGTTCATTTCCTAGTATCTTGTTTATGTCTTGTTTCAAATCCCTCGGAAGATTAGCCACTTCCGTGATCCTCTGTTGGAGATGAGGGGAAATCAATTCTTTTGCAAGGCTCTTTATGAAGGAAAATCGAGTCACGTTTGTTTCTCGAGTGTAACACATGTACAGAATGAAGGCATTGACACTAACAATGTTTACAAGCCTGTAAAAGATAACAAGTGCCCACTTTCTGGTTTTCCTACTTGTGGAATATACGGCACATTTCATGTCGACGAGGTCAACACCGGCTTTAGTGCTATTGTAGAAGCAAATAATTTCTGGTTTTTTTTCTCTTCATTTGTTTCTAATGTGTAGTGCATGTTTGACAAGAGACAAACTGCTTTGTTCTTTTTAGGCACAACAGATAAAAGAGTTAGGTCATTTCTGAAACCATATAGGGTAGATACAGTAGGGCGATTGTTGTTTGGAAGAAACTCAAGTGGTATGCATCGTTTGTCCTTCTTCAGTGTACCAACATACCTAAGTTTACTTTTGCTAAGTTCATCCACACACTCGTTAGAAGAGAACCAATTATCCGCCGTAACGTTTCTGTTGGTCCCCTCGATAGGTTTACACAAACGAATGACTGATTGAGTAGGAATACTGAGATTCTTTTCTGTTCCATTCAATCCAATTCCATCACTCCCTTTTCCTGTGTAAATGTATGCATTGCACAGGAAAGAGGTTTTAGCATCGGCAAGGCACATTATCTTTATGCCATATTTTTTCGGTTTCTTATGCATATATATTCTAAAAGTGCAACGACCCCAAAATGGTACTAGCATTTCATCAATGGTAACGTATGCCGAAGGTCGATACACAGCCTGACTATTCTTTATGACTTTGTTGAAAATCTCCGATATAGGTGCCGCTTTGTTTGTTTGTTTTCTCTGTTCCCTAGTTTGAGAATCATCAAACCGTAAATAAGCCACAAGAGTCTTGTAGCGATTGATGGACTACACTCATCCTTTTTGAAAAGGATCAATACTACCGTACGTGTATGAGTGGGCGTGTGGGTCAATACCACTGTACGTGTATGGGTGGGCGGCTGGGTCAATACCACTGTACGTGGATAGGTGGGCGGGTGGGTCAATACCACTGTACGTGTATGGGTGGGTGGGTGGGTCAATACCACTGTACGTGGATAGGTGGGCGGGTGGGTCAATACCACTGTACGTGTATGGGTGGGTGGGTGGGTCAATACCACTGAACGTGGATAGGTGGGCGGCTGGGTCAATACCACTGTACGTGTATGGGTGGGTGGGTGGGTCAATACCACTGTACGTGGATAGGTGGGTGGGTGGGTCAATACCACTGTACGTGTATGGGTGGGTGGGTGGGTCAATACCACTGTACGTGGATAGGTGGGCGGGTGGGTCAATACCACTGTACGTGTATGGGTGGGTGGGTGGGTCAATACCACTGAACGTGGATAGGTGGGCGGCTGGGTCAATACCACTGTACGTGTATGGGTGGGTGGGTGGGTCAATACCACTGTACGTGGATAGGTGGGTGGGTGGGTCAATACCACTGTACGTGTATGGGTGGGTGGGTGGGTCAATACCACTGTACGTGGATAGGTGGGCGGGTGGGTCAATACCACTGTACGTGTATGGGTGGGTGGGTGGGTCAATACCACTGAACGTGGATAGGTGGGCGGCTGGGTCAATACCACTGTACGTGGATAGGTGGGCGGGTGGGTCAATACCACTGTACGTGTATGGGTGGGCGGCTGGGTCAATACCACTGTACGTGTATGGGTGGGAGGCTGGGTCAATACCACTGTACGTGGATAGGTGGGCGGGTGGGTCAATACCACTGTACGTGTATGGGTGGGTGGGTGGGTCAATACCACTGAACGTGGATAGGTGGGCGGGTGGGTCAATACCACTGTACGTGTATGGGTGGGCGGGTGGGTTCCATATTCTCATTGTTTGATTTTAAAACAGATGAATATAGTAGTAGCCCAATTAGGGCATTAAATAAGTAATACAGTAATTGTTTATTTGTATAAAGTTAATTTATAATTGTTAAATTTTATATTTAGCACATTTTTTAATTTTTCTTTCATTTTAGGTATTGTTACATAACTCTGTATTTTGCAACTTATCCATAATACTGTACTGAAATTTTATTACGTTGCATTTTTTATTGTTGTCAGTTTTATTTTGTGTTCTATAACCAAATGTAATGATTGTTTAATCCTAGATCGCGAATCCTGGCGCTTTGCATCCTATTTTCAAACATATACGCGATCGCGAAAGTATAAACATCCTATTTTCAAACATCAACTCAATAAAACATATGTTTACCATAAAAGCAAGCTTGACAAAATTGGTACCAATTGATGCAGAATGTTTTTTCTATACATTTAAGATTTTTAATAATTTTTTATGCAATTTTATAAACGTAGGAAAAGGTGCAACAACAAATTCCTGGTCAATTCCCGCCTGGAGGAGGTCTGGACAGCGTAAAATTGCTGATGTTTGTCGCATGAATGAATAATAACCAGAAGACGGAATAAGGCGTATCAAATGTCAGTCTGCAGAGGATTAAATACTATATCCACCAAAACAAATTACAAAGTTGTAGATGAATTAGGTGTTTTACCAAAAACGTTTTTTGTATACCCTTTTTTGTGTGTTTCAAATTCTACGTAGAGCAGATTTTCTCCATAAACAAAAAATATGAAAATATGTTTAGGGTACAAAATAAATATTTTTCCTAACAAATTTTTATTCTCTATTCAATGCTGATTTTCCCAAGTTTTTTCATGTACTATTTGATTATCTACAATGATCATACTGTAACTTTACACATTTTTTCATTTTTGCATTTTATGTACACAATTCAGAATAAAAAACTAGTATTTTATATAAAATGTAAGAACATATTATTATAGTGCACAAAATAATAAACAATTTGGCTATCTTGCAATTATTTACAAAAATATTTTAGTGCTCCTAAGGATAAAATATCGCTTACGATAAAAAAAAAAAAGGATAAAAAGGACAAAATACATATATAAGTTATAATTAATGTACAAAATTTTTTAATTTTTTCAATCTTTTCTAGACAATAATTTTTACTTTTTTTGTAAGTTTTGATGGTAGTATGTGAAAATAAAGTTCATGAGAAGAAAAACGAAATGATAAAATTGACATTTTCAGAATATTTAGAATTGTTTATGATTTTTACAAAAAAAGCTTGCGAAGCGCTGAAAAGAAGCACTTTGCAATTGGAAGTTCATAATGGGTCACCTAGTATCCACCATATAGGTTAAACAGTACTAAGGTGTTAATTCATAGTAAAATGCATTAAAGTACTTAGTTATACAAAAATTAGCGTTTTTATTGCAATTCCCTATTATGTGACATTTTCACTATCCGACATCATCACGGCCCATATACATCGGTTAAGCGAGGTTCTACAGTATTAGATTTCATCGTTCAGTGCTTATGACACCTTTATCAATAATCATTCAGCATATATACAAATTATTACATTTTACTGTTATAGACATCAACATAACATAACACCAATGAAAACAAGACCTTTCGGATGTTTTTAACACTTCTCAGTGTCGAGAAAAAGTTACTTAACTAAACAGATAAGAACTTTTTTGACAGTTTGACGAATTTTGAAAATTTGTAAATTGGCTCTCTATTAAAGCATCTACATTATACGTTAAATAACAGTTTTGCGTACATGTGATAAGTTGGTTTTATTTCGCGATTTGTTTATGTCACAAACAATCCAACTGTGTAAAATAATGAGACTTTCTTACACCAACTAAGACTAAAAAAATTAAACTTTCAAATTTACATTTATCGTAGAAATAAATAAGGAATAAATATTTTTACCCCCAGTGGGTATTGTATAGTTTTTTTTCAAACTCGGGTATTCATATTTGAATAGGAGTGTAAAATTTGGCTTCGAAAATGTACTTGCTATTATTTTCAAAAGATTTTAGATAAATACTAATTAAAAAAAATAAATAAACGATCAGCCTAATAATGTAATTATATATTTATTCTTTGGATGGTTCTCCATGATTATAAGGAAACCAGATTACACTTTTTCTAGGGGAGATACACAAGAGCTGCACACAATCTATATATATATATATTCCTGATATCTTAATTTTAATTGTACTCTACGGTTATTCTCAAAGTCTGAACCTTCTTCCACAAATATTGATAAAAATATGTATATCTTGTCACATTAGTAAAAAAACTTCAGCCAAAGCTTCCTGAACAGCTGATTCAAAGTCGATTTTTGTATTATAACATACCCTGCCTTTATATAATCAAGAGTCATGGGTGAGTATCCACTCTTTGCGCTTCTCATTTCTAAGAAATGGTAACTGTCAACCCTCGTCAAGAGACTAGGTGGTAAGTAGCACAGTTGGGAAATAGCACGGTAGAAAATAACACAGAATCATTTCTTAAAATCATTTTAAGATTTATTTTACTAAATTCATTTATGAAGTTTTACTTTTGAATTATAATTTTAAACATGTTGTAAAAATACAAAAAAAACTAGATCTGTGTGACAGTTATTGTATCCATTTATGGCTATTCATTTTATCAAAGTTCTACCATATAACATAAGAGAGTAGTTAACGTTATAGTTTAAATATACGAGATACAGTCAAAAAATTTCCAAAATTGATATCCAGAGATACACAGCATGTTTGCAGATTGAATTTTGTTGTATAGAAGTTAGTACTACTCCTGGAGAAGGGATATTGGTAGTACGAGTATTGCTCAGCCGCCATTGCTACCACGCTGGAACATCCTCCCTACTCGCTTGACCTCATGCCGCCTGATTTCTTCCTGTTCACACCGTGAAAACATCAATAAAAATAAAACCATATGCAGGTGCTGAAGCTGGCAGAAAAAAATTTGACAAAAGCATTAAAATACATTAAAAAAATAAGTATCAAAAGTGTTGAACTTATGATCGTTGAACAACTGTATGATCGTTGGGACAAGAGTTGTTGCAGGAGTATTTTGATGAAAAATAGGTTTGTAAGATTTTATATTTGACCAATAAATACATTTCAAATTCAACCAATACCGCAACATTTTTTACTATATCTCGTAAATTAAATATAATGGCTTTGGGAAGGCATCTAGATTATTGGAAGCAAATTGCATAAATAAAATGAGCTGGAAGTGTCGAAATTCCTCGGAAAACCCCCTGGTTGTTCCCATAACTCTTAAGGTCAACAGTCATCTGTAAATGTATTCTGAATCTTCTCTGAAGTGAGGTGTTTGATGCTGTAATCAAAAAATATTAGGTCGACACTCATCAAAATGCTAAAATTAAGGTAACTTCTGAGCATTCCATTTATTATGAACAACTGTATTTTAATTTGTAAGCTATAAATTGTAATAAATGAAAATAGATTGGCTCATTCATTTTGTATTTTGTCTTTGTGTATGAGTCATCTGCATAAATTATTGTTACATAGTATGTATTCCACAGAGACAATTTTTGCTTAAGATAACCATTGAATTTATTTCATCATACACCACAAATTCAGTAAGTCAGCCTCCCTCCGTTTGGTGCAATCTGCAAGAAATTAGTTGAACTGGCAAGATCTTCCCGATGTTTCATCTTAAAAGAATCTTTTAATAACATTAATGAATTATTAAGAGTAGATTACTAAATAAGTCAGTGAACATGAGTATTTGTTATGAAAACTGCCGCCTCTATCCCACAATCTGGGACTGTGTGAGCCAAATAAGATTAAAAATAACTTGAGAGTGCATTTCAAGCATACCCTGGCTTTCATCCCAAACCACCTCTTCAATAAACTATTCCTTTAGTCTCTCTCCAGCAGTATATAGAGAAGCTAATCTAAATAAATAAGATTCTTTAAAAATGTGTTATAATTACATTTAAAATTTTAATTATTTCCTAGTCGATTTTTGTTATTTTTTTACAGTAAATTAAATGTTATTTTCTCATTTACTGAGGAATTATGTTCTAAAGAGATATGAGGAAGTGAATGCTTATACACAGCTTGTTTGAAAACTTTCCAGTATGCCAAACCAGAGTTCAAGCCTTAAAAGCCAGACATTATCATGTTATTACTAAGTAGACAGGTTCTTTAACCATTGGTTCATACATTGCCCATACCTATGTAAAGTGGGCCTTTAGATCACAGATGTCTTGTAGAGAATATGATGAGTGAAAGAAACAACTTGAGGCATTATGACAAAATGACTTTGCGAGAGACTTAAAGTAGAGTATTTTGGAAATATTATCAAAGGAATATCGGGTTGTTATGATCCTTTCATTTTGAGGGAGGAGATAACAAGATAGTATTTTCAAATGTTACAAGAGACCATATTTATAAGTGTGATAGTAGAGGTGCACAGTAAGTACTTTACTATGCACGACATTATCAAGTTGATACTAGGTATATGAAAAAGAATTCAAGCTATAACGCCTAGATTCTTACTACAAGGGAGATTTTGAGGACTGTACTGTAAAACTCTGTGTTTTGTTGAACTTTTTCATATTTTGTATTTCTTTTGCATATTTTAACACTTCAAAATCTTCAAAGCACTGAAAATCTCCAAATGTTATCTAACAATCATGAACAATCCAATACTAACAAATAACTTTCAAGCAACCAAATGTGGTTTTGTTTTTGCCATGAAAAAGTGGTATTAATTAAGAAAACACATAGACGTTGGCCAATACATAAAATTACCAGTTAATTAATAACTAAAGAACGACACACACCATTTTTAAATTCTGATTACGCTATCCTTTTTATTTTAAACTAGCGGTGTTAAATGATATATCACATAACCACGTTCCTATTTGAAATTTTGAAGTTAACTCCTGTATCTCGGACCCCAAGTGGTCCCCAAATAACACTGAAACACTCTTAATGTAGTGTGGGTTAGTATTAGTTTAATGGCATGTTCATAAAGCAAACTAAACTGGGGAAGCAAGTTAGGGTGTAACTAACTGTTTAAATGATAAAGTAGTTACAATTAGGAAAATATGTAGGCAATGACCAATTAAATACTAAAGAACCACACATCCTTTTTAATTTCTGATTGCACAATTATTTTCAGCTGGAAATGGTAATGTTAAATAACACATCACATGACCATGTTCCCATAAAAAATTTTGAAGTTTACTCTTAGATCTTGGACACTAAGTGATCCTTAATAACATTAAAACACTGTAAATGAAATGTAGGTTGGGGCGAAAAATGTGACTTACATGTCCTTACATATGCAAAATTAAGTAATCAGTCTACGGGGAGACTTTATTAGAGATGACATTGCTACTGACTTAAAGATAACATGTGCTTACAGCATCCTGGCAGGCCAGAGCAATGATATATCAAGGGAAAGAACATCCATTCCCAGGAGTTACATTTTATGACAAAGAAAATATCATTTGTTTCTGTGGAATGTAAGGGTTGTAAGACTAGCTTGGAGGGAAAATATGATGTATACGCTATTGACATTGAATTGAATATTGAAGAATATTGAATTGAATATTGAAGAAAAGTTAGGTCTTGATCTGAAAGAGAGCGTTACAATGAGTGGTCCACCATGGCAGGTAAGGATGGAGGTTTTCAGTTAATTCTACGAGAAAAATTCACAAGTGCATTCATTATATTTTCATTGTGCTAGTCATGCGGACACTGAAAACAGTAGTGAGCAACGAAGTTCTAGTTTCAGCTTACTAAGGCATAATTTACCCCTATCTTTCATATGCAGTACCGGTTTGGGGGGGAAGTGAAAGCCAAAGGACCGCTTTTTTGTTCCGCTTACAAAAGAAGGCTATAAGGGTCATCTTCTCCCTCCCCAGAAACCAATCATGCAGAGAAATATTTAGAACCAGCAAAATTTTAACATTCCCTTCCATTTATATCTTGGTGACATTACTGTTTGTTAAGAACAATGTTACAATGTTTAGTTTTCCTTCCAGTCACAGTTATCAATTCCGCAATAACAATCATATTCCCATTCCTAAACATTCAACTTCATTTTTTCAAAAACAATTCCTTTATAATGATGTAAAACTTTACAATAGTCTCCCATTATCTTTAAAGATCGAGCAGAATCACCGTTCTTTTAAGAGGGGGGTTAAAAACAATGCTCTTGGAGGAAGTAGTCTACAGCGTCCGGGAGTTTCTGGCTGGTAGTCGCTAATAAATTCCTGTGTAATGTCTTAGTTAATAATATATATTAAATTATTGTATTGACTTAGCTAATGCAAATGTATTGTTGATTTGGCCAAATAAACAAGTTTGATAAACTAAACACAGTTTTAAATGACATAAAATTAAATAGCAATCATATGAAATACAATCTTAATAACAAAATAAATAATTTTTCCAAGAATCACCTCTTCGTCGAAATGTCATAACATAACAAATACTGTACTGCAATACTCTGTGAAGTCCGAATCCACACGTTTTTAGTAAAATTTCATCCTTTTTGTTCTTACTGTGATTTTATTGATTTCCTTGGTGAAGCATACCGATGTAATGCCGGGAATATTTATGGAGAATAGTGGTGCATTAGTTTATTTATATTAAACTTGGGTGAACGAGAGGAAATAGACTTCGTCAATGTAATGTATTGTACTGAATTGAAATACAGTAATAACTTCAAAATGATATAAGATTGTAACAGTCCAATATCTTAATATGCAATACTAAATTGTATGTTAAACTGTATGTACGATGATAATTGTAATATACTGTAAATTAACCGAAAGTAAGTTTATTTTTAAAACTTTATAAATTACGTTTTAATTTACTTTCTATGTGTCCGAGTCATCCGACTATAAAAAGAACCCGGTTGAAGGAAACCCAAGCGGTCTAATAATAGCCCGACTAATGGCGAAGAGCATGTGTCATGGGGGTCATAATTTCGCTAAATTGTTTGGACAGCCAATTTATTCTCCGTGGTGCTCGTAAATCCTAGCGACATTTGGATGTCTTGTCTGGACCGCCTTCATCACACGCCTCACAGTGCGTGCCATGCTCCCGCGCGGTTCCTTTCAAGTGGAAGTGCCTGATGAGAGCATTATTTTACTATTATTTGAGCATGTTCTTGTTAAAAATAATTAGCAGATATATTGTTCTGGCTATTACACCATTAAATTCATTAATGAAATGAAAGATGCTAAAGTACGACTTCCATCTATACATAGAAGAACAATATAACCTAGACTAAACAAAGGACTGGCCAAACCTAGAACATCCATGAATTGATCAAGATACAGTATTCAATAGTATTCTATGCAATTATTTATTTCCATGCTTACATTGACTATTGGCGGAGAGAACAGTTAATTGTTCTTTTCATTTTAATTTTCTAGTTAAAAAAGGTACTTTCAAGATATTGTTTGAATGAAATGCTAAAAAATAACGATCTATCAACGTAATCGAACACTGCAGAAATCCTGTTCATCCTGCTTCCCAAGTGCAGCAAGGACGTTTTGAGTAGAAGTTGCACAAATCATTTTTTCTACAGTTGAAATAAAGTAAACCATATAAAAAGTAACTAGTAATAAAAACATAACTAGTAGGCAAGTAGGTCAGAACTTTTATTTTAAACTATCACAAACATCTTTCTATTTTACAAACATAAAACTGTATTTTAAAGTTTAAGCAAAACTTTAACACTACATCAGCTGTTCTGTTTACACCCGACCCTGCCAACTTAATTATTTCAAGCGCACATGGTGTTAATTGGATATAGCTAATATATGTATTATTTATATTATTAAGTTAAGAACTTGGAATGCGGTAAAGTGTTTAAGTGCAGGAATCACCTAATTTGCGACTTGTATTGATTGTAGGGACAGCCTCTTTGTTAGGCAACTTTAAGAAAAATATTATTATCTTTATTGTTGTTTATTTACATACAAATATATATACAGTACCTGATGTCCAAATAAAATATCAAATGTGTTCTGATAAAAATACCATATCTAAAAATGTAATTACATGTAAAGAATAATTCAGTTGAAATGTTGAACTCATTTTCTAAACTACAAATTTGGACGTCAACCTTGGTGTTAAAATAATCATCTATTCACTTGGACCTTGTCAGCTCAAGTTTCTGCAAGGTCCGAGTTTACAACAGATGAGAACTGTGTATCATGTTGACATAACAATGTTTGAGATCGCGGCTGTAGAAGGGTGGCCGTCTCCCCCGCGCGAGCCACATCGCTGAGTCACCGCCAGAAACGACTGGGCAGCGTCACGCGGGACCACGGTTTCCGCCAAGCTGGCTAACGGTGCCAATTTTCTTTACCGTGAGGTAAACGCCAGAACTATAAGCAATGACTCACTCACCAGCGATAATGACGGAGAACCAACTGAACTCATAAACAAGTCAAGTAGTCGTTAAGTTATTTTCGGAAGTATTTTGTTTTTATCACGAAGTTAGTAACGTTTTTCATCTAAAAGAAAACAGTTAATAGGGCTTCTCATATCGATCAAGTAGACTGTCCTTATAGAAGACGTAGATGAGGTGTGAAGACTTTTCAAAACCAACTTTTAGTAAATGTATGAGTTAGACCTAGTCAATTGAAAATTAGCACATTCACAAGTTTCATTTTTTACTGAAGTCCAATTTAACAGGGCAGTTTTAGTTGTTAAAAATTAACTATACAAATTTGTTTCCATACTTTATATTTGTCCAATTAGTAGTCTGGAGTTTGCAGCACTTAACAAATGCTTTATATTGATTCTAACATTTCTCTCGGCCACAATTCCATTTATCTGGACAAAATGTACACCTCAGTTCTATGTTAAACTCTTATCAAGTTCTACTGACCATCCACCAGAAAACTTATGTGCTGGTATTTTAATATAAACCCAAGCCATTCCCTTTGTAAAAAGAATAACGACTGATTTTATTTTTTACTTTATTTCCAACGGCAACACCATTTACATAATATGTTGAATAATTGTATAGACATTCAAGATGGCTTAATACATGCAAATGTAAGTATTGCCTTCGTGCAGCAAAGTGATACTTTGCGCACTAGTTGCACAAATAACTATTTACAAGGCAGTTACTATAAAGATAACTGACCTTAAGTGCAATTATTTGTGTTTATTTCTATTGAACTATATTCCACAATACAAGTTTTGTCGTAACACAAAGTTAAGTACTGTAATAAGCGTCGAGCGTTTTTGTTGGTCGTCAGGTCTTTGTTATTACTCTGGCGGTGTAGCACTATTTAATATTACTTATGCTCTTATTTTACTTTTTGACCAATTATATACATAAAATAGATGTTTTTTAATGCTTAAATACCTCAACTTAACGTTTACTTGACATGTTTATGTGTAACTCTATTGGAATATTTGACGATAAGGGTGGCAAATAAATTATTGACACCATCAGACTTCTTTTTTTATCAGACTTACATTCAAACTGGTTTTTATGTAAAGTATTTATTGTATTGTGATTTATGGTAAAACTTTCTTTCTTTCTTTAAAGTTGTGGCGGTGAGACATAGACTAGTAAGTATGCGTGCCAATATACCGTTGCCAGTAGACCACTATACATGTAATAGCAAACATACTTATTCATAATAGGGTTTATTTTAATTATTATATTAACAACAAAAGAGATTACGGAGAGAGAGTCTTTAGAATCGTGAGTAAGAGCGCTTGTATTGTTTAACGTTTTAGCATTGCATAGAAATAGAATTCATAATATGTAAATGTCACGGTTTCCCCAGTTTTCTCGTATTCTAGGACATTTCAATATATATTTTGTAATTTATCCATATAAATTAATAAAGAATAGATAAACAGTTCTGTTAGTATTATTTACAAAAATAAAATTACATGATAACTATTTTCGTAAGTGTTTTTACTAAAAATAATGCATCAGTCGTTCCAGGAGAGCGTATTATACAGTAAAACATCACAAGGAAGCTCGCATGACATTGTTGCTAAAAGTACACAGTTGACATTACCCACGGCAATATATTTTCAACAGGATTTTCAAAGGAAACATGTTTGATTAATGAACAACGTATACAATTTAAATATGAATGAAAATCAAATCTACGACACTCGCAGTGTCTCTCAACAAACAATACTGTGCAGATTGTAGTTTGCGATGTAGTACTGTATAACAATAACTGTAAGATCCGTCGTGTGATCTATAGTAACGCGTAGTTTCGCGAGTAAACTACTCCTGCGCTCGTCATGTCAGTGACAGACGTTGTCATGCACGGGGTGGGGCGGTCCACCCACCACCTGGCGCAGGGCCGCTATAAAAGGAGTACCGGCGCTGTAATACGAGAGCTAGCCAGCGGCTATTCTGGGACATAGCCTGCCTATACCGCATTTCACGTTCAGGTGCAGTTGGACCAACTATTGTTGGATTTGGGAAATGTTGTCGTGTTTTCATATAATATAGAGTGTCTAGAACGGACAAAGCTGTGACATTAACCGCCAAAAGCACTTGACCGGGAATTGTCTTTCTATATCTGAGAATAACGTCAAAATATAAGTTTTTATTCCAATAAATGACTGAAATTATTTTAATAAATGTGAAACAAAATACCTGATTCCTGGTCAAAATATGTTTAGTAATTTTAGATGCGTATTTGTCGTATTCATGAATTCAATAGGCTTCGTGAAAATTTAAAAATTTGGTGTCCTGTCCCCGCAAGTCACAGAGTCTCTCTCCGGAGATCCGTCCTACCCCGCAGGCTCCGTTATTGACAGTGCCATTCCGCTCCGGCACCATAATATGTACTTGAGGGAGGGGGGTCCAGCCTAACTCCTCACCACAAGCATGGCTGTAATCTGTCTGTCTCATTCCTCTTTATTATGATCCTGCAAGCGTATTTTATTACTATTACTACCTTCAGTAGTAGCGTTTAAATATAAATACCTTCAGTCTCTACGCTCGTCTCCTCGGCCTTCAGCCTCAGTAATGCTAATTGATAATAGGCGTTACTCGCTGCGCTCATAACACATAAATTTGTAACTCATGCACACATTAATTATTAACAGGCGACTTTACTATTATGTAAAATTAAAAGTAACTGAAAAAATAAGTAACATTGTTTTTGTTTATCAGACGTATTTTTTGTTTATTTATTATTTTTTACTTTATGCTGAAACTTCTACTTTCAGATCGTCAAGATATGAGTCGTGAATGCGTATAGGTGAACGAGTAGACTTTGTTGACCAAACCTTAGAAAATTAATTAATAGTTCAATATCTAGGACAACGTAAACCCTTACGTATATTTAGTGAGGAAATTGTTCAGTTCACTTTAAATGAACCTAACTCCCAGCGCACCAAACACTTATTGAAGTGTCTCTAGTGACCGGATGTCGAAAGGAGTTGGATGTAAACTAGCTAGGGGAAGTTTTTCAGCAATAGGTGATGAAATTATTTTCCGAAGAAAAAACAATTTCACTTTTACTTATTTTGTTTGCCAAGTACACAAAGTAGGCCTAATTGTCACTGCCACTCAGGTGTTACAGTTACTAGAACGCCTCTATGGGGCTGTGACATTTTAAGCAGCCAGACTGACAACGAACAAATCCAAATTCAAGTAAATTAAATAATGACTTTCTTACGTACAGACTTAAGGTAATTAGTAAATATAAGGACACAATAACATCCATTCTGACTTGAGAAAATGAATAGCAAAGTTCTGTAGGCATATCAAGAGAATGGAACCCTATAGGTTAACAATGGACATTGTACTTCAAGAAGATCGAAGTAAGACCAAAAGAAAACCTATTAAATGGATCGCTGCAACAAAAGGAGACATCAAGGCAACATGCCTAGCACAAATTGACTGGTAAAACAGGACATATTCAGGAAAAAAGGTTTTGATTGAAAAGTCGATCAGAGAGAGGTTGACAGGGAAATCATCAGGAACAAGGTTCATTGAAAGAAAGAAAGCTTATTCTGAAGGAATGAAAAAGTTAGGGCAAAGTCCAACTGAGCCCAGACGTGAATAAGAAAACTGTGTTTCACACTATTCTCCTTCCTGTACACGACATCTCTATTGTTTAGCAGTTACATTTCAAACTATTTTATAAATTTTAAATCACTGATTATTGTCAATGCCGGAGTGTTACCTACCAGCCAGCAGCCTGCTCTTCAATATTGAGGAACTATCATATCAGCCAGTAACCTGCTCTTCAATATTGAGGAACTGTCATACCAGCCAATAATCTGCTCTTCAATACTGAGGTGTTATCTACCAGCCAGCAACATGCTCTTCAATATTGAGGAACTGTCATACCAGCCAATAATCTGCTCTTCAATACTGAGGTGTTACCTACCAGCCAGCAATCTTCTCTTCAATACTGAGGTGTTGCCTACCAGCCAGCAACCTGCTCTTCAATATTGAGAGGCTGTCATACCACCCAGCAATCTGCTCTTCAATATTGAGGTTTTACCTACCAGCCAGCAACCTGCTCTTAAATTTTGAGGGCTGTCTTACCACCTAGCAATATACTCTTCAATATTGAGGAACTGTCATACCAGCCAATAATCTGCTCTTCAATACTGAGGTGTTATCTACCAGCCAGCAACATGCTCTTCGATATTGAGGAACTGTCATACCAGCCAATAATCTGGTCAATAACTCAATACCAGCCAATAACTCTTCAATACTGAGGTGTTATCTACCAGCCAGCAACATGCTCTTCAATATTGAGGAACTGTCATACCAGCCAATAATCTGCTCTTCAATACTGAGGTGTTACCTACCAGCCAGCAATCTTCTCTTCAATACTGAGGTGTTGCCTACCAGCCAGCAACCTGCTCTTCAATATTGAGAGGCTGTCATACCAGCCAGCAATCTGCTCTTCAATATTGAGGTTTTACCTACCAGCCAGCAACCTGCTCTTAAATTTTGAGGGCTGTCTTACCACCTAGCAATATACTCTTCAATATTGGGAGACTGTCATACCACCCAGCAATCTGCT
Organism: Stictocephala bisonia; assembly: GCA_035578905.1. Lineage (NCBI taxonomy): Eukaryota > Metazoa > Arthropoda > Insecta > Hemiptera > Membracidae > Stictocephala > Stictocephala bisonia. The sequence goes on along the minus strand of JAQJVL010001020.1, from coordinate 264,521 downwards.
CTTCAATATTGAGGTTTTACCTACCAGCCAGCAACCTGCTCTTAAATTTTGAGGGCTGTCTTACCACCTAGCAATATACTCTTCAATATTGAGGAACTGTCATACCAGCCAATAATCTGCTCTTCAATACTGAGGTGTTATCTACCAGCCAGCAACATGCTCTTCAATATTGAGGAACTGTCATACCAGCCAATAATCTGCTCTTCAATACTGAGGTGTTACCTACCAGCCAGCAATCTTCTCTTCAATACTGAGGTGTTGCCTACCAGCCAGCAATCTTCTCTTCAATACTGAGGTGTTGCCTACCAGCCAGCAACCTGCTCTTCAATATTGAGAGGCTGTCATACCACCCAGCAATCTGCTCTTCAATATTGAGGTTTTACCTACCAGCCAGCAACCTGCTCTTAAATTTTGAGGGCTGTCTTACCACCTAGCAATATACTCTTCAATATTGAGGAACTGTCATACCAGCCAATAATCTGCTCTTCAATACTGAGGTGTTATCTACCAGCCAGCAACATGCTCTTCAATATTGAGGAACTGTCATACCAGCCAATAATCTGCTCTTCAATACTGAGGTGTTACCTACCAGCCAGCAATCTTCTCTTCAATACTGAGGTGTTGCCTACCAGCCAGCAACCTGCTCTTCAATATTGAGAGGCTGTCATACCACCCAGCAATCTGCTCTTCAATATTGAGGTTTTACCTACCAGCCAGCAACCTGCTCTTAAATTTTGAGGGCTGTCTTACCACCTAGCAGTATACTCTTCAATATTGAGGAACTGTCATACCAGCCAATAATCTGCTCTTCAATACTGAGGTGTTATCTACAAGCCAATAATCTGCTCTTCAATACTGAGGTGTTACCTACCAGCCAGCAATCTTCTCTTCAATACTGAGGTGTTGCCTACCAGCCAGCAACCTGCTCTTAAATTTTGAGGGCTGTCTTACCACCTAGCAATATACTCTTCAATATTGAGGAACTGTCATACCAGCCAATAATCTGCTCTTCAATACTGAGGTGTTATCTACCAGCCAGCAACATGCTCTTCGATATTGAGGAACTGTCATACCAGCCAATAATCTGCTCTTCAATACTGAGGTGTTACCTACAAGCCAGCAATCTGCTCTTCAATATTGAGGTTTTACCTACCAGCCAGCAACCTGCTCTTAAATTTTGAGGGCTGTCTTACCACCTAGCAATATACTCTTCAATATTGGGAGACTGTCATACCACCCAGCAATCTGCTCTTAAATACTAATGTGTATTACTCTTCCACCCAGATCCAGCTATCTGCTCTTCAATATTGAGGGGCTGTCCCACCACCCGGTGACATCTGTATTGAAGAGCAGGTTGTTAGGTAATCGGTCGGCCCCTCAGTATATAGGTGGGGAAGACATGTCATAAATGCATGTCCCAAACCCATCATGATAATTAGCTTCGTGGTATATCACAGTACTTGTGTGCAGAAGGCCTACTACAAAACTACTTTACCCGGTCTACCGGCCTGAGGGGTAAGGCAGGCTTAAATATTCCTGACCTACCTTTTGTGCGCTTTTAATGCCGATAAGCTATTTTACATTTTATTTAAAATTGCTTCAAAATTGATTATTATAGGCAGTTTGAGATGATTTTCTCATATGGTTGAAAATCTGTTTTACCTTTCGTAAATAATTTTTATTTTCATTAAATGAAAATTGTGCAGATTTTGTTATTTATTTTATTAATTAACTCATCATATTTGTATTACTCGGATCAAATAAATAGTTGAAGATAATTTCGGCTTTCAATATTGGCTAGATGTTTTACAGAATTGTTTTCCAAAAGAAATGTAACTATTAGACTCGTCAGCAGTGAGTCATAAACAATTTAAATCAGACTTATTTGCAGTTAAGAGTATGCAGAGGCTGTCCGCCTTGTTGGTTTTAATCCCATAAGAACAATGTTATTTTCGGACCGGACATACGATCACGCGTATCCAAATGCAACAGTTATTTTTAAACGGATTTTTTCAAACAAATTCCATTTAATTAAGAATGACATTACGCGTTGGAATTGCTTTGCGAATTTTTAATTAGTTTTACAGAAAAAATTATAAAAAATATTTAGTTTGATGTTTTTATGTTTACCTATTTTTCAAAACTAGGCGTATGTATTCAAAATATCTTAATCAAACCCAATGCGCAATATTATAACGTTTAAAATTGCGTTCATACACATACTTTTGGTCAATAAATAACGAACAAATATGGATTCGCAAATAACATTGTTCTAATGGGATTAAAACCAACATGGCCGACAGCCTTTGCAGACTCTAATCCTGTTATCTGTATGTTAATCTGTATCGGACCAACCAGCTGACGGAACGAGGGAAATGCTGGTTGGTTAGATAAATAGCTGAGAAATAGAAATCCGTTTGTCCACTGCAGTTTCTGGGTCCACTCTCGGATTCAATCATGTGACTGGCAGACAGCCATAGGCCTTTGGCTGCCCTGTCACGGTCCGCACCTGCCACCTGTGCCACTTCTACTTCCTACCAAACTTTGGATCGAATTACTTTGGATCGACCTTTATGAATGGTGATTTTTGTTAGCCTGAAAGGGACATGGGGCAGGATAAATTAAAGCAGGATCTTACGCAGTGATAAGAGGAGACCCTGCAAACTGTAGATTTACTAACCAAACTATTGCAACATGGTTACAGTGGTCAACGAAGTTAATTTATTTTAACACTGATTGAATTAATGTGTGGGCCCTACATAATACACTAATGAAATCGTTAATCTTAATGATCTTCCCGAAGTTGAAGTTAATTTTAATTAAAAACAAAATTGTGGAGTATAAAATCACTTTTTTGTTAAATTAGCTTTTTTAAAAAAGGGAACTATCAAAGTTTATAATTCCAAATTGTTTTGCATTTATTTTTATATTAACAACAATATTTACATATAGTCTTGCTGATAAGTCAATAATTGTGACCATTCAGAACACAATGCCGGAGAGCCAGTGGCCTAGCGGTTTCAGGTGTCAGAACATGGATTCTTAGAGTTAGTACAGGTTCGAATCCGGCATGGGCTGCAAGTTTTTAAAAGTATTATACCCAATAAACTGTGCTCAGTGGCGTATCCAGAGAGGGGCTAGGTGGGGCTATAACCCCCCTTGGGTGTCAAATTTATACACTGCATAAAACAGCGGTTTATTACACAGTTTTAATTTTTAAAATAAAATTATAATAATATTGTGTTGTGAACAATCTCGATGAATTTGTAAAATAGAAAATAAAAGTATTAATAAATATTTTGAAAATTATAACCTGTGGCCAACCCAGATATAAATAGGCAGCCGTATTAATACGTCAATGTTCGATTACCAGTTGCAGACGACGCAGAGCGAACCCCTTCGGGGCCGTTTCTCCCCACGAAAAACGCCAAAAACATGGGTTTCTATTTTAATGATTGACCCGTAATAATTATCGTATCACAACCTTTGAAGTGTCATTTGATAGACGAAGTTTTGATCTAGTGGATCATTAGTTGGTTTTTGTAAAAACATTTAGTACTCTTTATAATGTTTTACAATTAATTATGTGAAACTTTAAATGTTATTCTCGGCAATTTTAAATGTTAAAAACCTCAAAATACCAACCTATGCCCCACTAGATCCTGATCTTCATCTATCAAATGACACTTCAAAAGTTACGATACGATAATTATTACGAACCTTTCAGTTGAATTAGAAACGCATGTTTTAGCCCGTGGACGACCCGTTATAATATGTTGCCATTGGCAGACCCCTGTGAGACAATGATTAGGGACTGTTTGGTGCTACAGTTACGGCTTTTAGGAATTTGGTTTCACCATGACGGGGCTACTTGCCACACATCCGGACACTCATAACCTTTTTAAGTGAGTTGTTTCTGGTATACTTATTTCGCGATTTGGCAATGAGCCGTGAGCTGAGCGATCCCCATACCTTACGTATGACTTTTGACTATTTGGCGATCTGATTAGTAATTTTTTCTGTCGAAGCTCCCAGACAGCTGAACTTAAGATTCTGTAGAGGCGTCCGCCTTGTTAGTTTTAATCCCGTAAGAACAATGTTATTTTCGAACCGGACATACGATCACATAGCGTATTCTAATTTACTTTTACCGGATGTTTCCAAACAAATTGCATTTAATCAAGAATGAAACTGCGCGTTGGAATTACTTTGCGAATTCCTAATTAGTTTTACATAACATTTTTGAAGTTATACTTCTTTGCGCCCGTTAGACACTTTGGGATGGGATGTTGGTCGAGAAACCGCGTCACGCTGAAAAGTAAGAACAAATTTTTAAGAACTATCGATTAATCGATTGTTAATCGAAGAAATTACTGATAATGATAATATAGGTGTATAATATAATAATGAAGTCACGTATAATATATTGAAGATAAATATATTGAATAATATTGAAAAATGTCTTATATTTCATTTATATATCCTGTCTGTTTGTGTGCGTGAGTGGGTGTATGAGAATGGCCAAAGAAGTATAACTTCCACCGTGTGGTCCGACGCACACCCAATTTTTTTTTAATATTCTGTTTTAAGTTTTTATTTTCACCTATTTTGTAAAACTATGCTTATGTATTCAGAATATTAAAGCAAACTCAGTGTGCAGTATGAAACCTCGTACACAACTTTTGGTCAATAAATAATGTGTACGAGTGACAAAATAATTCACAGACCACAATGATTCTTTTGTGAATCACACGAATTTGATTCTTTTGTGAATGCCTCTGGTCTGACGAAGGTTAGCGTGGTTCACCGAAATCAATCACCATAATTTTAGTTCATTTTGTACTTGTATTGTAATATATTTGTGCATTTTGTACTTATATGTAATACAATTTTGTTGTGTGACGTTTACTTATACTGTATATGTACCAACACGTATTATGCTAATTAAAAAACTATCAATAAATAACGACAAAATATGGATTCACAAATAAAAAATATTTGTCTCATGGATTAAAACCAACACAGCCGACAGCCTCTGCAGACTCTTAATCAGTGCATAAAAAAATGAGGTTGCTGCTATTCCTTACCGATGTTACATAAAGTACAGTTAGCCTACGATTTTTTTTAATTTAGCCCTGGCTCGCCTGTAGGGGGCTGCCTGAAGAAAACATGCGTTCGTTCCCACGGCTGTTTGGACATGAAAACTAATTTTTAAGCACACATATAGTATTATCATATTTTACAGGAAAAATCTACGATTACAAAAATACTAAATTGTCGTATTTAATGTACAACTCCGAGTTTACATTAGCGTTTATAAGAAAACGTTGTTTTAATTCCTGAGTAAATCATGACAATACATTTTCGATATGCTAAGATATTTTTTTAATTTTTTGTCAGGGAAGTTTCACCAACGTAACCTAGTTTTTAAGTATTTAATAAATCAATAAAGAAACTTCCAAGACTTATAGTTTTTGCAATAGAGCTTAAAAGTTTAACCTTTTAGGAATTTTTCTAGTCATTTACATTGTGTGCATTCGTGTTTTAACGTTTTCGTATAATGGCTGTTGGAACATGGGTGATTGGGCGGGCGCTCAGACGTTTTAAAGACAGTATTAACATTGACTCCTCGCTACCTGCTCGTCCACCACCTCGTCGCCACGGCCGGGCCAAAGTTTCATTAATTGGAATGCAACTGCAATTTTGAAAAAATGATGGCAAGCCTTTGTAGACGTGAAAGGAGGCCACACAAGAAACGTTATCTACCAAATAAAATGGTAAAATTATTAAATGTTTTTCAGTAGTTACATTTTCAACAAGGTTTGGTTTTCAAACAACATCATTTAAAAAAACGTCATGTCACCATTTATATTATTACTATATTGTTGCTATTATTTATCATTATTACGATTTGTTTTGTTTGATTTTGTTGATGCAATGTTGTTTAAAAGGTTTTAAGCGCTAACTTGTAACTTTTTATGTATAGGTATGAAGAGTATTTATATTATATGGCATCTTATTAGTTGAAAATCATAAATAAATAAGTAATTTTTTATCTAAAACATCTTATGTGAAGAAAATGTATTTAACACTAAATTTCTTTTTTCAAATATTCATAGGCTAGAGATATTAAAAACATTTACATGTAGAATACTTTATGTATAATCAATAACGAATATGAATTTAAACTATTATTTTTAAATTATTAATTGATTATTATAAATGGACGGAGTAAAGTATTTACTTAACATTCAAATTTGATAGTATTACATTAGAGTTTAGTTGATTACGTTTATAAATCTAATGTTAAGTGTGTATAAATCTAGTTGTCAAGTGTATATTGTAATAGTCTTGTACATTCATTTTCAATGATTTTTAAATGTGTGTTTTATCTCGTTTTTGCTTTTAGTTAGTTAGATTCAGTTCAGATTAAAATGACTATTTAAGGCAGTATACTTATCTTGTATTAAGGCACTTTCCCTCTATTAAAATTTGAAACCTTTGTAGAGTAACAATGTTGGCAATACTTCACCTTCCACTGTCCAGTGCATGTGGTTGGCCGACGCGGCGTCATTACCCTGTGTATGTTGTTAGTAGTGCAAAAAAGAGTTGATTTGTTGTCAACAAATTTTGAACTTTGCAACAGTTGGAAATCACTGGCACAGCTAAATTCCGAAAACTCTCCATTGCAACAGTTGGAAATCACTGGCTCAGTTAAACTCCGAAAACTGTCCATTGCAACAGTTGGAAATCACTGGCTCAGCTATACTCCTGAAACTCTCCATTGCAACAGTTGGGAAATCACTGGCACAGCTAAATTCCGAAAACTCTCCATTGCAACAGTTGGAAGTCACTGGCTCAGTTAAACTCCGAAAACTGTCCATTGCAACAGTTGGAAATCACTGGCTCAGCTATACTCCGGAAACTCTCCATTGCAACAGTTGGGAAATCACTGGCTCAGCTAAATTCCAGAAACAGTCCATTGCTACAGTTGAAATCACTGGCACAGATACACTCCGAAAACTGTTCATTGCAACAGTTGGAACTCACTGGCTCAGTTACAATCCGAAAACTGTTCATTGCAACAGTTGGAAATCACTGACTCAGCCAAACTCTGAAAACTATCTATTGCAAGAGTTAGAAATGATTGGCTCAGCTAAACTCTGGAAACTTTATACTGCAACAGCTGGAAATCATTGGCTCAGCTAAACTTTGGAAACTCCATATCCCAACATTTGGAAATCAATAGCTCAGAAACTCCTGAAACTATTCAAGAATCAAGAATTTTACTGTCTAAAAACAAACACTGCATGACAAAGTCAAATACTGTATTGAAACTTAATCATTAGTTATAGTCAATGTCATAAAATTCATTATTGCTAAATAAACATGCTTCAGCTAAGGCATACTTCAATGTGGCTTTATACTTCTTAAATGGCAAAGATCTAATATTTTAAGGTAAGGCATTAAATGATTTTACCTTGATAATTTAAACTATTTTGAGTGCTACTTACATCTCACAACACTTAAGTTAACCCTCTGATTGGTGTTGTAGAATGAACATGGGTTGATATATAGAGCTGATGTATTGCTATATTCCACTATGTAGCAGTCAAGAAGTTTAATACTATTTTGACAAGACCTTCAGGAGCATAATAAAAAAGCATAAAGCTGAGCTCCACAAAATTGGGAGGGGGCCAAGTCAGTTGTCTAGTCTGTACAAGTCTAAGTCTGAGTACAAGTCAGTTGTCTAGTCTTCATGACTAAGGAAGGCTTGAGGATTGAAAAAATGAATGCTGTGAACGCTCGCCCGCCGGGATTTTTGGAAGGACTCCAACAAAAGGCTAATATAAAAAAGGCCACTGCTATTTTAAAAATGCTAAGATGTATCTGTTAATATTTAAAGCAAGCATAAATAAATACATTTTATATATTGTCTTTAACAATTGTTTAGAATATCATCTGCATATTCGATGTCACTTTTCCAAGACAACCAGCTAGACCACTGTTTACGAAATACAACAGTTAATTTTGGCGCAATTTAGTAAACAGAAAACTGTACTTAATAATAGAGATCAATACCCGATATTTTACAAATAAAAAATAAATATGAGTTGTAAATATTTAAAGTATAAGGTTTTGAACACATATCTGTAGTTTAAGGAATGAACTTGATTTTCTTGGCTAAGGACGAATGCAATATAAATGTACACTAAACTCATGCGCAAACATATCAGTTATGTACTATCCTTGAACACATGATATAGGAGTAATATAGTTCTGAAAGTAAGACATGAAATTACATTACTTTTAGCACCACAACGCCTATTAGTTAGTAATATTTTTGACATTCATTTATCAGCTTGAGAAATTTAATTAGCGATTTTTATCAAATTAAAATTGCAATAAGAAATAAGCTTTTTATAATATAAATGGTAATTTTATGAATTTAAATGACGTTTGGTTTAACAATATGAGCTTTGTTTAAATAATATAACACTTTCTGACGAGACATTTCATCCGACTAAAAGTGCTCGATTTTCTTGATACATATAAATTGGAAGGTTCTATACGTACAACCTATTTTTTCTTGTGCAACTCGATTTGGACATTTGAACATAACTTTTCATATTACATCAATTTCATGTTCAAGCGGGTATACCCAGTACTTCACACATTTAGAGTTAAACAGCAGAATTTTCTTAAAACCGGAGGAAACATGAAAGGGGTTATTGATTCATCTGTTACATCGAAATCACCGACTGCTATTAACTTGAATATGTATTTATAACACAGTAAACGGTGAGGGGCTACTGGTTGGTTTCATACTGTAATACATTCTTAAGTTAATGGGTCAATATATCCCACCATCGACATAACCTTTTGGCCAGTACTCCAGCAATAACAGTAACTAAAGTTTTACTTCATACCTACAAATAAAGCGAAGCCATTACAGCTGCAACTTGTTATGAGTTGTGTTTGAAATATTCAGGCTGTTTGCACAACGTTAAATGCTTTGTGCATAAGGGTTCTACTTATAGAAGTTCCAAAGGACAACAATAACAGATGGAAACCACTGAAACCAGACGTTGTTTCTGATTTCTGTCTGGTTTCTGGGTGGATGGGTCAGTACCACTGTGCGTGTATGGATGGGTGGGTGGGTTAATACCACTGTACGTATATGGATGGGTAGATCTATACTACTGTACGTATATAGATGGGTGGGTAAATACCACTGTACGTATATGGATGGGTAGATCAATACTACTGTACGTATATGGATGGGTGGGTGGGTTAATACTACTGTATGTATATGGATAGGTGGGTGGGTCAATACCACTTTACGTGTATGGGATGGAGGAAGTAGTTGATAGCATAGGCATACATGAATTTGTACAGACATTCTAATGGTACAAAAAGATAACTTAGATATAACGTACTACCCACGTTAATAATGTTTCTTTCTAGCTGCTACCTTGTTAAAATATTTACTAGGTCAGATTAAATTGTAAAAATAAGGGGTGAAGCATGTGATCTTTGTTTCTTTCTTGGTGGTAGTTTTAATTCGTTTGTAGGAGCCTATTAGTGATGTCACAAATATTAGCAAGATCTTTACGCGCATTTCCGTTTTAATAGTAAAAATTTGTGCTCTTTTCACAGACAGCCAAGTATTTGGATTTAAATTTAAAGTGTGTTTGGCCACGCCGACGAAGATCTTTTGCATATTCCTTCCTGGCCGTCATCCTTTTCATATCTATCAGAACTTGTTTCTTCCACCTTTACTTTGGGGGTACAGGAGGTCTTTCCATTTGGCGTTTCCTTCCAAACTAGCTTAATCAGAGCTTCGTCCTCCCTTCTTATTAGCTGCTCAGCCCTCAACAAAAGTCGGCACTTGGCTTCGGCTACAACGTCCGGTGTGCCGAATAGGCATCATATCTTTTTTATTATTTTATGTACCGTGTCCTCCATATTTTTTTATCTTGTGGATCCAAACACCTTTCTCAATACTTCGTTTTCAAAAGTGATGCAAAAGTGATGAGCATCTTTACTGTATTTTTGTCAAAAACACGACTGCTCCATACAGAAGGATTGATTGATCTTGCCATAGTTTTGTAGATTTTAATTTTTGTTCGGGTGGATACAAATTTTGTTGACATAAGTTTAGTTAATGAAACCAAACATTATATTGGCTGAAGTTATTATACTTTTAGTTTTAGTTCTTTTAATAGCTTAGTACCCAAGTAACCGCTACCAAAGTATTTTGGAGATAATAAGTGGGGGCTCTTGCATTTGACTGAATGTAGTCATGAGTATTATCATACCAAAGGTCTGGTATTGAAAATGTTCAATATAATAAGGTAGTTTTTAGAAGACGTCAGGAACAGGTGATAGCTCTGTGGTATATTGAAGAGATTCAAACGATGCAATATAAATTGAACTGAATAAACAGGCCTTTAGGCCCGTATATGACTTTGAAAGTCCTGAAACTACAGGACTAATAAATAATTTAAAACATACTATTAACAATTTCTAATTATAAAACTGAAAAGTAACAATTATTTGTTACTTTTCAGTTTTAAGTAGGTTACTTATGTCTTTGTTGGATTGGGTTTTTGCTTCCAGGTTCAAAAATAATTATTGAGAACGGCTAGATCAAGTCTAAATGTTCTTTCAATTTTCAATGTTTTCGTGTTAAGTTGTGAAGCACTTTTTTTCTTTTCAATTAATTTCAATTCAATCTTTTCAATTCATTCACACAATTTAATCCAGAGCAATCCATCGTCATATTAATTTTCTGGACTCGTGGCGGAAATGGCAGCAGTAGTATATAATAATAATAATAATAATAGAGAGGCAAGAAGCCTCTGGCAGTCCATCATTCAGGTGCCTAAAAGTAACAGTGTTACTTAATGTTAAAATTTCGATCTCCCGTCACAGAACCATATCCAGGTTTCGTAACCATTCAACACCACGGTTGAATGGTTACCAGCTAATCCCCTCTGAAACGAACGCAATGGGCAGCCATTAACTATGTGATACGTAGTTTGAACTTCGACTCCGCAATGACATGACTGGTCATTTGTTATTCCTTCACAACTTAAATTTACAGTGTTGCATCTTCCCACACCCGTGCGAAAACGACTCAACTTAGTCCTTAAGAGTTCCTTTTGTCTTTATAGTCGATTAGTCTTTATAGACTAATATAAGAGTTCGTATTAGTCCTAGTTCATTTCACCGATTACTGTTATATGGACTGATACTAGAAACATGTTTCGACCGTCAAGCATATCCCAAGTTAACGCTCAGTTGGTTTTTGGCTGAAATTCGTTTGAGATTAACTGGGGAGTGAGTCGAAGGGGGGTTTTCTGTATTTAAGATGCCCTGCACGTTGTGAGATATCTTGCAAAAATGGGGAGATCCGGAGTAGATAGCACCTTCATAAAATCTCTTAGAAGTGCTTCTTTGCGTCGCAAGTTCGGAGGAACTTTGTTGCACAGCACTGTAAGTGATTGTAGAGGGATCCCTCTTCCAATGAGGAAACCGCCGATAGCTACATACATGCGTACTGTTAAACCACACGGGAGCACAATATTCAGCAGTGGAATAAGCCAGAGACAAAGTAGTAGTACGCAGAACTTGTTCGTTGGCTCCCCAATACGTTCCAGCAAGTCGCTGCACAATGTTAGTTCTGGTTCTAACTTGCTGTGTTCTATAGAGATCGATCTAAACTGACTCCCAAGTAGTGTGTATGCTCATTATGTTTGATCCTAACACCGTTGAAAAAAAATCTCAATCAAAGATGTCAAAGAAAGTATCTGGTCGCAGCAATTTTGACCAGGCCTGAATCCAGACCTTCAACAGTTGTGGCTGTGATTGATAATAAGTAATATTCTATTGTCTCCTGCAACTTAAGCAGACGCTTAAAGAAACCATAGAGTGGTAGCTAAAATATAAAATATGTTGTACTACCTTGGCCTCAGAAAGTCTTACAGGAGTCTTTAAACAATCTTAAAATTACCATTGTACCTCTTTGATCGAGAGGTTCATCAACGGAAAGAATTTACCCAAGTTTCTTTATTAAAAGGCACACTGGACAAAAGTGTCCACTTACTCTATAACACCTGACTTTCAAATGAAAAATACAATAAAAGGCTCAATTTTGAGTGTTATAAACATAAATTACATTTAATATTAAAATATATATCTTATAAAGCTACACTTATGTTATAAGTCATAATCAATACTCCTCATAATTATACATTCTTAAAACGTTGTTTTATAGACATTTTAAATGTGAAAGTGTTACCTACTATCAGTTCACAAATAAATTACTCATCCGCTGTTTCATTTATGTAAAAATAGTACGTAATAAAAAGCATTGCACGCGCGTTATAGCCGGAATGGTATGAGTCAGTAATGCATCTGGCAATGTAAGCAGGGACAGAAATAACAGAGAAATGGCTGAGGGAGATTTAGTGTGCGAGAATATTTGCTGGCATTTCATTAGGGACGTAATACATTATGCTTGATCATGTTGACTTGACATTAACCTACTATTCTCTTATCAGTCACTGGAACATTTACATTATTTTTGGAGAAATTTACATGGTTTTCTCAGTGGAAGGTTCAGAAATGACTAGATCCCTTCTATCTTGTAATGTAACAAACTGTATACTAAAATTTCGTTGTTAGTTTATTTGTTTGAATTCAATACTTTTGATCAAGATTAACATTCTTACAGATCCTCAAAAATCGTTTCTACTTGCTTTAGTTAACCGTAGAATATGTATTGAACATTGACATTGTTTGAGAAACGCCGATTAAGTGTTGTTTAGCAACAAATAACCATTAGAAAGTCAAATTAAGTTGAACAATACAAATTAACCCAAACCCCACCCACCCACTTATACACTTACGATGATACTGACCCACCCACCTATACACATAATGTGATATTGGCCCACCCATCTAACCATATAATTGAGGCGGTATTGACTCACACTGCCACCCATAAACTTAAGGTGGTCTTATGACTCGTCCACCCACCTATACACGTACAGTAGTATACAATAAAAACCCCACCCACACATGTATGATCATACTGACCCACCCATAGACGTATGTTGATACTGACCCACACACACACACGTATGGTGGTATTGACGTTAAATGATATTGACGTATTTCACATTATCTGGAAAATCAAATGTATATTATGTACCACAATAATTTATTAATTGTTGGAAAACTATAAAACGTGTATTTGATATAAAAGATATTTAAGTATGTTTACACCCGACGGATCTAATTGTTTTTATTTTTCAAAGCCATTTTTAAAATTTGTGATTTTTTACGAATATATGAATGTTTAAGATTTGGAGAAGGGGTGACAGGCTGTAATAATAAACATTATGTGAGTTTTCAAAATGACTGGGAAAAATAATATATATCACTGAAAAATCATATGCTTGCCCAATATGGTTGTTTGTCATGTCATTCTCTTTTAGAAAAGGTCTCGGTTTATGAAATGTTTGATAGTATACAGTGACACACAACATTTGTCGTGACAGAAAAAAAAATAGTTCCAAATGTATTAGCTCACAGGTTTCACAAAAAGTCTGCCACATGTCTACATGCTGTTTTAAAATCAATTTTAGGTTAGGTGCTCGTCAGTCACTAAACGCGCGGGTGTTTATTTTAACCTAAAACAAACCAGGTGATTCGGAAATAGCTCTGGGCGATCATTTGGCCGACGACCACTATCCGTACGTTTAGGACATCAAATCGGTCTCCTAAATATATTTTTGTGCTAGTTTGTACATTTTTGTGTTTTATTGGTATTCTATCGTTCGTCTCTTAAATGGGTTACAATGAAGACTCTCTTGGTAGCTCTAAAATACACCTAAATATGGTCGCCTGTTTAGTGTGTTAGGGAGCGTGTACATTACATTCAGTAATGTATTTTACTATAAAAATTATGTTTTTTATCAATTATCAAAAGTCAAAAATTGAATTATTCGATCGGATCAAAAACTGGCAGGATTCAGCTGTAAATTTATGTGTTCCGTGACTAATTTTTTGATAAATAAATTAAACATATAAAGGCTAATATGTTATCAGAACACCTGGGTAAAAGTGAGGTTAAACAAGCATTTATATATATATATATATATATATATATATGGATATATATATATATATATATCCATATATACGAGTATAAATATATGATAGCAAATAAATACGTTTATTCCATAGACATGTTGAAAATAAATAATGAAAAGATATATTTATCCTCCTCCTTGTCTTCAGTTTTGTTAAAGATAAAAACTTTAATCAATTATAAAATTAATTATCCATGTAACCATGTTAAGCTATTTATGTATCTTATTCACTGTTTTTATGTCATAAATACTTTAAAAACCTGTTAGAAACTTTATTTTGTAATATTTGATGCTGCAGATAATACGATAAAAAATTATAGGCAACTACTAAAATCAGTGAACCTGAGGTTTCGCTTGAAGGGATTTTGACCCGCTGTGCAATTTACTATTTCGGGCGTACTTGACTCACTCCTGTACAGTGATGTATCATGGTCAAGGAAGGGTTCAAAAGATAGAATTCTCATTTGTATAATATCTTGTCTGTCTTAATTTTGAATGTAAAGATCAATTACAGTGTGATTGTGTTTCCTCATATCCACCGAGAGACTATGGAGAAATTACACTTTTCAGTAAGTTTAGAGCCGATTAATTAAAATGTTGTATGAGTTTCCCAACTTTAATGGGTGGGTCAATACCACTGCACATGTATCAGTGGGCGAGTAATACCACTGCACATGTATGGGTGGGTGGATAATACCTCTGTGGAGAAATCACACTTTTCAGTATGTTTAGAGCAGATTAATTAAAAGGTTGGATGAATTTCCCAATTTTCCAAATTCCAAAGAATAATTCATTACTTAAAAATTAAAGTTCCAAAGTAGTAAGAAAAAAATGTTTTAAACGCCATACTTTTTAAGATTGTCTGTTTATAACATGTTCCTGACTTTTTCGAGCAAGAAAATTAAATTTGTCAACAAAAAAATCTAAATAAAACTACTTTATTTTTATGGCTGTTACTAGACTTTTTTACGTCACATATTATTTCTTTGGGGAGAGGCGGTTCTTCTTTTTATTCCTATTCCATTATCCATTATTTATTGTTCTATGTGAGAAACTTATATGAATAATTAAGTCAATTGAATGTGTATTGGAAGGTGGGTCAGATCGAATATAGTCCATAGACCATAGGATCCACCCATCCCTATATGTGCAAAGGTATTATCCACCCACATATGTGCAGTGGTATTACCTACCCATCCATACACGTGCAGTGGTATTGACCCACTCACCCAGAGTAAGAAGGAGACCCAGTACAGTGCAAGGGAAACATAACTGATATGTACTTCAAGTTCGGACCAATATTCGAACCCCCGCTACTCCTAACGCCTTTGGCCCAAAGATTATGTTGCAGATAATCAAACTCCAGGAGTCCAAGGGTCGAACCATCATAGAAGATAGAGAAAACTTCCAGACACCTGTTACAGTACTAGTCTAGAAATAAAACAGGTGACACAATATGGAGGAATTGTGAGTGATTCAAAAAAGGCGGGGGAAGGGGTGTCAGTGGGCGCAAGCGCAGTCAAGGGGCACTGTTCGGCGCGACGCTGTTAGAGACGAACTGTATCCGCGAGCGCGCGACATTCCAGGAGTCGGTGGGCCCAAGTGACTGTGAGTGACCCTACCGTGCCGTATACCTGCAGCTATGTCTCATACGAAGACGACCAAGTCCTACACCTACCGGTCCACCGGAGGCGGCAACGCCGATGTTAGCATCGAGTACACGGCCGACATCGGCGCCCTCACCCGGCTTGAGGTCAGTTACCCTTATCTAAGACATATTAGTGGTTCTAATACTCCATACAAACAGCACTTTTCATTTGATAAGTCACTAAATTTATACAAAGTAGGCCTACTAATGTAATTTCTTTTGTATAGTAAACATTTAAATCCATACGAACAGAAGCACGTACTTATAACGTGTTATCACGTACATCAAATGTAGACTTAATGCCTTTGTAATGTTCAGATATAAAAATTGAATAACCAAAATAACACATTTAAGTTGATAATGTGTGTTCACTACTTTCGCAATCATAATTGTAAAAATATAATCTCTGTTGAACTGAAAGAATTAAAAAATAATCTAGCCAATTACAAGTTTATATAAAATTCTGAAAGACAAAATATAGTAACATATATATTTTTTTATTAAAATCCTCATATTCATAGGAATGGTCTAGGAAGCGTAAGTCTGTCATTGCCCATTTCAGTGGCCAAGACATTCACGATTGTTTTGAATGAACAATAATTGATCAGTAAATTAACTGTGACAAAGTTTAAAACAGTACAATTGATTTTACGAAACTTATACGTAAAAACTTGATAGGTAAATCGAAATAAAATAATCAAGATGAAGTAAATATTTGCGAATTCTATTATTAAGTAAAATTTTGAAATAAAAAAATGTTGAGTTTTTGTCATAACTTGTAATATAAAATACCAGCAAAGATGTGTAAGGCCATTACTTCTTTCAGAGTAATAAACGGAATAAAAACAACAAATTAAAAAAACATGGTGTTATTGTACTTTCACTGACAGCTAATTATATACGGGTATGTATAAATAATTTAACATTATTAAAATATAACTGATAACATTGTTCAAATAAAAATAAAATGCAATTTAAAGCACTAAAATAAATTATAATCTATTTTGCGTGTCCATCTGGGAATATAGTATTGAAACTAACCAATAACTTTTAATTTAAATCTAATATCTAAGAATAGTAACTTAGTATAATAATAGTATTATACTTATAACTTTATAACTCAACGCACTTTTGATGTATTCAAAATTTGTATATCATAGTGAAAAAACATACATTTTCTAAAAGCTTCGTGTGAAACGATTATGTATTTACTACAATAGCAAGAAAATAATTGTTAAATATATAGTCACCTATTTTATAATACACGTTTGAAATTAATAACACATACACAAAGGGACTTATTTTATTCAGAAACTTTCTAATTTTACAAGAAAATTAACTCCTAAAATTAAAACCCAACAAATCCAGCCAACTATAAATACTTTGTTAATTCATACTCGCGTGTTATACGAATGAGGCCAACTGAGTCACAGATTCGTTTTAAAACTAAAGTACAGACTCTGATTATCAAAAATAGACCACAGACACATTGAGCAGAGCGCCTGTTCCCAGCGGCCGTCGAGGTGTAGTCAGATTGCATACCTTGCGCCGTCACATCTCCTACAATGGGAATACAGTACTATATCTGCAGAAAACTAAAATGTTGTTACAATGTTGACGATTTCATGTTTTTGTATTTTTTTCTAATGAATAAAAATTACAACTATATGAGATTAGCTCTAGCATAATTAAATTGTAAAAATTGTTAAGTAAAATTTCAATTAAAGAAGGAACATTAAATTTGATTCTTGTGTATTTATTGTTTGCGTATTATTTCGCCAATATATTGATTTAAATCTAATATAATACGTAAAGGTTTATTTATTGGAGAAATAATTAACAATAAATGTGGTAAAATTTTACACGCACTGTGACTTAATGTTTACTGATGTAGAGAGGCCCCTAAGTCATAAAGGTGTTAAATTAATCATCCTACTTCATCTACACTGATTGCTTATCAAGGCCCTCCCACGCTCTCTACAACAACAAACATCCCTACCCAATGGTCAAATTATTCTCAATGTACTTGCAAAACAACATAAATACAAACGGAAACCAGTGAAAATATTTTTTCTATTTTTAGTTTGCTCAATTATTTGTCTTATTATTCTAGTAATAATAATACACATATATTATTAGTATTGGAGTGGTTAAACTATTTATATTTATCAGCACCAATATTAAAATCTTAATCTATTCACAGTAGAGTTTAGTAAAAGTACTTATATATAATTCAAATTTAAAACAATTTACTGTTTGAGGTAGATTACAAAACACAAGATTTTAACATTGTGAATTGTACATTAGAACAATATAAACGTTTAAATTAACATCTGAATGTTATAAAAATGTAACAACAGTGAACGAACGTGGACAATATGTTGGTATGATATTGGGAATAGTTGAAATCATTTATATTTGCCATCATTACGTAAAAAATACCAATCACGACGTTTCGATTTGGTAAAACCCTAATCTTTTTTAAGTGCTAAAAACTAAGTTACATCTAAACAAAAATGTTATAAAACACAATTTATTAGTTTCTTAAACTAATAAACCTATCTACATTAATAATTATCTACATTTTAACCTAGATCCTAGAATGGGGTACAACAAAATGAACTTCTATTAAACATAAAAAATGTTAACTGGGTGAAATTAATATACAGGATTATTAATTTCACCATTTGGATTGAATCATCCTCTTTTCGTGCCTGGGACGTCTAGACGCTATCGTCACTGCGGGTCGTAGGACTTCATTTTGTAATATTTGATTATTGTATTGCTATATTCCTACTATTTGTTGTCTTTTCAGGTTAAAATGTACTAGTTAATTTAGATTAGATAGTATTCTCAGTCCTTTCGAGTTACATATACATCATTTTGGTGCATGCTTAATGTTATTTTAAATTAATAGTGTTTTTCAGGTACCATATATTTATTTATGCTTAGTTAATGTAATCTCACTTCAGTCTGATTAGAATATTAACATATTGTTGTACCCTATTCTAGGATCTAGGTTAAAATGTAGATAATTATTAATGTAGATAAGTTTATTAGTTTAAGAACGTGGTTTTATAACGTGTTTGTTTAGATATAATTTAGTTTTTAGCACTTGAAAAAGATTTGGGTTTTACCAAATCTATCTAAATGTCGTGATTGGTATTTTTCACGTAATGATGGCAAATGTCCAACAAACGTTTGTCTTCCTCATTAACATAACATAACTCTATCATTAACAAATTTAAAAAAACAAAGACATTTATATTTATTTATTTTATTACTCATATTACTGTTTTTAATCAGGTCCTGATTATCGTAAACTATAAAATCATTGACCAAAACTGAATCAATACAATAATTGCGTTATCCTTTACTGCAATACCTTACACAAAAAGCATTTAATTATTTTCTTAAATTTTATTGACACCTTATGGATAAAATATTTTCGTATGAGCTTTAGTAAAACAATAGTCTAACGACACGTCTAACCATGTTTTATCAATGTTTATTTCCATTAGATAATTTGCCTGTTGATATATTATGTTAATAAAGCCATTTTAGGTACTTTAAAACCTGTAGATTCACTCTAATTAGAGTGCCAAACCACTAACAGTATTAAGTTTTTTTTACTTTTACAAATTGATTTATTGTAGAGTGTTTTGTTTTATATTTTTAAATACAAACAAGTTGAGTTAAATATTCATGTGGAATCAGTATGTAGTCGTTACACCGATGTATACACGGCCAGTTTTCTGTGTACAGTACTCGCAATCTCAAGAGGTCAATGCACCTACCCGTGAATTGAGCTGTTATAGAAAAAAAACACATAATTTGAAACGTTTATCGAATGAGATGCTAAATTTTCACCCTAAGAGTTTGCAGAGGCGGTCGGCCGTGTTGGCTTTAATCCCATAAGAACAATGTTATTTTCACA
Organism: Stictocephala bisonia; assembly: GCA_035578905.1. Classification (NCBI taxonomy): domain Eukaryota; kingdom Metazoa; phylum Arthropoda; class Insecta; order Hemiptera; family Membracidae; genus Stictocephala; species Stictocephala bisonia. The sequence continues at coordinate 244,771 of JAQJVL010001020.1, read as the reverse complement.
CCGGATATACGATCACGCGTATCCAAGTTAAACATTTATTTTCAAACGGATTTTCCCAAGCAAACTGCATTTGATCAAGTACCAGTTTGCGCGTTGAAATTTCTTTGCGATTTCACAATTAGTTTTGTAGGAAGAAATATAAGAGATTTCGAGTTTGAAGTTTTAATTTTCATCGATTTTTTGAAACTAGGCATATGAATTCTAAACATAAAATAAAATCCAATGCCTAATATGATAACTTTAAATGACACCTCATACACAACTGTTGGTCAATAATAACGAAAAAAATATGGGTTTGCAAATAAAACTGTTCTTATGGGATTGAAAGCAACGTGACCGACAACCTGTGCAAACTCTTAAACCTTTTACACGTATTGGATGGTAATATAATACCAAGGAGGGTTATAATATGATATATCACGTTCTTTTTTCAAGCATATAACTCCATTAGAGTTCTTTAACATATTTTAGTAACCCATTGGAGAGGATCGAATGACGGTTCTATCCACACGTAACTTACACTCAGAACCACACTTGTTGCTGTGTATATACATTTCTATCTATTTTACACATGTAAAATGCTCTATATTTAAATAATTAAATGATCCATATTTTAAATGCTCCGAATTAAAATATAAATAAATTCTTTAGAATCAGTGTGAATGTGAAAATGGTGATTTGACACAAATTCAGCTAATACCGTTTATCACGTATCTTAAAGATAAGTGTGTTGTTGAAACATTCACTACATGGTACAGGAAGTCATTTGATCAGTTCAACATATAATGTGAATACAAGCTTGTAGAAAATATTATTGCATCAGACACACAAATGAAAATGATACAATCTCGTAATGTGATTAAATGATATTTCATAGCAAAGCCTATGAAAACACAAAAAAATAAATAAAACACTAAAGTTAAACATTTTTATTGAGGAACTTCAAGCCTTAAGAAAATATTTATACGATTTTGAAGAATTAACTAAACCTGAATTTTACATTCTTATGTAAAATTATAAATTTATAGTATTTAAAAAAATAAATAAATAAAAACATAAATTTATAGTATTTTCTTAGTTTTGTAAACATTGTACAAATTCACTCCAATACAAATATTATGATAACAAAAACATAAATAAAATTTAAAAGGCATTATTACAGAACGACCAATAAAATTTAGTACACGGAAAATTTAAAAAATTGCAGAATTATTTAAAATGACGCCATTTAAATATAAACTACATCTCAATTTGTTTAACGTATAAATATTGTGTATAAACCTTAGATATTTATCAGTGTAATAAATTACGATTTATTATTACCAATACTTGACATAACATAAACATTGTGTGTTGAAGACGGAGCTGTGATAGTTTTATGTATTGAATTGTTAAATTAAACACAATTTTAAACCAATATTTATAACTGTATTGGTGAGGCCTTTCGATAGCAAGACATATCACAAATACGCCACCGTCAGACAGCACAAATATTAAATACAAAATGTAAATATACGTATAAATAAGCTTATATAAACATTAAAAAATGTTTATGTTGTTAAATGTTTTAAAATGGCTTCATATTGTAAAGCCGAAGTATAACATTAAAAAAACTATGTGATGTATAGCTAATGAGCACCATCACAAAAAATACGTACCGCAAAGAATTGAATATATAAACATATGTTTTTAAATCTTTAACTTGCATAGCTAAATCTATTCATTCTTTTAAATTTTAGTTTTGTTATGATTTTGAAAGAGTTATAAATTTAATTTAAATTAATTTTGTTTATAGTTTTGAAAGTAAAATAGAATTTTGAATTGGTCCATCTTCTTGGTTTAATAAGTTTTGAGATTTTGTTTTATTAATGTACTTTGTATTATTAATGTACTCGTGTTTTATTAATGGATGGTGTTGTCAAATGCATTAATAAAACACCATGCATTTAAATATCGTGGTGTTGTTATACTTTTTAATAATTTGAAATTGTTTTTATAATACTATATCCATTTAAATTGTCCACATGTCAATTTAAATACTATGTCCTTGCTATCGAAAGGCCTCACCAAAAAAGTTATAAATATTGGTTTAAAATTGTGTTTAATTTAACAATTCTAACATTAAACATGTTATTCCAAAAAAGGGTTGATAATGGTTTGACTAAGTCACTCATTATTTTTAACATTTTAATATGTAGCCTGCAATCATAAGAGGTTTTTCAAACATTCTTATATATATACTGATGTATAAAGAAAGTTCTACTGCAGTAAATGTTGAGTTTATTTATAAAATGTATATATTAATACGAGTAAATTTTTGGTGTAATTTCAATAAGAGTAATTATTTTTTTATCGAAACTTTATGTTTTTTTATGTCTATAAAAATAGGCCATAAATGTGTATATTTTCGTATATATATTGTTAGACTCCTGTTCACCGTTAGGTATAACCTTAACTGTAATGTATACTTCCAAAATTAGATAAGGATTACTTTTCAAGACTATATTGTACACTGTAATAATTATTTACCGATTGTAATACAGAACTAAACATTTAAAACACAAACAAAAAATTAGTCTATTCTCAAATTTAATTTTTAGAATCCTTTTAAATTTAATATAATATATTATTATATGATAGAAAATAACACATGTCTTTTGGCGTTTGTTATAAATGAACCAATCAATTTCTACAACTGATTGATAATTTCTACAATTGTATCATTGATCATTGATTACCAATGATAATGATACAATAACCTAGTTTATATTTTGCCGTGGGAAATTTTCCTTGTTTCAGAAAATCCTTATTTCTGACCTTTTTTAAGATAAAAAACACACACAAATAATGAAAATAAAACTCGAAACATCACATTTATATTATAAACGTTTAGAAGAACTATCGCACAAAGGATATTAAAATTTAAATTATAATATTATTGATTACTAAATAAATAATTAGAGTCAAGACAATTATAATAAGTGCAAATGAAAAATACATACCATAAAAGGAAGCGTAAATGCTGTTTGTAGTTATGAAAAAAAAATGGGTCCATAATTTTCATAAATGGGTATGTATGGCATTAAATCAGAAAATTAAACGTAATTCATTATGAATTAATGTTTAAAAAACGTTTATGAGAAAATTGCCACTATTTATTAAATTTTGTGGTATGTGTAAAATATATTTCGTAAATGGAATAGGAACTTAAATTCGGGAATTCAGTCGTATTTACGCAAAGTGAGTGAATTCTAGTTAATGCCATTTTTCTTGGTTTAACAATAAAATAAATCCCCGAAATACTCTGTTTATCTCATGTTCTTGTTTTCCCAGGACAAGATCCGCCTTCTTCAGGAGGACTTGGAGAGCGAACGAGATCTTAGAGCAAGGGTGAGTTTTTTACTTTAACATTGATAACATTTGTTTTAACGGCACATAAGAAGCATTTTAAATTTAATATTCTTTAAATCTATTCCTCTAATTATTCTTTTCTAGTTGTTATTAAAATCCTAATGGTGAAGACATAAATTGCAAATATACATGGGGTGTAGATCGTTTAACCGCATGTATAATCGTTTAAATCTATTTGCTCATTTAATAATAAATATAAGCAAATAAATAATATAAAGTACAATAGCCTACCACTTGACTTGTTACCAGATTGCGATCAGTGGGTTCAGTGGTTCTACGTTACAGGACAACCATAGAATTTAAATTAGGGTTTTCATTGAAATTTGGCTTCGTAAGGAAATATTTGTAGATTGAAAAGTTTAGATGTTTGTTACTCTTGAAACGAGGTTAAACGCTTAAAAATGTTTAACAAACAACTATTAATTGTATTTATTTTAAACTCAGCCTGTTAAAGAAATTTATGCCTACCAAAACAAACAGTGGAGAATGTTGGCTAAAAACAAATATTTGATTTAAGATGAAGAATATTACTGTTGTATTTTACAGGAAATTTTCATTTACAGTTGACATTCGTTATCTTTTTATGAATAATGTTTATGAGTTTGTATGAGTGACACTAGAGCCCATTTCACCCAAGTTAATTTAAAAATGAATAATCCTTCGCATTTATGTCCAATAGTGTTTTTTGTTTACGATGTAATGATATGTACAACAAAATATTCCTTCATACAATTACCAAAAAGTTGAGTTTTCATTTATTTAAGCACGCTTTTAAAATTAATACTATTTCACATCTTTAAACAAGTATCTAGTATTGCAATTGAGTGACTAACGGATTCTGAGTTCAAGGTTCTCTAGTTGAACTGTCAGTCGGTACTTCGTTATCTGAATTTATATTCAGAACAAAAATCAGTCAAAGTCAACATTTACAATGTTATGAATTTATCTTTTCTGTTATAAATTCAACTAGAAAGTCAATTAATACCATTTATATTCTCATCATTCTCAGGATAGTTGATCTTACTTGCCACCATTTTAACAAATGACGAGAGGGATTACACGCTTTGTGAATACTCTTGAAAGTCATAAATGAATTAGTGACCACTGTCAGGAGGAACAAATAGAAGGTGGTAGCCGAGATTCAGCCCGCTGGCAAAGGCCCCTCTCGGCTCACGTTACGCTATTTTTACCGGGGCCGCGGTCTGCTCCACATCTGACAGCCGGCGTATCTCAGAGAAATTACCTCACAAGCCAAGATAATGTTGAGGATATTAGGAATATTGAGTGCAGAGTTAACTAGTAAGAAGAACATAAGCAGTAGACCAAGTATTTGTAGCACCCAAACGTATTAATCAATTACAAATATATTATATATATCAATAATATGATTATATTAAGGCCTGCGGTGGCTCCATTCCTCTTCCTTCAAACCCTGTAGTAGAGTATAAGCCAACCACCTTTTTAGCTTTTCTAAATTTTGTTGGAGCTTTAATATGGTTACGTTAAACATTTTGTCAACATAACCTAGTAATTTAGCTGAGTCTACAACTGTTGAGTAAACAGCAGTTACCCTGACGTTGAAAAAAATCATAACTATTGAATAAAGTTAACCCTGTAGTTGAGTATAGCGATCATAAGGGTGAAAAGCAGCTACACTGTAATTGAATAAAGCGATCATATTTGGTAAAAGCAGCTAGACTGTAGTTGAACAAAGCGATCATATTTGGTAAAAGCAGCTAGACTGTAGTTGAACAAAGCGATCATATTTGGTAAAAGCAGCTGCACTGTAGTTGAACAAAGCGATCATATTTGGTAAAAGCAGCTAGACTGTAGTTGTACAAAGCGATCATATTTGGTAAAAGCAGCTACACCGTAGTTGAACAAAGCGATCATATTTGGTAAAAGCAGCTGCACTGTAGTTGAGTTGTACAAAGCGATCATATTTGGTAAAAGCAGCTACACCGTAGTTGAACAAAGCGATCATATTTGGTAAAAGCAGCTGCACTGTAGTTGATCAAAGCGATCATATTTGGTAAAAGCAGCTGGACTGTAGTTGAACAAAGCGATCATATTTGGTAAAAGCAGCTGCACTGTAGTTGAACACAGCGATCATATTTGGTAAAAGCAGCTTCACTGTAGTTGAATAAAACGATCATAATTGGTAAAAGCAGCTGGACTGTAGTTGAATAAAGCGATCATATTTGGTTAACATTTTTGCGAACAGGTACTTTCTTTCACACCTTTCTTTGGTAATAGGTTTTAAAATTAAAATAAAACATCAGCAGCCTATGACACAGTCTCTAGTCGGGCCTGTCCCTTAAATTTTAAAACTTAATTGCGTGTCCTCGAGTTTTGTGGTTTCTGAATTCCACCTTCATCAACAGGTTAGTTAAGATTAGAACAGAGAAAGTTCTTTTAGGCACATGAATTATGGACTGCCGCAAAGCTCTGTTCTTGATTCTCTTTCAATACATACAGTGCCGACATCCCGCCACAGAGTTCAGTTGCAGTTGATATTGCAGGTGACATTGCTCTCGCAATATAACACGAGGACATATGAAAAACAGGAAGATCACTTACACTTGATCTAGCCGTAGTAATCTTTATTATAAACACTAAATTTGGGTTATTAGCCTGGTTACAAGTGTGACTTAGTAAGAGGTCTACAAGTGTGGATGTTGGCAACGACTCGTGTTATTGCGACCGTTATAGCAGACAATGCTAGGTCACATAAGCTTCTGTATGTATTTCTGGAAGCACTCCGCCCTCAAGCCGCACGTCTGACGGCTTACTTAACAGTTAGTAAAACAATCCCACTTTTTAGTAAAATATCAGTTGTAATGCTACTGTAATTTTTAGTAGCAAAGGGATTTGGAGTTTAATAATAACAACAATATCTATAAAAAATTTAAAATGGAAACCCGACCGATGTCTGTTTAAAGAGACAATTTAAGTGTAATTACGAAATTTCATAACTGAACATTTCCTTAGATATGATAGATTGCAGATCGAATCAATGTATCGACAAATTGATACCTTATAAAACTTAATCCACAAATTTCCATTTATCTATGAGTTAAACTAACTTGTGGTTCGTTGAACACAATCAGGTTAGCCAACTGTAGTAAAATTTAACTAGATATTTTCAAACCCTGACAGCTAATTTTGTTGGTACCATTTTCGTTATGTAATCTGATTTAATACCTACATCTATTCTTTCCTAGTTTGGTGAGCTATTTCAAAATTTGTTTTTTTAATTTTCCCTACCGGAATTCGAATTTCTATTATTCTTGGCGAAGAAAATACTAAGATTAAGGCATACAACCCTTTTGCTCGTTTTGAGGCATGAGCATTTTTTTGGGGAAGAGTCCTAGTTTACGTGTGTAAAAAGCAAACACTGATATTTATTATACAAAAGTACAAAAAAAAAAGCATGAGACTCCTTCTCGTTTCCGGATTCTAGGTAACTTTCGCTTGTTTTGTTGCATGAGAATCTTCTTCCCCGTTTACGTGTGGTTTTCTCATATTCATGATAAAAAATTACAACAAATTTGAAACATGAGACTTCCTTTTCGTTTCCGGACTCTAGGTAAATTTTGCTCGTTTTGAGGCACGAGAATCGTCTTCCCAGTTTGTGTGTGTAATAAGAAAACGCCCATATTCATGAGACAAAATTACTCAAATTTTAGGAATGAGACTTCCTTTTTGTTTCCGGACACTAGGTAACTTTTGCTCGTTTTGAGGCACGAGAATCTTCTTCCCAGTTTGTGTGTGTAATACGAAAACGCCCATATTCATGAGACAAAATTACTCAAATTTTAGGAATGGACTTCATTTTTGTTTCCGGACACTAGGTAACTTTTGCTCGTTTTGAGGCATGAGAATCTTCTTCCCAGTTTGTGTGTGTAATAAGAAAACGCCCATATTCATGAGACAAAATTACTCAAATTTTAGGAATGAGACTTCCTTTTCGTTTCCTCATCAAGAAGGTAACTTTTACCCGTCTTTTTGTAACAAGACAGTGTAGGAACAACACTGAGATTTTAGGCATAACACACCTTTATCACGTTTGGTGCGTGGTTTCATATAGAACATTCGTTAATGCTCATGTACAAATAAATTTGATATTTATTTATTTTTTAATTACAATTAGTTAACTTGTTTTGAGCTTAATTCAAAAAGGTGGGAAAGCGCTTTATACGCTTTAAACTTGACCATCTAGAGTTGGTTTAAAGAAACATACTACACGACCAGTTTTCATTACATTATTGCTATTTTGAAAACTAACAATATTTCTTTTAATCTATTTTTTAAACTTATCGTTTCATTAGGAATTATTTTACGTAACCTCTTATTTACTTTTTATGGCTCCATATTATACAGGGTTGGGCAAAAGTTAATATGGCTTACATTTTATTAATATTAAAAGTATTGAAATACATGTAATGAAACTTTGTAGATAGTTATGTAACAAATACAAAACATTTTGACATATTTTACTCGTTTTTCATATATCCAGGGGATGGCTCATGAAGGAAGTTTTAACAATTTTAAATATAAGCCTACCTCGAGTTATACATAAGTTTAAAGGACTTTGTTTGTACAATACAAAGTGCAAATCTGATGTCAAAAGGATCACCCAGTCAAAAAATACAGCTACTCAAAGAATTGAATGTCATATTACTAATTGTTCTTAATACGGCTATTTATTTTACAATTTGAGGTCCCTGTTGTTGAGTATGTTGTTGATTGTTTACAATTGTAAAGGAAGACTGCGTTATAAAAATAACCACGTTGCTCAACAAAAATAAAAATAAGAAACACTATTTAAACTTTATTACAGTAGGTTTACCCTAAAAATATTTTAAGAAAATTATTATAATAATTTGATACATATTTTTTGTGAAATTGAATAAATTTCTCATACTTTGTCAATTAAATTATAGCTCTATACTATCATGTCCTTTTTTATAAACAGTATTAGCTTAATGACATTAAATTCTTTCAGAGGCTATATTTTCTGACTGGGCCATCCTTTTGACCTCAGGTTTGCACTCTTGTTTTACAAAAAAAATCTTTAAAATTAGGTTTAACTCAAGATAGGGCTACACTTAAAATTTTAAAGACTACCTTCATGGGCCATCCCCTGGCTATGCGAAAAAAATATATCTAAAAGTTTGGTATAGGGGACATGTACGTAACTACGACGTTCCATTACATTTCTTTCAATAATTTTAAAAATAATAAATATATTCCAGACTTTTCCCAACCCTGTATATTCCAGTGAGACCATAACCCACAGAACACAATACGGACACATATACTGGAGTTAAATTATTAGAGTGATATTGTTCTGTCTTCATAAGTCAATATAAGGGCTTTGTTAACTATACTCATATATGACAATTTACCTATCATTAATTTGTACTCAGATTACAAATAATGTACATCTAATACTTATAGTAGGCTAATGACCACGCCAAGTTGTGAAATGGATGACTCACCAATCTATGTGAAATTAAGTAAAATAATGACTGAACTTTGGATAAGAGAAATATAGTTCAATAAAATAGGATGTAACTGAAGCGGGATGGCAAAAATCCCATTCCAACAAGAACTGAGCTTCAATACAGCGAAAAAATAAAGAAACCTAGTCTGTAGTGTACTTTCAAAAAAGGGGCTGACAAAAGCAAATAATGTTTGTAATTTGTATATACTGAATTGTGAGAAGCAAGACAAAAGACATAATGAATTGAAAGTAACTGTCAAAATACGCATGTTTTACCGATAAGATCACGAACATCAGCTTCAAAGTACAAACTTTCCGTACAGAATACGGACATCTGGTAACTCTATATACAGTATATACAGAGCGAATGTCTTTGTATTATTAAACGCATATATCTATAGTATACAATCGATCAGCTAAAATTGGTCATTTTTCCTGAGTTTGATGAAATAATTGAAGTCTTATACCACGTCGTCGTTATTGATTTTAGCCAGCCCAATATTAAAACGAATATCTAATTCAGAGTCCAATCTAAAGCCTAGCACTGACCTTTTTTATTTCGGTGTTGGTTTTATCATTTATGTGACAGGAATATATAATAAAATACTATATATTTGTCCGGCAACTAGTTTTCTATGAACTGAATTAAATATAAATATTGAATGTAAACATTTGAACATAATTTCGAACGTACAATCAGTCCACGTTGAATATTCTACATTCCTCACAGTGAACTTACTGGTTGTTCTGATTTTTATTTGACGATGAATTCCAATTCAATGATAATTTTCACTTATAAATATTTGTTGTCTTTTATTTCAATAAATTACACATCGATTGATGCACAGTTGATAATTTAAGGTAACTATGGTTGCATTTTTTATATAACGAAAATGATTTTATTATTGATATCAATAAAGCATAACATTCAATAAATGTATGACCCGTTATTGTGTGTTCGATATTTTTCTACGATATGAGAATTATATGATTGAATTTAATATTTCTTCAACATAATATCAACAGTTTTTTTGTTCGTTAGAGATTTCAGTCTCGGTGAAAATTAGCTAAGATGAAATATGGGCATTTCATCGCTTGAGGCTTTTTATTTTCTAAATATATATAAATAATAAAAACAAATAATCTATAATAATTAATTAAGGGTTTTAACATTTGTTTACTGTGACAAAATAACAATAGAATAAAACATAATTTGCTGTTTCATATGAAACACTGTTCCTTCAACACGGTCGAGAACCATGCCTTGGATCTCTAGAGGATAATCACACACTCTTTGTTATTATTTTGATACACCAGATTAATATTATTATAGTTATGTGTATTATAGGGCCACTAGACTTTATGGTATTTCTGTTGACAGATAGAGCGAGAGAAGGCGGACCTCAGCGTGCAGGTGATCTCCCTGTCTGAGCGACTGGAGGAGGCGGAAGGTGGAGCCGAGAGCCAGGTAACACTCATTGTTGACCACTTTATTTTAAATTCAAGATTATAAGAAAGCATCCATCATTTACTGACTAAATTTTTTTACTAGCCCAGACACGTTCATATTCCAATTTTTATTGGTTTAATATGTTATTTCTATTAGAAAGATGATAAATGTACATGAAGCATTTTGTTCTTCAAATACATAAACTTAATTATTCAAAATAAAACAAAATGTACAAAAAACCTTCAAAAATTATATACAGCTATACCTCAAAGCATTTCAAACCAACGAATATATACAGTATTTAGAAAATATTTATTGATAAAAATCGTAGTGGGGGAAGGATCATCTGTAGGTTAGTTTTGAGTTATGAAAGCGGAGATAACTTTTAGTTAATTTAGACACAATGTACTTATTGATTAATAATCACATAAATACTTTACATGTTTAGTGTACTTAGTATATTTAAATTTTCTTAAGACATCGATTTGCAATATTTTGATTTTATAATTTGAGCTTGTATAGAATATATTTAGTCTTAATCCAAACCTCTGCTTTTATTTGAAATACATTATATTGACGTCAAGAAATTAGTAGTTTATATTAATTATTGCACTCACAAGCACAACATTTGTTGTGTGTTTTTTTGAGTTTTTTAATTTAAAGTAAATAAAAGTTCATTTTAAATAATTTAGCAATGTTATAGCTTAGAACGTTTTATGATGTAGTTTTGTTCTGAAATAACGTTTTTTTTCTGAGAATGTTAAAATCCACTACTTTTGTTTTAATAATATATACAAACGAAGGCAAGTTCGCTCAGGTGCCAAAGAAATAAGTTGATTATTATTAAATATTTGTATTACAGTTTTTTAACAGTTGCTGTGAAATATCTATTTGACCCAAGAAAATCATAGAGGGAATTGTTTTTAACCGCTTTAATTGTTGGCAGTTCGAAATCAACAAGAAGCGTGATACAGAACTGAACAAGTTGCGGCGTCTGCTGGAAGATGTACACTTGGAGTCTGAGGAAACAGCTTCTCTGCTGCGCAAGAAGCACCAGGAAGTCGTCAATGACTTCCAGGAACAGCTCGACCAGATTGCCAAGGCCAAGGCTAGGTAAGTTGTATTGGTTTGTCTCTAGGACACGCCTGTGTCCTCCCGTAGCCGTGTACATAGTAACGAACCAGAGGAAAGGGCTGTCTGTCAGAGGTTAATTGTTGAACTGACCCCTGCTTGGTTATGGTTAACAAATATACAATACTAGCTGAACCCGGCGGACGTTGTCTCGCCTTTCATTTTTCATTGACATACCAAAATGAAGCAATAAAAAGAAGTATTTATTTTTTATTTTCACGTTTCACCACATGTTTTAATTACCGAGGAAAAAAGGTTAACACCAAATACAGATCACCTGATCAAGTAAAAGTAGTGTGTGCTACACTCTCAAGGTGAAATGTAGAACTACAATAAATCAAAACATATACAGTACTGTTGTTGTGAGAACTTCAATCTGCTTATGGCATGTGAAACTACATTAAACCACACAGTCATATGTTTTTTGTAAACAATTCAGATTCTCCATTTGAATAACATGGGATCTTTAGGAGCCCGTGGGGCGGGACCCTGTGGACGGATCTGCATCAAACTTCACAGAAACCATCTCGGGAGTATACAGGACAACATCATAAAGTTTCATGGCGATCGGTTGGATGGTTTAGCAGCGCATAAACGTCAAACATATATATATATATATATATATATATATATATATATATATATATATATATATATATATATACAAACATCCTCTTTTATAAATATAGATTGAAAATGAATACACGTCTATTAAGAAGCGAAAAGCCATTGTTAAAATGTCACATTATTTTTCTAATTTTGCTATCTTGGCGCGGCAACGTCTAGGTCGATCTTGTTCCGCGGCGGCCTAAAGTGAGACAGAGAATGTTAGAGAGGGTTGCGCAGCCGCCTGGAGAGGGAGGGAAGATTACAAATTGCCATCAGAATAAGAGGGGAAGGAAACGGTGGACAGGGGTTGGGTTGGGAGAGGAGTACGTGGCAGAAATTCTCAACCAGTACTACACATCGGCAGCTGCGCTAAACTCGATTCGTCTGGTACAAGAACAATAACTATTTTCCTATCTGTTTTCACTTCTTATAGATGTGTATTCGTTGATATTTGAGAACCCAATAGCGATTTCAAATATATATATATATATATAATTGAGAAATAAAATATATTACCTTGTTCAATCACTTTTATTTTATTATTATTATTGAGAACAAGGTAATATATTTTATTTCTCAATTATATATTATTTCCAATCCAGGCCCAATATGATTATTATAAAAAAAATTTGTAAAACGTAATTTGTTATTGAATTTAAATTATATTGAAACTAAAATTTGACAAATTTGCCATGTTTAGCCATTTTTAGTTTTTTTTTTTTTTTTTATTTTTTTTTTTTTTTGCCAAGCTAGGAAAACAATAAAAGTAAAATATCAGTAAAAAGTAAAATAAAAAAAAGTAAAATATCAGTTCATTGTGGCACTAAGTAAAGAAGACTGTGAATCTCAACTTAAATTAATTTTAATAATATTGCTTTACCTCTCATTAAAAAAGAGTTATTAAAAAATCATCAATAATTAAAAAAATTATTTTTTAACTAACGTATTCTAATTTTTTGTTTATGTTAATATTTGCTTATGTCGTTTCCTGTTTACTTATTCTTTATATTCAAGTATAAATTGTAACCCAATCTGATGACGCCGTTACATGAGGAAATATAGTCATGGACATTTTAATTTTGTGGAATTAATAAATATGTTTGATTTAAAATCTGAACAATCTATGATGTTAAACACAAGATCTAACATCCCATCAATCACCCTGTGAACCAATATTTGCCTTTTTCCTCTAAATAAATATTTTACAAGATCCCTCCTTGCTGTAAATATATTAAACATAACTTTTCGCCTTTGCTACTATGATGATTTTAATATTTGTACACCAGAATCAAAATTATCTTCATTCAGTCCAAGTTAAATTACTATGGGTGGATTAAGTAAAGCTTAAACATTACTTTTACGTTCAGGATAGGAATAATTAAGATTGTTTTATCAAGTTAACATTTTATTGACACATGGTTATTCAATCATTGCAATACTAATATTTAAATTGCGTATATTAAGTTTACGACTTCATGGAATAATTCTATAAATGTGTCACCGATGTATTGTACTTACTCACAACAGAGGAATTTTGGGTGTCAGTGTGTGTTGCTATTTTCGCCATCGGTGCGCGCGCCAACTCAGCTCTGCAGACGCCATATTTGTACAGACCGGCCTCGGCGTCGAGTTTCTGCTCATGCGCCTTGCTGTTATATTATATACACTCTTTTAGGTTTATGGAAACGCCATAGAACGTAAATCACAACATTAATATCCAGAGGTCGTAAAATACTATTGTAGACCAGCAAGTGTTAAAGAATGTACGAGAAGATGGATATACGAGTATGTATTACCAAATAGTGGGTGAATAACTAGAAGACCTTGAAAGTCACTACAATACTGGCTGGAATGTTATTAGAAGTAGTGGTATTAGTTTGTTAGCAGTAGTTAATTTTGTTACGGGTATTATAACTATGGAAAGATTGTTTGATATTTAGTAAAGTCGGATTGCAGCAAATGTAATTAGTTAAATCAAATATGTATAAATTTACTACTGTTTGAATTTCTAGATTAATAAATAGAGGTTTACAGTGATCTCTAATGCCTGAATTGCTGAGATTCCGGATTGCTTTCCACATATCCACATTCAGATGTAGCAAGAGGCGAACTGAATAGATTGTAGATTACACAAAATACATTTAGGCCTATTGGATGAACTGAATACATACGCAATAAATATGCATTCAAGGAGGAAACGCAAGGAATATGCAAAGTGAATATTGTAGGATGTGACAGGCCAAGTTGAGGCAGAGTTCGAGACAATACGACCAGCCTGGTTTTATTCCAGAATAGTCTCATTTCGGAAACGTAAGGAATGTGCCTACTATGAATATTATAGGATGTGACAGGATAAGTTGAGGCAGAGTTCGAGACAATATGACCAGCCCGGGAATTGATTTCCTCAAGCCGGGTTTACACCGGAGTTGGCAACCGGATACCTCATAGTTGACAACCAAACATTAATTCGTCTTACATATTGGTTGCCAACCTTTTATCAAAAATACCATTATATATATTTTTTAATGAAGTGATATTTAAAACTCAATAATATATTCTCAGTCATCTCTCCATAAAATTCTGATCTGAAAGTTTCATTAAAATATGATGATTTTAAATTGAACTAAAGTTTAATTTATATTTGCAATTTATTTATATTTTACACCAGTGAATTGTAAAAACACCACTTTACTTTAGTCTAGTCAGTTCCCACGCCCGAATTACCGTTTTTCTTTCAGTCAGTTCTTTGAAAATTTGTAATATGATTCACCTTTCTTTGAACTTCCGCCTTACTAACCTCCGCCTTACTAACCTCCGCCTTACTAACTTCCGCCTTACTAACTTCCGCCTTACTAACCTCCGCCTTACTAACTTCCGCCTTACTAACCTCCAATTCCTGAGCTATGTAGTTCCATGCGTAATTTTTTTTAGGTTTTTATCTTCAAATTACTGCATAGCTTGATTCCACAAAACCGGATTATCATGATACAAAACTATTAGTTTTGTCACTAAGTCTTGGTCCCAGTTCAACTCACTTTCGTCATTTATTGTGTTAGAAACAGAAAAAAAACAATTTAAAATGCAATAGCAAGTGAGAAAGTGTTTATCACTCCAGACGACTGAACGAAAGGGGCTTGTGTGTAGTCGTACATCCACAGGTAGGAAACGGAAATAGAAGAGGTCTGCAAGCACATGCTACGATAGGCGGGAGGAGAAGCGGAGAACTAGTTGGCAGGGTTGCTAATCTGCTGGTAATTACCCAATTACGGTAAAAGTGGGCAATTTTCCATAAATCTCCAAAGACTCATGTGGTACAGTGATCATGTTCGAAACTTCATTATAAAATTCAAAAATAAACTCTTCATCGATTTAGAATTATCTTCTGTTTTATTAACATATACTTTTACATAAAACCATAATGTTTTAACAATATTTAGTTGTATTTTGATTGAAAAGGTTCCAAAACCCATGGTAACTAAAACCGTGACTTAACTTTTGTATATGTTAACAAATTATTGTGAAATGTCAACAGGATGTTAATAACTAAATTGTCTTCACAGTAAAGTAATTGACTAGAGACCAGCTATTTTTATAGTGGTCATAAGGATGAAAAAAAGAGGCAACAAACGGTTTTATGTCCTAAATGTATTTTTAATCAAAATAGTATATATATTTTGTTTTAAAAATAACAGAGATATGAATTATTTAATGGCACACTGTACAAATTAATAGAAACCCTCTGGCACTGGCAGAGATCAACTTTGAAAATTAGGGCCCTTTAACGTACGTTCATTCACGCTCGAAAGAACGTACGTGTAAAGGGCTAAATGATCATATTATTGCATATTTCTCTATTAGTAGTGTATGTTTTAATGCTTGCTATGTGTAACGTAAAATATTAAATAAGTGCAATAATTAATTAGTAAAACTTACATAAATTATTTATATTATTGATTAGGATGTATTTTAATATCGCGTTACAGTAAATGTGAGACTATAGGTAATTTATGGCAAATGTGGGTAATTTTTAGTTTCATGCGGGTAAATCAGTTAACTCTGATCAGCAACCCTGCTAGTTGGCAACTCTTTTAATGTGCAGTAACTTGGTTGTCAACCAAAGTTGACAACATCCTTTGATCTTTACCGACTCCTCGCGGGAACGAGTTGGCAACCAAAATTTTGGTTGTCAACCTCTAAAATTGGTTGCCAACCTAGCGAGTTGCCGTTGCATTTACACCGATTTATCCAAAAAGGTTGGCAACTTATGGTTATCAACTCCGGTGTAAACGCGGCTTAGTACTTCATCAGTGACATTGAATAACGCTTGTTTCTTCGACTTGTCCATTCTACATCCAAACATTACTGTTTGAGAGGTTTTTATTGAAAATTTTGTTTTGGATTATCTATAAACACATTTTAGGAAGCATGATGTAAGTGCTTACAATGTAACCTACATACCAGAAGGTGCTGAGTGAGAATCTTTTTTGAAGTAGTACAGCATTCAAGAGTACTGTAGGTAAAATTGATTTTAAAGGCTGTTATATCACAATCTAATATACACAGTTGTGAAGCGTAATCTTGAGAAAAATGTCAACTAGCGATCCCAGTGGTCGTACCGCAGAGCTACGACATCTCTCCGCTAGATAACATGGCAATTTAATTTACTTATGTTGTAATACAATTAATTGAGTGAAAAAAATTCAAATCAAATCGTTTATTTGCTTACTGCTTTGCAGCGCTTGGTTGGTACGTAACACGGCTGAGCTTCACTACTGCGTGTTATTATACTAGGTGTTGATATACAATATTAGAAAAACATACAAGGTGAAACTGAAACACTACATATGTGACATTTTATCATGAAAGGACTTGATTTGAATTAAATGTAATATATATATATGTATATATGTTTTAGGGCAGACAAGGAGAAACAGAAGTTCCAGCAGGAAATTTATGAGCTTCTCTCTCAGGTAGAAGCGGCCAACAAGGAAAAGGTAAGTTGATTCAGTGTTATGCAGTAACTATAATCATAATTAGAAAAAAATCAATTTTTGTTTCTTTCATACAGATATAAATACATTATTAAATATTACAGTACAATTTTTATACTGTAAACTTGGCCGTGCACTACTAACCTAAACCAATTAATACAGTCCGATGATTCATTCCTGCAACGAGTGACCTAATTTGAGCGAATATTTGTAAGACACCCTTTACAATAATACTCTACTTCACCCATCGCCTACTGAGCCCGAGTCTACCATTATAAAAATTTAACTGTAAAAAAAAAAAATAGAATTTCTTGATTGCATATTTTTTCAAGATTTGAAAAATACATTCCTACATAGAGGTATGGATATACAGTACACTGGTGTTATCAATAAAGTGTAACATTTTTCACTATAACATCTTTTCTAGGCAAAACATTTAAATTTTGTATGACGATGAGTTCAAAATTATAGCATGAAGAAAAAAACATTATAAGCTTGTAAATATATGTACATTACAGTTCATTATTTAAAACTCATCAGTCATCTATTTTTAATGTGTGTTTACATGAAATGATAACATGCTGCCTAGTACAATTTACACAACTGTTGCAGGTTGAAAATGTATCACAGAAAGATATTTCAAACAAGTCTTGTCAAAGACATAATAATAGTGAATATTATTTTATAACTAAAATTCATGCGCTCTTCAAAGCTTAAAAATCATGATTGTTTGCAATATAAATAAAAATATAACTACATATTGATAATTATTTTGAACCCTTAGTTGAAGTTGACTAAATAATAATATTTATTTCTAAAAAAATATACAGTATAAATATAAGAATACATAATTTGGCACAACATTGCTCATACATAAACCAAAATAGACTGAAAATAAACAATACATAAAATAGAACAAAATTGCACATTCATAATGCCAAGACAGACCTTATTAAAATTCTAACTCATTCATTAGACACATAAATTTCTTAACTAACAATAATAAATTCAACATTTTTAGAAATAAATTAGCTTCCAAGGCAAAGCCTGTTCGGAAGTTTTACCAATCCAGCAATTTATGCCAAATGAGTAAAAAATTTTATAACACCTATAGTATTTAATCCTTAACTTTAATCCATATAATACGCAATAATAAAACAAAAAATTGAAATATTTTAGTTTATATAATGTTTAAAATTAGAGCCTGTAAATAATATATTATTAAATATCTTTTGAATTTTTTTATATGTTAGACTTTGTACTTCAATTTATATGTACATGATATAATAATAAACTTTAGCTAATAGACAACAATATCCTAAAATAACTGAATTTCCAATAAAAGAAAAAAATTTTAAAACCTACTTTGAGTAAACATATGAACATGTGACCATTAATTACAACACATTCGCTCACACACAAAAATACAAATTACTTCAAGACAAATATGGATACATTTCAAAGTAAATTCTCAATATTTCATAATAGAAAATAATAAGTCTTCTATGTTATTTATACTAAGAAGCCATAATCTTAATTCTTTCCTGAAAACTGCTCTATTATTTTCAATGCTAATATTATTCGGTAATTTGTTAAACATTCTTGGGGCTAGAAAATTATAGGTTTTGGTAAAATAAGTGTTAGTTGGCTTAGGTACAATCGCATCTGTTGCGCTGCGTTTTGTCCTGTACTCATTTAAGTCTTTAACAATTTTTAAAACTTTATACATAAACATATGTCTTAAAAGCAAAATTTTAAGTTGATGAAAAATTGGAAAGGTTGTTTATGTTTTTTACTTATAAATCTTACAGATCGTTTTTATAAAATGATTATAGATTTTAAATTATTAAAAAATACTCCATAGTCTATACTACTGTGCACCAAAGAAAAATGTAGCATTCTCAACAAATTACATCACAGTTATGTAACTTAATTGTAATTTAACTTATAGCGAGAGGTTATTTTTATTTAATCACTCAGTGAATAAGTTGGCTGTGGCTTAATTAGCTAGCTAGATCAATGTTCAATGACATTAGCACAATGCTATGGGGGTTTGGTTTAGATAAATAGTTTTGGTGTTGTAATATGCAATTTATTATTGATAGCTAACTTCAAAGACAATAATTTTATAACAATATTTGTTGCAGCAGCATTATCAATGTTGTGTAGCAAAAATATAATCAAAGGCAAAAATCAGCATTTAGTTCTCGTCTGCCATTATGTGAGAGTTACTATTGCAAAAAATTTACAATTAATGCAACGTGTTTTACCCGCTTACTCGTTTACCCTTGGGTTTGTTTTAAATTTTTAAATGCTGTTACCTAATTTGTAAATAAATAAAATACAATTTGTATTGACAAATTTTGTATGTAATTCAAAGCACAAAAATACTGTAGCTCATTAAAATATTGTTGTGTTCTTGAAACTAAATCTTTCTATGTTTCTAAATGTTTTCTTTTTTCAAACCAATATGTCCTGTTTTAGTTTGTCCTCGTGAAGCAAGTGGAGAAACTAGAAATCTCTATTCATGAGACAAATGTACGAATTGAGGAGCTGAACAGAACAATCATTGACATAACCTCACACAAGACTCGTTTGTCACAAGTAAGTATAATTAGGATTCGAAATAAAGAGTATCGTATACAACTAGGAAATAATCACCATTTTGATTATCAGGCGGAAGAATGTAAACAGCAACGTTGCTTAGAAGGAAGAAACTCAGACATCAGACGTTGTTTATTTTAATATCAACGAAATTGTCACACAACTTGAGGTAATATGTGAATAGTTGACTGTTGTTTTATAAGGTTATTTTAACTTTCATATAATACTGAATACATGACTCAGGAACTATTTTGAAATATTTTTTGTTGATGGAAACAAACGGGAACATACAGTGCGTTACAATCATAAAACAACAGTGAGATGTTTGGAACAACTTGGCTATACAGGGAATGGGATGAGATATCTTTAACAGAATTTCCACTATATTGAAGAGTCTATTTTGCTCTTAATTTGAACTAAATGGGGCCAAAAACAGTTCAAACTAGCATTTTGGAACATAATCCAACTATTCCATTTAGATAGCCAGATTTGTGCAACTCGACAAATTTGACTTTGATTCATTTAACAAAGTATGATGTTTATTAAATGAAGAGGGAGTAGATAACAGTAGTAGATATGGAATAGTGTTATATTAAGTAAAATTCATCCAAACACCCCTAATAAATATTTTCAAACTTATTAAAAACAAATTAATATTGACCAATCTATAGTACATTTTACTACTGTATTCTGTCAACAAAATACACATAAACATGCGTATGAAAGGTACAGCTGCAGAGGAGATAAGTTGCAATTTAAATATTAAAAATTAATTTAATGGCCTTATTTAACCAAACAGTCAACTGTGAGGAACAGATCCCTCTTCTTTAATACAGGAAAAGGCATTTGCTTAATATCATTGGAAGTACACTATAACTTTTAAGTGACAAATATTTTTTGTTTAACTAAATATAAATAATCTAAAAGCTCCATTTTTACTTCTATAATTATGAGTGTGTAATGCTCTCAACTAAAATAATATTCCTTTAAATATAGAAAATATTGAGCAATGAACAAGGACAGCAGTATCAATCAACTTAGGCTGCGTTCACAAAGGAAGCAGTTTCCCTGGTGTTAAGACTTCAGTAACTTGCTGCTGGTAACAAGCATCTGCCAATCATTTTTGGTATTTCACAATGAAAGCAGGAAACAGGCTCAGTATGCAGCGTTGACCTGAAGAGTCAAGATTTCATCATTTTTAGTAAAAAATGTAGATTTAACATTACTAAGGAAAAAAGTTGATGTACATGATAGCTGTAAAAAATATAACATATAAAATTCACATTGTATCTAAAACCTTGGGACAAATGAAAATGTTATTTAATCTTATCTCCTGTGAAATCTTTTTCTGCAACTTGTCTATATGGTTCTTATTTGCATGAAGTTTTAGTTGTTGTCCCATATAAGTCCTCTATTGAACACATGAGAGATAAGTTCGTCCACATCCATGGCAAGATAGGAAACAAATGACATTTTCTAACTTCCCGTACGGAAAAACAAGTACGAGAACAATCTAGTTCGTGCAGGGTTCACAGGTCTGCGCAGGCTCTCATCTTGAGCTGGTTGAAACAAGTATTTTCTGTGAACAACCAAATATGAAACCATGTAAACTTTTCTCTGAGCAGGCAACTTGCTTTCTTTGTGAACTATATACATGAATTGTCAAAAGAGTCTCTGTAATCCCCCCCTCTAAGTTGTAGAAGCATTGCTGATACTTTCTAAAGACAAGTTAATTACAAACAGACTATGAATAGATACTTTGTATGACATGTCGCCCTATAATAATGTTCAACAAAAACCTCACATTAAAAGTCCTACCTAATATTATGGGGTGACGTAATATTATATCTAGGCAAATATTTTAGTTACTATACTCTACCTTATTTATTGTGACTAAGTTAATAAAAGATAACGAATAATATTCGCTCAAAACAATGTTTGTAGGAAAATATCGAGTTGGTGAAGGAAGTTCAAGATTTGAAAGTTAACATTGAGAACGCCACCTACTTAAAAAGCCAATTAGCCGGACAGTTGGAGGATGCCCGCCGCCGCTTGGAGGATGATGAAAGGGTAAGAACTCAGCACAGGAACTACTTGATTAAAGTTCAACAGCAATACGACAGTGAACAGTATGCACAGAATGAATAAAGCCAGTTGTTGCCTCAAGTCTATCGTACTTTATAAATCCACTCAGATGAAACAGGGAAGTAATGTTTATAAAGTTATAAATAATTATGGTTTAGCACAAGTCAGAATCTGTAAATGCAATATAAATATTTTATAAACTTGTCAACATACCTAGAACACTTTTAACTGTTCTACTTCTATGTAAATGTAGATACATCTAAATAGAAGTTGTCTTTAGGTGGGTGGTCATTCCTCTTTCTAAGGCTTTGACCATAACACACATTGCTGAAGGAGTATAGTCTTGAAGAAACTAATTTTGTTTGCCAAGATAATACGAACGGTTTTGTTTTATTATTATTATTTTAAGAGCTCTGAAGTCTTAACTTTTTCATTGGGCTTTACTATTATTATTTTTTATATGTATGTAACATTGCCTGTGGGGAATATTGTTAAATACCTCAGGTTTCTAAAATGAATAACCTACGCTTCTGATTTGAAGTAGAATTGTTGACTTAATTATGATTAGTTAAAATCTAATTTAACTTATTTTTACCTTCCTTTTGATTATTTTTCCTACTATTTCATTATTTCTTTAACTATACATCCGGCAGGCCACATATTAATGTTGTCAGACAAACAAGACATCCCTGCCAACCCACCTACCTCATGACTATTGACATGCCTTAGGACTATATAGTTTTATTTTGTTCTGCCCACCCACTCAGTCCTAATCATCAACTTCATGTCATCTAAGATTTGAATTTCAATATGTACAAGGCTAATACTTTTATACATTGAATGTCTCAAAGTATGACAGTATTCTTTTTCTCTTATAAGTTATACCTTTGAGATACCTCCCAACTGCCCTACATGTCCGTAACAGAGCATCTCATCTGCCAAACATGTTTCTCAACAGGACTTATGACTCTTGACACCTGGCATATCCTATAGACGATATTAATGGCGTTGAATTTTTACAATATTCTAGTTATGGAATAAGAATATTAATCGTTAAAATTAAAAAAAGGCATTACACCTGGAAGAGAATGGTGTACGCGTTGATAACACTGTTCTACCCTAATCCTCAACATTATAACTGATATGATGGACAGATTTAATGACTTGTGTTTGGCGTATCATCTTCTGTGATCATCTTCTGTCGACATTTCAGGTCCCGTCTACTGCCTCTACTAGTAGAAGTACTTCACACAGTAGTCTTCTGGTTTTTACTCTGAATTTAAACAACACTCTTACTATGCTCTATTTTTACAAATATTTTGTCTATGGCAGAGTCTTAACTTCTGTTATGAATGCTCAAAAAATTATTTAAGACTGTCACATTAATATTATATAAATGTCACATTAAAATTGCCAAATTAAAAAATTGTAATGTCACATTAATATTATATTTTTCTTTTGCCAATGGAATTTCTCTCTGCTATTATAAGTTTTATGATCAAATAATGAGCTATGTATTGAAATATATGAACTAATAATATTTCTATAAAATTATATTAAAAAGACGAAGTGTTTGATATATTCATCACAATCAATATTTATCTAAATATATTCCACTAATGTATATACAGTAAGTTGTTTTCATTAATAAATGTAAGGAGGAATATGTAATTTTAGTTAAGTTCCTAGTTTCAATATTAAGGAAAGTTCTTTTTACAATTTAATGAACTTGAGTTATAACTGATCAGATTTAATGTAAATTGTAAAATGTTCTCTCTTTGTAAATCATGTATAAACTGATGTTTGAAAGTTACTTGATGGACTTAGATAGCTCATGATTGCTGGATTTGTTGAATATTTTCAACGCTTCAAGTATTTAAAAAAAAATTAACACAAGAAGTGTTGAAAATCTCCATTACATTTAATAATTGTGGCTGAACCATTCATTATTTTGCAACTATAAATTGGCATGGGTGAGTAATTAACTTAACTTTGTCTGAAACATCAATGTATCCATATGTTACTAGAATGGTTCAACTAAATGTATGTGAAAGGTTAAATCAATTGGTTTAGTAGTTTTTCTGGGATAAATATCCAAACAAGCATCCATATAAAGAAAATGTTTATAATATTAATAGGATAATCAATGTTATCAGGATGCATCATGAGAAATATTTTGTTTTTAATGAAATTGGCATTTAAAATATTGCTTATTTGATTAGTGGTTAGGTGTAAGAGAAAGCTCAATAGCCCTAAGCCTTGCCATTTGAATTATTTATGTTAAATAAAGACATTTTCGATTTTATTTAATTTATTTTGCCTTGTAAAATGTAGCTTACTTATAACCTGTATAGCTGAAATATCTTTAAAATTTGTCTTTTGCTATATTTATCCAATAATTAACATAAGTTTGCCATTATATAATATAATTATTAAAAACTTATAGACTCGCTTTAAACAACTTATTATTTGAAATGTCTTCTTTGAAGTAATATATTACATTTTTTGTGCAAGCCCTGGTTATCATTATTTTACTATTCAGGTAAAATAGTAACATTTTATTCTGTGTTTATAGAGGCGTTCGCTGCTGGAAGCCAGTCTCCGCCAGGTGGAGGTGGAACTGGAATCAGTGCGAGTGCAGCTGGAAGAGGAATCAGAGGCCCGCTTGGATCTAGAAAGGCAGCTAGTCAAGGCTAACGGAGAAGTCTCACTGTACAAGAGCAAGTATGAGTCTGAGGCTCAAGCCCGTGCTGAGGAGGTTGAAGAACTCCGGTAAGTTTCATATCAAATGTTGATAGTAAATTAGCTGGTTACTTGGCGGTCCAGTAAATAAGTCTCACTGTACAAGAGCAAGTATGAGTCTGAGGCTCAAGCCCGTGCTGAGGAGGTCGAAGAACTCCGGTAAGTATCATATCAAATGTTGATAGTAAATTAGCTGGTTACTTGACGGTCCAGTAAATAAGTCTCACTGTACAAGAGCAAGTATGAGTCTGAGGCTCAAGCCCGTGCTGAGGAGGTCGAAGAACTCCGGTAAGTATCATATCAAATGTTGATAGTAAATTAGCTGGTTACTTGGCAGTCCAGTAAATAAGGTGCTGTCATGTTCAAGTGGTCCAACGTTTGACCTCTCAACTGAAGTGATGGCCTCTACTTCACTTGTGTACAGGCCACGTGAAGTGGCGAGTGAGGATTTTATAAAAGTTTATTAAAAGAATTGTTTAGATATTCCAAAACTTATCAATATAGAGAAGTAACATTTTCTGTAGCCTACATTTGATTGATGATGTTTTGTTTAGCTATGAATAGCCATTATTTACTATAGAGCTCATTGGCCTCAGTAATTTTTTGTGTTTTAATCACTATATAATAAAATAACTTCTGTGGAATAGTTATGTTGCAAAACTTATTTTTAACCTGTTCAGTCTTAATAATTGTAATTGCGTTCATTTTTTATAAAAGTAAATAAATAGTTCACAAATTAAAAAAAACAAATTAATAATATTTTATTAAGAATCTATTTTGTAAGAGATGAACAGTTCAGAAAACACTTAACAAGAGGCACAACAAAACAAGTTTAGAAAATATTGTTTGAACGTTTGGTAATCAGTATGATTTTTGTACAATAGCTTTATATTAGTATTAAAATATCTATATTGCATACTTCAGTGTTGACTTCTTAGATATAGTTAGTTGGTTGAAACTATAATGGCATCTCTAATTATATTGCACATCAGGTTTATAGTGAAATTACTCCCTTCTTCTGATTTTGGCATGCAATTATTTTTGCACTGAAAGAATGCTTAGTGTTAATCCTGTCTTTTCTTTCATTTCATTGGGGGTTTGATTTTTCACAGTTCTCCAGATAATCTTTCAGTTATCCTTAAAATCCTTCCTCAGACTAAACTCAATTTTTGCTGATTCTTCTGAGCAAATTGTTATAATTGCCTGCGGTTTTACCTAGTACTCTCCCAATCTCATTTTCTATTTTTTCAGTTCTTCCATTTCACAAAACATCAACTTCAACTTTGAAAATAACTGAAGTCAAAATTACCAGGAACATTTTAATAACCCCAGAAACTAAAAAACGTGATTGACAACATTGACTGGAAGGATTAATGCATTTATTCATATGAGTGCTGACCTGCTGTAATGATAATAAGAAAGTATGACTTTCATTTATGTAGACATTTATACACATTTCTTTATGTATACTTACATTTCTACAAACAAATGTTTGTATTTACATCATCCAACACATACATTACATCATTAGGCTATATTCAGAGTTCATTATAAAACAAGGCTTAAAATATAAACTTCAGCTCTATCCATTAAATTCTTCTATACAATAAACATATTGATCTTTTCATGTTTACTATAAGGTTGTTGGGAACTCTTTAGCCATACACTTTGGAATTTAGTTCTGGACATAAAAAGAAGAAAAAAATATCTTACATAACAATATGGTCTATCTCGCTTTGTTAACCGTCTGTCTGTATATTTGTGGTTTTTATAAATCAGGAACCATAAATGCCACAGATTTCATATTTTGCATACCTAGTAAGGCTGATAGCACCTAAACATGCAATTATTTTTAATTATTTTTGTTCAACCATTTGGATAGGAAAATTAATGGTTTTTTCTTTGCCAAATTTTGAATTATTAAAATGTAAGCTGTTTCCAAGCGGCTGAACAAAAATATCAAAAATCATTGCACGTTTTTGTGCTATCAGTCTTTCTAAGTTCTGTATGAACAATTTGAAATCTGTGAAATTTATGGTTCCTGAGATTTAATTTTTATATAAAAATCACAAACACAGACAGACAGTTAATGAAGCGAGATAATCATACATTTTCTGCTTTCGCCTAGACATTTTCTCTTTTCTCCCCTCTCCGATGATCTCCTTAGTAAGCTCTTATCCCTTATTTATTTTTTATTCATTTTTATTTATTTTATTTTTATTTATTCATAAGACGCCAATCGTCAAGATATGAGCGAATATGGATTTCGAATGAGTGTGATGAGTGTAGATGAGCAAATGTAGTCATTGTTACAAACTAAGGCCGACTATTCCTTAGAAAGTGTCATTAATTAATAGCCCAATGACAAATGAACAGCCGGTGATTATCAGCTGATCCTTCTAAAAATGTATTGACTTTGATTGGGATCGAACTGAGAACCTTTAGCACATGAAGCTGGGATTGTACCAACTACGCTAACGACCAATTATTTTGTTATTACATTTTTTGTTTCTTTTTACTCGTATGTTCACATATAAATCCCAAAGATTGCCTAAATAGTTTCCAAACATCCTGTATATATAATAAAGCAAAGTACATGTTCTGTTTGTCCAAATAAAACATATCCATACAGATTCACTAATAACTACCGAAATATACTGAATCCAAATGGTCTATAAAAAATAATGTTAATGCATACTATTTTTCACAACACTAGCACAGTACCCCTCCTTAGTACGGGGTTTACGTTGGATTATACTGTGTTTATTGCATTCAGTAATACAAAATATGTACTTACTGGCATATGTATAATGCAAAAGTGTGTTGTAGTCACGGTACCTCTAAGAAAGAAGACTGTAGGTATCACGTGCATCTCCTATGACGTCACATGACGAAATGGCAACAACAAAACACAAAAATACTGTTCTAATTCCCGTAGTTTGCAATTCCAGCTTATTATTGATAAATAGCTTGCCTACTATTTAACTGAATGCTTCCATGCGATTGGCCGATTTAGTTACTAGTACTCGTATTTTATCGAATAATCAAATCAGGTGATTTTGGCCATGTGACGTCACAGCCTATTGCGCAGCACCTACCAGGCCGGTATTTACTTTAGAACTATAAGAGTTGTTTATTTATTCCAACAGCTGATTAATGAAACTATTATAAACAATTAATTGCCAAATTGGTATTGCCATAGGGGTTGCATTGTACTTCTTCGTGCCATAGGGGTGGTTTCCTGATGGAATTTCAAAATAAAGATAGGCCTATGTGTTAACCAGAAACCCTAAGAATGTCCATGCAAAATTTTTGATGAATGGGTTCAGTAGTTTTTGCGTTATTTAGTTAACACACACAGACACCATTAGATATTTATATAATTGTAAGATTATACAGATAGCATAACAATACTTTAAATAGGATGTAACAAACAATTATTTTACTGTCCTTTTCTTCCTTATGTTAATGTAAAGGGCAAATAAAACGAGACTGGATTATTAAGCTTGAATTTTACAGATAAAGCGTAAGGAAATGTACAAAATTGTCAAGTGAAACATTATAAATTTTAAAAAATTCCAATTGTTATAAGTTACAAATAAAATATTTATAAAATACTTCTTCTCTTTTTATTTGTAATAGACGCAAGTACACTGTGCGTCTTCAGGAACAGGAAGAGCACATTGAGTCCCTTGTAGTCAAGATCAACAACCTTGAGAAACAGAAGTCTCGCCTTCAGAGTGAAGTCGAAGTCCTTATCATTGATCTTGAAAAGGTTTGTAACCTAAAAAAATTACTGTGTGGAAAGGCAATTAAATTTATCTAAAATTACAAGGGTTATGAAGTCAGAATCCTCTCCTTCATCCTTTCATATTTCTGCTAATATGTTCACTGTTCTATAGCATCCTCCAGATTTCCCTATTGTTCCAGTCTTCATTATACTACTTCCACCTATACTTATCCTATCTTCTCTGCTGCTGCTTTCGCCTAGACATTTTCTCCTTTCTACCCTTTCCGATGATCTCCTTAGTAAGTTGTTATCCCCTATTTTGTTATCATATCCATTCAGTTAATTCTTGTATTGTTATTATTTTTTTTATTTCGTTACTTAATTTTGTCTTGTTTCTTTTTGATCACTCTTTGATGTCTCATAAAAATCCACTACTTCCAATATACTTTATTATTGTCAGCTCTGTCTGAGTTTGGCGAAGTACTATTAAAAGAAGCATAATCTTTAGCCTTTTTTTTTTTGACAAATTCCAATTTCAAACAATGTGACTTGTCTTGAAATAAAATTTATAACAGAAGTTAATTTGAAATCTTATGTATCTTCTTTTGTACAATCAACTTTCTTTATAACATTTAAGTTGAATAGCTTTATTAAAAAAAAAACTTGAAATAAAGACAGAAGTTGCAATATTTTACATTTTTTTAATGCACTTTATTTATTTTAATTTAGGATTTTGCCAGATTTATGTTGGTTTTGTTTTAACAAACTTAATTAATTTAATAGGATTTCTTATTAATTTTGTATCCTTGTTATTTAATTTCTTATTTTAACTTTTTATTAAATCTTTACATCTGTAGTATAATAGAAAAATGTGTATCTCATCCAGATGATAAGTTTAAGATGTGTAACCAAGTTTTCCTATATATTGAGTATTGGTATTGGACTTGAGCAAGTTTTCTCAGGGAGGTTTTCTGATCTCTTTTATTATTAAACTTGTTTAAATTTGTTGAAGCAACATGAGCGTGCTTTAAAATGACAAGTTTCATAAACTTGCTTTAATTAAAATATGTTTTTATTGCTTACTTACTAATAATATATTACTGACCAGTCCATAGTTCTGGGCGTGTGGTTCGAGCATGTGCATCAATGGATTTCCCTCTCCAACGACAGTTGCACATTCATGTTAAAAAATAAACATCTTGGACATAGTACCTAGAAAATACTTCCACATGATTGGTTGATTTAGTTACCAGTATTTAATAGAATAAGCAAACCAGCTGATTTTGCCTATGTGATGTACAGTCTACTGCACAGCCTCATCGTGATACCTACCGAATTTTCTAACTATCGTGTTCTCGGATAGAAGAAAATCAGCTGTTTTTGTTTTCTTTTGAAAATAAGTTTTCATTGTTTAATGAGTGTTTACATTTTTCTCATGGTATGTAACCAAATAAGTTATTGTAAAATCACAATATTGTAGAAGAAGCAAAATTATTTTATTTATTATCGTTATTACTATCTCAATCTTTGTTCCAGTTTTTTATCTTTAATTTCAGTAACACAAGCACCATCGAGCAAACTATTTAAACATAACAGCCAACCTAAATAAATTTTTAACAGACTGTACATAATAGACATAGGAGAAGTATGGTGGGGGTTATTCACTATCTCGCTTGCATTACCTCTCCTTCATGCTTAGAACCATCGCCCGTTCTGTGCTCCGTAGAATGACAGTTTTTAATTACTTATGTTCATTAACAAGAGTAACTTTCCTCAACTCACTAACTAATCATAATATAAAATGGATCAATGTTAAACATTTCAATTTGTGTTTTACTGAAAATGGGTAGTAAAAGCTATGACAGTCAATACCCAAAATTGAATCGAATCCTTCAACTCGATTTTTATCCATTCTTAGAACAGACAGATTGTGTTGTTTAAGAGTATATGACTTTATGTCTTAGATGCATTTCTCCAACTAAGTGAACCTATGTAAATATTACAACAAGTAAAGAATTTAGTTAACAATTACTAAAATATTGTCACAAGCAATTAAAATGGAGTAAAATATTATGCTTGTACAGGCCAACAATACTGCCAGGGAGTTGCAGAAACGTGTAGAACAGCTGGAACGCATCAACATCGAATTGAAGACCCGGCTAGAGGAGACAAGTGCCTTGTATGAACAGACGCAGCGAGATCTGCGCAACAAGCAGGCTGAGTTGCAGAGAGTCAGTCATGAGCTGGAGAAAACAAGAGAGCAGAAGGACTCCCTAGCTCGTGAGAACAAGAAACTTTCAGGTACAACCAAGGAACACAGCAGTTGATTATTATTGTGTTTTTTTTTTGTCTAATGTGAATTTTTAGAAAAGTCAGCTAATTTTTAACAAAACAGTAATTAAATGTTAGATGTCTTATTTTAATTTCTTATATATTAATACCAAAAATGAGAAAAGCATTTTTTACATGTCCTGTATTAGGTATCAAGGATTAACCATATTAAAATATATAGATTGTTTAAATAAGTTTTATAGTTTTTGAACTTTAAGAAACATGTGATTTTTTAATTTCAGTATTCAATTGACATTGAAATAACTATCCCACTAATGCATGTATAAAAACACACTGAGTTAGCAAAAACACATCTAAAGTATCCCCATCAGTGAGGTATATTAGACCAATCTAGGATACAATATTTCTGAAGAGAGAGTCAGCATCGTCCAGATGCAGTAGCCGTAATGTCCCATCACCTACAAAGTTAGTGCGAGGGAGTATTGTACTCCACCTTAGATACTGAAAATAGAATAATACCTGCAAGTGTTCTAATATATACAAATTTAAATAAACATAATATTTATATGTTAGATAACAATCTAAAACCAAGCTGCACATTTTAATATGTCTGGGTTTGAGTTATTTTAAATATGAATTTATTATTAAAATGCAATGTTATTATCAGAAAAAAATAGCTATAATGAAACAATATACATCCTACCGGCCCACATATATCCAACGTACCCACCAACCGAGGCACATATGACGATGTTGGCTCTCCCACCAACCCACACACATATGGTGTTAACAGCCTTCCTGCCTACCCACATGTGTAACACACATACAATGATGAAGGCCCTTTCAGCCAACCCCACATATACAGTGTTGATATTATAGAGATAGTTGAAATCACAAAGACTGTTAAACTTAAAGTTAGCTACAGAAATAATGCTGGACTTATGGCATGGTCTGAGTCCTTAAACTTAGCCACGTACAAAGTTCTCTCTTGGGGCCAAAGGCCCTTCCTCAAAGGATATACATGCAGAAGTCCTTAGCAAGGCCAGAAGTGGAGCTTCCTTCAAAGATGAAAACTAAACTCTTTTAGGAGGTTATAGTCTGAGCTCCCCTGTATGACTCCATATGAAAACCCTACGACTATAAGTCATGTACATAGGAAGTGTTTTTCTCAAGAGTTGAGGAGTGTACCTCTCCTCTCTGTATATTTTTGTGGCGTACAAAATTTATAATTCAATGAGTGGGTCCACTTTTGTCTCATTGTTAAATAGTTATATTAAATGGTATATTGATTTGAAGACCACTCCGGCTACATAAAAAAAGTGTATGTTTAGAGAATTACACATAATATATATATATATATATATATATATATATATATATATACATAAAAAATACTTTGTTATTTTAGTGAAAATCTAAATGTTTTGATTAAGATATTTGTGTGTGTATTTAAATGAAATGAAAAATATTTTATAAGATGAGGTTAGTATTATACCTCTCTACCACTAACCCTACCTATGCATTCAATGTAAATATGATATTCTATATTTATAATAAATAAATTGTAACAAATGAATATGTTTTTAGATGATTTGCATGATGCTCGTAATACCATTGCTGAATTCAACCGTCGTCTGCATGAGCTGGAGTTGGAACTTCGCCGACTGGAAAATGAACGGGAAGAGCTTACGGCTGCATACAGAGAGGCCGAGGCTGTAAGTAATTTATCCAATACAGTCATAATAAAACTTGTAACTAAAATTGATTTGCAATCATATGAAAGGGCTGAAAAAATGGCCTGATATATATTCCACAACGTCTTTCAGTTTTACTCAACACCTAATAGAACGCCTATTGAACAACTTATGATGATAATATATTTCCTTGTTTTATATAATTCTTAAGGGAAGTGTCTACACTAACTTACTATGAATTGAGTCCTAGGTGGCCATTTCCCCCCCCCCCCTCCAATAAAGCCTTACAAACTCTCATTTTTTACTTCTAGTTTTTAAAACTACAGCATTGCAAACTTCATCTGTATATAATCTTCTAATGAACTCTACTCCTTAAGTCTCACTAATGATAACTGGTTAACAGGGTCGCAAGGCTGAGGAACAACGGGCCAACAGACTAGCCACTGAGTTGGGTCAGTTCCGTCATGAGGCTGAAAAGAGGTTGCAGGAGAAGGATGAGGAAATTGAAGCCATTCGGTAAGTCGGTGTATTATTAACTTTACATTCCCTAAAGCCTAAAAAATGTCCGAATATTTTATTTGTCTTTGGTATTTGACAACAGCTTGTTTTACTAGCCAAGCTCAAAACCATGCCTTATGGCCTGGATCCTAGGTTTGTACCTATGTTGCCTACTAAATTTAAATTTGTATTAAATTAATGTGTGGAAATGACTGGCATTGTAAACCTAGGGTTATATATTTTTTCAAATAGTATTTTTTTCTCTTAAACCATTACAAGCTAGTCATAAAAATATGGACGAATGTTGGTAAAAAATAAATGTGTTTAGTATGGATAAGTAAGTGCTATATAGTAATCATTAAGAATTATCTTATCTTTAAACCTAACCTTACCTATTCATTATTTGATGTTTAAATCAGACTGAGTGTAATGGTTAAGCCAAGCATTACATCCTAGAAGCACCCATGCATGTTCATTACCAATTTACTGACATAAATTAAAATAGCTTATTAGTTCCACTAATGACACTTCAGTGTGGTCTAAGTTTTTAAACAAATATCGATCAACGGAGATTATTGATGACACAAAAAGCTATTAACAATATTAAGAATCATAATCAAAGCCAGAAATTTAACCTAGAATAAATCGCTCTACTGATTCATCAAAAAAGAAGTGGGCATTGATGATTCCTCATTCTTAGTGTAACCCTTGTATTTGTGATGGGCTATCGTCAGAATATGGGTGAATATGGGATTAGAATGAGTGTGATTAGTGTAGATGAGCGAATGTATTCCTTGTTACAAACAAAGGCCGACTATTCCTTAGAAAGTGTCAATAATTAATAGCCCAATGACAAATGAACAGATTGTAGTGATCAGCTGATCCCTTTCAAAATTTGTTACAACTCTGATTGGAATCGAACTGAGAACCTTTAGCTTATGAAGCTTGGTTAAAACCAACTAAGTTGAAAATTTGAGAGATTAATTTCTATCAGGCTAAAGAAACATTTTCTATATAGCAACATACATATTTCTGTTAAAATTATTGGCTTTGTTTTTTAGCTTCAAACTAGATAAATAATAAATGGACACAGCAAATGTTATGAAATAAATACAATCTATTCAAAATTGCTAATTTTTCCTCATAGAAATACTTTGGATTTTTATTTTCTTCCACTGTAAAAATAGTTAGTCTTTAAGCCATAGCATATAGTTCAATACAAAAACATGCCAATGCATTATGTTGAGTATTCTCATTAAACAATCCATATAAAAAACTACTGTAAGTATATAATTACAATCAAAATTGATCTGTCAGTGGAAGACCTAATAAAAGTACATTTTCATTTAAGTGTATATTGGTCCACAATGTTCATGTATAGGGTAAGGCACATTATGTGACTAATCTGAATATATAAATATATTTATATAAACTCACATTCTACATTCATATAAATTTATTGTTATATAATCTTACATTCTTACATATGAGACGCCGACACAAAGTTGTTGGTATTTTAAGGCGAATATGAATGGTTATATGAGTGTAGGATGAGTGTGGATGAGTGTAGTCTGGTTACTAACTGAGTTCAACTGTTCCTCAGAAAGGACAATTTATTAATAGCCCAACAGCCAGGGCAACTATGGGACCTACAGCTGTACGTGGAATTCGAACCATGTAGTGCTGGTCTGATTTTCAGCTAACTGACAAGCCTGATACTCAGTTATCTCCCCCACACAACATCCGCACAATGATTACCATCCAACATGGACACCCCAGACTTCTCTAGTAGTATCCACGCCGATAGCAACCATCAAGCGGACGCCATGTCGGTATTAAGAGGACCGAGCATTCAACCTATCGCCTACAATCTCCCAAACACTTTGTCCCCATGTAGCTGGGTTACAGCACTGCGCCACCAGTGCCGACATCTGTTCATGCACTGTTACATATAATTGTCTTCTAACTTCTTTCAAAATAAAATTATTTAGTGTTCATAGTAGTCCGCTTCCCTGCCTACATAAGTGTTCTTCACTCTACTAACAGCAGGATATTTTTTATTGCACAGTACTTTTATCGGATTTTGATTTACCAGATGATCAATATTGTGGTGAAAAAAATAAGTTTTGGGGTTTTTGTACTGTTTTTCAGGAACAGGGCAGACAGAATAACATTAATTTATTTCTCAACAGTTCATAAACTTATAATTAGGAATTCTCTAAAGAATATTTCTTAAGGAACAAAAAATTAAAACTACTTAAAAGAAATACATAAACACATCTGTATCAAATGTTTCATCTCAATTTGAAGTCTTATAATATACTGTAAACATATTCTTGTATAAGAATGTTCAGGTTAAAAGTTAAATGAGTAAAATGATCTTTGTATGAATCTTACTCATTCAGGTACAGTAAGTACAATCTGAGTATGATTTTTTTATTTCCAAGTTCCTTAAATAAGGAATTATTTCACATACAAAATCATGACTACACTTATAGGTATGTATATGAAAAAAATTATAGGTAATGTATAACTCTCCCTTTTTTGTGTTCTTTATATTAAAATAGAAAGATTACTTATACTGTTCGTAAATGTACACTCGTTCATCTACACTCATTTGCCCCCATATTCGCCCATATCTTGACCTTATGAATAAATTTTGATAAAAAATTATCAATAAGTGTTAAAGAAAATTTGTTTTAAGTGTATTATCAGAAAATAAAAATTGTTTAAGAGATCAGGATAGGAAATCAGAGATTAGAACACAATTTTGAAACAAACGTCAACTCAGAAATAGAATTGATAGTGACCCTGAGTGTAAGAAATTCATCTGGCAACAAAGTGAAGCTGAGCTGCCAAGTTAATTATGCAGGTCTCTGGTTGGGACACTCGAAACACAAGAAGACCTAAAATAACATCTGCTCGTAAAAATTGTCTTTTAGAGTTAAAAGAAGTTACTTGCTTAAATATAAAAGTGGAGGTAAAATATAGAAGGAAAAATGAAAAACTGATAATATGGTATAAATATGATTATTTTGCAGTGTTGCCATACATATACATAAATTATAGTATTTGTAAGATAGTATTGGTGTAGAACATGATTCACAGTAATTCACAGATTCTGCAAATCACTAAACTTTTATTGATGATATTTATTTCTAGTCTTACAAGCAAATACATAAATGTATTTCAAAATTAAAAATTAATGAATATTTTAAAAATATTTACAACACAATATTTTGAATGGCAATCATATACATGAAAGGAGTTTTACCTGGCATCAAAGCTGATAGAGTTATTGAGCGAGTTATTATGTGATCTGTTACGAGAGTCACACCTGCCATAGTATAGTTTATCAATACAGATATTTTCAATCATTGCAATGTTATACGCTACAATGTTTTCAAAACACTCTTAGGTCTCAATTGGAAAAAATACCTTATTGGTTATATTGACAGTGTGGTTCTAATTCCTGGGAAAATATACTGTGAAATCACGAATTAACTCTTAAATTATTTTTTTTTAATGGTAAAATAGCATACCAAACTCTTTCATGCAAATGTAAAACTGTAACATTATTTGACATGTAAAACACACTAAAAATAATGTAGATAAGAGGTTGGAGCGGCCGTAGATAAGGGGCTAAGGCGCTGGCTTGCCACGCTGCCGGTCCGGGTTCGATTCCCGATGTGACAACTAATAGATTTTGCCCTGCCGCTCGCGTGGTTCGGAAGTCACGTAAAGCCGTTGGTCTCCAGGTTAAGTGTTAGAGAGGGCTCCTTAGCCCTAACTTCGCCTGGTTAAATAAGATCTTTAACTTTAAATCTTTAACTTTTAACTTTAAAAAAAAAAAAAAAACTTAAGTCAGATATTTGGAATACTGTATATATAGAACTACACATAAAAAGCACAATGAAAACATATAAGTTTTAGATTTTGTAAGATGATTTTTAACATGTTCAGTGCTGACAATGCCTATGGATATTGTGGTATCACAATGCTGTATGCGGCTGACACCCATGGATTGGCACATTACACGAAATCTATATGCTGTATGATTACGATGCCTATGGGCATTATTGATTATTATTCATACTTACGGCCTATTATTACAAGTATACTGTAGATCATTTATATACTTATTATAACTATGCTTAGTTAAATTAATAAAATAATAGATTTTTTTCACCACAACTCATAGGTATATAATGTTTCATTAGCAGTGAACGTTTTAATGTAATTCCATTTAATGCAATATAATTATGGGTAATACAAACAAATTTCAACAGTGACAATATACCAGGGTTGGTTATGCAGCAGGAGTGTTTCTTGTCCATTATCAACACACCATGAAGTGATTAAATATATCAATAAATATAATTAATTGTAGTACAAATCACCACAAAGAGTAAATAGATTAACCACTAAAATATAGAATTGACCAACCACTAATACAATACCAATAAAAAAAACATTTGGCAGACACACTAAAATTGCAGCACTAGGAACAATGTCAATTAAATTGAACTGCCATTAAGCTTTGATTTGTAATTATTGAATAGGCAACATTATTATCTCCAATGATGATATCAGAAATAAATGTATTTGCCTGAAATCATTTATGTACAATCAATATAAATAAACTGTGACTTAAAAGATTAGTTCTATGTTATAAATGGTTTATAGTCATGAGCCAAAAATAGTAATGCCAAGTTCAGGATTAGCTCCAAAAATAGAGACTTGATCAACCTCTGGGATTGGCCCAATTGTAGTTGTATTTGCCAACAACATCGGTTTGACTGGTGAGACTCTTTAGTCACTGTGCTAGAGCAGGAAGTGATCAACATGCGGACAGTTGAGGAAATGATCTCTGTTTGTAAAACATTCCAAATTTATTAAGCGCTAAGTCTTTGTTAAAACTACTTTATTTAGAGAAACTGTACAGTGAATTTGTATTTTCAAGTGCATACATATTTGACATATTTTAATTGATTTGTAAAGACATCTATAATCATGGATGATTTAGCCACAGAGGTAAGATTTCACCCACTGGTGGTTAGTGCGAAAAATTCCCTCAGAGGAAAATCCCACAAAGCTATTGCGAATAAGCTCATCTTTGAGAGTTTGAATAAATCACTGAATGAACGTCAATCAGTAAGGAATTTTGAACATAAATATGCATATGAAGTGAATGAAGCTTTGTCTAAACAGTTGCAGTTTAAGATGAGCAGTAAAGTAGTTAATGGTGATAATCAGTACTTACAGCCGTTGGATGAGCTCCAGAACGATTTGAAACGGTTTGACTATAAAACAACATCTATTTTTGAGAGTAAAAGGTAATTACTTATAGTATTTACAGTAAAGCAATAAATTTACTTTAAAGAAACTATTCTGAAGTATGCAACCAATCAATAAAGGAACATTATATATACTCTACTATACTATTTAGCTATTTAAAAAAAAAAATGTATAGTAAAAGTTATTTAGCATGGTATCAAAATAATTGTTTTTATATAACTCAAAGGGTTTCTTTATAATCTATTATTTTTCAGAAAATAGCATTATATTTATTAAAACCACTATCTTAAATGTGGAGCAAATTTCATTCTCTAGTCTCTCATAGTATTCATTTGCCAGACAACTATTTATATTATATCATTTTATATACTTTTATATAGTATTAAAAAAAGTATATAAGTCACTTTTTTTAATACTACTCATGAATAATGTTTATCCGTTCTCTCACAAATTAACTTAATTTGTAGGAATTTGTTTTAATTATGTATACTTCTGTTTAATATGACATAGGAGGATAGTACACAATCATTGAAACTTTAATAATGGACTTAAAAAACAGTGTACCAGTTTTATATACTATTGATTTATAAAATATAATTATTACTATATATTAGAGATTATAGTAGACATTTCTCGTGGTTTGAGATATCAAATTAAAAACTTGTTGTCTTGTTGTTTGTCTTCAATAACAAAGACTTCTATTTTTGTTTTTTTAAATCTATAAAAACTACAAAAGGAGAATAAATAATAATGTTTATTTTTTATAAAACCCTGATGTTTCCAAGAATATATCCAATTTTCTGGAAACACAAGCTTTTTTATAAATGTATTTTAGTTTTTAAGTGAAGAAACAATGCTCATACACTTCATATAGACTATTAAATGAAGTACAAAATCCCTTGGCGTTTAACTTTTCAAAAACATATCCCTTATTGAATCAATATCCCTTATATTCTTACTCTTGGTCAACAGATAGATAAGGTAAGAATATAAGCATATGAGTAATATACAAAGTGTATTTCCCCATATTAGATGAATAGAATTTGATTTCACTTCGCTTTTGAGAATTTTGTAAGAATTTGTATTCTTTGTAAGAATCTCAGAAACCACATAGTACTGTAATTTTTGGCATATAATAAAAAATCATTCAATTTGGTGTTAACAGCCCACCTAGGCTAGTATTGGTAACTAAATTTTGAGGACAGAATTCTTTTTCTATTGAAATCCAAGTTACTTTTGGAACTGTAATTGATATAGTTTTAATATACGTGTTTCAGCAAGCAAACCAGCATTGAGATTGAACAGCTGAACGCTCGTGTGGTTGAGGCTGAGACCAAGCTGAAGACTGAAGTCACTCGTATCAAGAAGAAGCTGCAGATCCAGATCACTGAGCTTGAGCTGTCGCTTGACGTCGCCAACAAGAGCAACCTTGAACTTCAGAAGACCATCAAGAAACAGTCTCTTCAACTTACGGTAATATTTATATTTCCGTATTTTAAAAATAACTTCTTAAATAATTATTATGATTGATTTATTGTTACAAGTTTGATAGGTTAGTACGTGAAGCTTGCAGGAATGTCCACTAGTAAAGTATATAAGCTGCAAAATGTCTATTACAAATTAAATCACTTTGAAAACTAGCTGATAATTTGTAATTTACTTTAAACCTTAAAATGAAGATAGGTTGTTATAAAAAGCAGTGTTATCCAAAATATATGTATATACATAATATATGTTACTTCTCAGCACTCTTTTAGCTGTTTTTACTATCTTGTACTAAGCATAATTTTTATTAAATATAGTTAAATACTATTTGTTTACAATTAATTCCTGAAAATTGATTTTTCAATTTGATTCTACTGCTGAATGAGAAATGTCATCAAGTCAATGTCATCCTGCAGGACATTTTGATAATCAAATCTTATGTATAGGCGTATAGCAGTGCCTATTAACTTTATTTATAATTGTACTATCTATGTTCAAAAACTAAGACCATTCCTCCAAATAAAAAAAAAAAAAATAGATCACTATACCGATGTTGGTGAATAAATCGAAATTTTTATCTCAGCTAAGAATAAAATTAAGCAGATTATGTTATTCCTTTAAATTGTTATCATATAAACTATTACAATTTTGATTAGAAAAATTTACCTACCTTACTGTATTTTTTAATATTTCTTTTGACTCAATTTAATTAACTATCAACTGTTATTATCTACCAATAAAATCTATTCAGCTGTACTGTTAATGTTTTTAAAAATGCTTTGATGAAACCCCACATTCCTCATCTCACCATAACCTAGAGACGAGGTCATGGGTACAGCTACATGCCTCCAGCAACATGTCTCATAACATAGGTTATGACTGTGGCATAGGATAGACAACTTTGACTGTGATTTGGTCCAACCCTCAGTACTTTTTGCATTCATTTCCATGGTATATTTGACAGTTTATCTATAATTTTTAGAAATACTTTGGGTTATAAAAAATACACACAATTCAAAATAGGTCTCAGATTAAATTTGCTTGAACGAAAATGGTTTCTAAGAGTGTTGTGATTGAAACTATAGCAAATACATCTCTTTCAGATTAAAGGAAGAAGAATAAAGTAGAAGGTATCTGTAATATCAAAAACTATATTATTGTTGGGCCTTGTTAATCTTATACTAAATTTACTTGTAGACGCTGCTAAAAGTTTCATTCAATGCATTGTAATAACTATAAAGGTTTGAAACTAACTTCCACTTCATTTGCAGGAAATACAAGCACATTACGATGAGATTCAACGTCAGCTTGCTGTGACACTTGATCAGTATGCCATTGCTTCCCGTAAGGTTCAGTCCATCACTGCAGAACTAGAAGAGGTCCGGGGTAATTACGAAGCTGCCCTCAGGGCTAAGCGCACTGCTGAGCAACTCTATGAGGAGTCTCAGGGCCGTGTCAATGAACTCACTACTATCAATGTCAATCTCTCTGCATCTCGCAGCAAGCTCGAGCAGGAACTCTCCTCAATCGCATCTGACTATGAGGAAGTCACCAAGGAACTCAAGGTATGCATTAAACTGTTTTATTGAATCACACAGGTTTTATTCCAATCCAGGACTTTACATTTTTATTATAACTTTCTTTATTGTAATAAATCAGTATATACTGTATGATCTGTTTTACACAGCAATATTAATACAGTATCATTATCACCATTTTACATCTTTAATTTAACTATACAAGGTAGAAAAAAATATGGAAACACTTTAACAAGTTTTGTATGACTTCACTTGTAAAAGTTAAATCTTGTACGTCATTATGGTTACAGAGAACCTACTTTTTGACACAATTAGCAACATTTCGTTTTTTCAGAGGGATGGCCTATGAGGAGTTGAATGAAAATCTTCAATGTAAGCCTAGGTCAAGTTTGGTATCAAATGGAAGGTCTATTCAAGAAAAATTAATTGCTGCATACTGGACTTTGAAAGGTTTTCCAGAGTAGCGGTCATTTGAATTTCAAAGTAACTAATATGATTAATATCTGTGATATCACGGTTTCAACTAAATTATTCTGATCGAAAATAATACTTTATAGAACACAATTATTCAAAAAAAATAAATTATTAAATTATCTATGGAAGAAAATAACCAAACCTCGAAACCTTTTAGATGAGATGCCCAAACTTTGCTCCGAATACGTGTTGGCAATGCGCTAGACTGTGTTAAAAAACTACTGTAGTTAATTTCTGTAGAAAATATTTTCTAATAACAATGTTTTGTTGTAATTTTACGGATAAACCTTTTGAAGTCTGATTTATAGCAGTTAATTTCTCTTGAAAAGATCTTTTATTTGATACCAAACTCGACCTAGGCTTAATTTTGAAGATTTTCGTTTAACTCCTCACAGGCCGTCCCTCTGCAACGATGAAATGTCACTAATAGCGTAAAAAGTAGGTTCTTTGTAACCATGATGATGTACAAGATTTCACTATTAAAAGTTGTGAAAGCGTCTCCATATTTTTTTCCACCTTGTATATGGTATCCATTACATTATTTTCAAAGCATTCTTAATTCTTATTAACGATTTCAAGCTATCACAATTGTTTTAATTCCATTTATTTCCAATTAAGACTGTAAGGCCTTCTTTCCATTCATACAAGTCCCAGTACATGTGCCGTGCATAAGTGTTGTAAAAATGATCTACTGTTTATATTTCATGCATGTCTGTAACATTCTTGAACATATTTTACACTCAATGCTGTACTGAAAGCTGACAGAATAGATTGAAGGCCCACTATACAAGTCGCGGCACATGTTTTATGCCGCAGTAGCTTGGCACATTTTTGTCACAGGCACTTGTCCCACAACATGTTGCAAACTGTTTTCATTACAGTAACTTATGCTGGTATGCATCATGCAACTTGTCTTGGAATAATGGAAACGGGGCTTTACAGTTACATTAGTAACACAACAAAATTTTCAAATAGAGTCTTAATTAGCATAGTATATGTTTGTAGAAATACAATACAAGTGAATGACATAGAATTCAACACTTATTACTAAATAAGTACAAATATTATGGTGATTGATTTCGGTAAACCATGTTTACCTTCCTCGTATTAGGGGGATTCACAAAGTAATCAGAATTACAAAAAGAAAAATGTAATATCTTCTTTCATGTATTTGATTTTAACAGACAAAATGACTCATGTAAAATATCAAGTTATAGTATACAAATTTCCTGGAATGATATTTTCTATGCTCAAACCTTTTTGCAGTTTTTATTTTACAAGTAAACATAAATTGAACACATCTGTTTAGATCTCCGACGAGAGATACCAACGAGTACAGGTAGAGCTGAAACACACTGTGGAGATCCTCCATGAAGAACAGGAACGCATAATCAAGATTGAGGCTATCAAGAAGTCACTGGAGATTGAAGTCAAGAATCTGTCTGTACGGCTGGAGGAAGTAGAGGCCAATGCAATTGTTGGAGGCAAGAGGATCATCAGCAAACTTGAGGCCAGGGTGGGTCTTTTTTATGCCTTTGTCAATACATCTTATAACAGAATTGTGTCTAACTGGAAGTATTGATTGTTATATTTAACTCTAGATCTGTTAAGTAAGTATAACACAACCTTAATCTAAATACATGAATATACATTAAATTCCTTTCAAATGTACAATTCAATGTATACCTTGAAAACGGAACAATAGTAAGCAAGCACACAACCTTAACGACACATTAAATGACAAGAAAGTATGTTAGGAAATGAGATCCCCAATTAACATCTGATGTATTCATTTATATGATTTCTAATAGCCCCAATTTTGCAAAAGGACTGAGATTTAATATTTCACAGGTAATAAAATCAGTAATACACCATATAGTTTTGATTTAACAATAGGCCAGAACTTAATTAGCTTTCTTACTGACTACTAATGGTACCAGACTACACTAGCATGGTACTTGTACTTACGTTGTTATTAATCACATTTGCCTTAAACAGATGTAATATAATCTGGGTATGTAATAACAAGAATTCTCAAAACAAATGAAAGTCCTTACTTTAAATTGATTGACATCTGTATTGTGTACAGGTTTATTTTTCGCATAATTCAAAATTGAAATGATTCTGAATATTAATCTTACAAGGAAAAAAGAACATTGCTTATGGACAGAATTTGAAAAAGGGTTGTTTATATGAAGTAGATTTACAATTTCTCATTCCAGGATTAGTGAATGAGGTTTGTTAAACCTCACTCTAGGTTTTGAAAATGTTAATCACTTATGGATGTAGAAGATTTAACCAAAATATTTATTTGAAAAGTAAACTTCTCTGAATAGTTATGATCCTGAGATTTATGAACATGTGCTATAAGCGGCAAGAAAATACAAAAATAAATAAATAAATAAAAATTTTAAAAAACACAAGTGGGAATAGTAATTTTTTTTATTCATAAAAAGCTGTTAGCTGCAATATTTAAACCTTTGATTAAAGGATTTTTATTACTTATTTAAAATAATCTGACAACTATTTCAGTCTCATATTTTAATTGATTTTTAATAATTGATATGATACTAAAATGTATCAAGTAAATTTTTATTTTACAGCTTTTGACAGCATATGAAATGCTGTAATGTTTTGTAAAAGCTGGAAAAGATATATAAGTTAATATTAATCTTAAAGTAAATGTAAATCAATTTGGCACCTATCGAAAGTGTCAGTAATTGATGTATACAATATACATAACCAACTGACAGAATCATCAATAATAAAAGTCTCAGAAGTCCACAAACTTGCATTTTAAACAAAAAACATGGAAGCCTCAGGAAAATTATTTTAAATCATAAGGTTTACTTTGGGTGGGTGCCCAGTGACCAAGTGCTACACCACTTCTTTGCAGAACTTTTGCCTGGAGTTAGATTTGTTGTACATCAATTCTCCTAGTGCTGACATAGCATCATGAGAGGGAAGCTATGACTTTACGGAAAGACCAAATCCTATTTTGTTAG
The DNA here is from genome assembly GCA_035578905.1 of Stictocephala bisonia. NCBI lineage: Eukaryota > Metazoa > Arthropoda > Insecta > Hemiptera > Membracidae > Stictocephala > Stictocephala bisonia. The sequence goes on along the minus strand of JAQJVL010001020.1, from coordinate 200,225 downwards.
AACTAAAGCATTTGAAACCTTATTTGCTAACCATACATTCCTGAGCATAAACGCTGTTCAGCCAAGTGACCCTTCGACCTGTTGGCCCATTTGTAAACCTGTTGCTTATCTAACAGCTGGTAAACTCTTATTTCTGTTGCGAACATTTCATGATTTTAATGATTTTTTTTTTTCATTACTAGCTTAGGGATTTGGAACTTGAACTTGAAGAAGAGAAGCGCAGACACGCTGAGACAATCAAGATCCTGAGAAAGAAGGAGCGCCACGTCAAAGAGTTGGTTATACAGTCTGAGGAAGACCAGAGGAATGTTCAATTGCTGCAGGAGACATTGGACAAGGTCAACCAGAAGGTCAATATCTACAAGAGGCAACTCCAAGAGACAGTAAGTTTATTCATTGTAAATCAACAAATCCTACAGAGTTTTGGTAGAGTTTTTATGTTTTCGTTTTAAATCAGATAGTAGACCATCAAACTCTATCTTATATTAGATTTGAGCCATTTATTATATTTAATTCACTTCAAATATTTCATCTTATTTATAACCACTTTACAATTTTTTTACTTAGTAAACATCTTTCAGCATCTTTAATGGAACTGTAATACTGAGTTGTTTAAACATGTTTTTGTTTTTAAAAGGTACTTGTTTTATATCAAACTAAATTTCTTTTTATATACTAAAAACAGATTATGTATCAAAATATCCACATAATCACAAAATACAAACATTTGAGGAATAATATGTGAGAAAAAACAATTTTACTTCGAATTAAACTAGGGCCTGTTTCCTACTACTGAATTACAAGAGTCCTCCAGAAAGTAAAGAACGTTTTGGTATAAAAATTAAAAACGAAAGATAACAACACAGAACTTTATTTACATACTCACAGTAACCTATCCTACTTCTCAATGTAGTTGCTTTGGTTGTCAAGGCATTTATTGTACCGAGGAATCAGTTTTTAAATGCTGGTGGTATACTCTTCAGCCGCCAAAGATCTGGGCCAGGATGTCACTTCTTCTTTCAGTTCTTCATCGTTTCCAAACTGCTTCCCACCCAAGAATGTTTTCAGTTTCGAGAAAAAATGGTAATCTGAAGGCGCGAGGTCCGGACTATAGGGAGGGTTGTCCAAATATTTCCCACTTTAGACCTTGAAGTTCTTGCTGGGTTACTACCGATGCATGGGGCCGAGCATTGTCGTGGATCGAAAACACTTTTTTTGACAACATTTCTCGTCTTTTGTTCTGTATTGCATGTCTGAGTTTTTGAAGGGTTTCGCAATAGGCTTCTGAATTTATCGTTTCTCCCCTTGGCAGGAACTCAACATGGATTAAAACTTTACGGTCCCAAAAAAAAGTTGCCATCAATTTTCGTGTCTTCAAATTCGATTTTTCTTTTACGGATTTTGAGGGCGAGTTTGAATGATGCCATCCAATGGATTGTCGCTTTGTTTCTGGAGTTTTTACGAAACCCAAGTTTCATCTCCGGTCACAATACGATCGAAGAAATTGTTCGCCATCACTATCATATCGGGTAAGAAGTTCAAGGGCTGCTCCCGTTCGTCTAGTCTTGTGGAATTCTGTGAGAAACTTTGGAACTCACCGAGTGCACATTTTTTATACCCAAGATGCTCAGTCACAATTTCATGCAAAAGGGATCGAGAAACGTCTGGAATAGCGTCTTTTAAAGTGGTTAAAGTGAATCGCCGTTTTTCCTGAATTTTGTCGTCAACTTTTTTTCTTCAATTCCTCAGTCACAAGTAATGGCCTTCCAATCCGTTTTCATCGTGCACATTGGTTATTCCTTGGTTGAACATAATACACCATTTCCTCACTCAAGATTCGTTCATTACATTCTCACCATAAACAGTGTTTATTTGCATATCAATTTCGAAAAGCCGAACATTTTGAGCAATCAAAAACCGAATGACACTGCGCACTTCGCAATTGGTGGGATTTTCAATGGGTGCCGCCATTTTGAAAGTTTATAGAGCAAAGACGTGTGACCGCACATGAACGAAACTTGGCTCACACTGACCGGACAGCCAGAGGTAACTAGCGTGTACGCAGTCGCAGTGGTGGAGGATCGGCACCACACGTGATGCACAATCGGTCTTTACTTTCTGGACGACCCTCGTATTTTAGTCAATAGAATCAGTGGTGTCATACTTATCAATATTTTGTGTTTTCCTCAACAATTAACAAATTGAAACGCAATATAAATAAATGTTTTCTAATTTAGAATAGAATAGAATAATTTTTTTATTTTTCTTGAAAAAATTTACAATTACAATTATACATTTAAAAACAGACAATATGTAAAACAAAGAAAACCTCTCAAATTCTTCCTCTCCTATTTAGTCAATACCTTACATAGTATTAGCAAAAATATAGAGGCAGGGACATATATATGTCAGTTTTGTCCACATAACCTCATACACTAACAATGTATTGATGACTACAGGAGGGAATGTCACAACAGAGCGTAGTCAGAGTGCGACGATTCCAGCGTGAATTGGAAGCAGCTGAGGACAGAGCAGACACAGCTGAAAGCAACCTATCTCTGATCCGTGCCAAGCACCGCACCTTCGTCACCACCAGCACAGTCCCTGGGTCCCAAGTGTACTTGGTACAGGAACGTACCACCACTACCACAGATGTTGTCTAAACTTAACCCATACCGCGATACGTCACCATCACTCACACACATACCATGTTCCGATTTACACCAAAAGACATTGTCTAACTGGTTCTCAACGTGCTTTCAAATGACTTTAAGCTCAATTCCAATATTTCAGAAGTATTACAAACACTATTCAAGCTTTCAATGAAATAAAAAAAAAGGTGACAAGTATAAATGTTATGTACAAACGTAAAAGTAATATTTTCATATTTTAAAATAAACCTATCATAAAAGTAGCTCGGATGGTATAAATTATTGTACAACCATAATAAATCTTAAACCTGTGAGGTAAGTATGTAAATATGTAAACCTATTTACCCCTACTAAACATGTAAAACAGCGCGCTTAAACGATTATATTCGATTATTTTTCGCTTCAAGTGTATAGGTATAGAGCACTTGAGGGTTTCAGTTGTGGCATTTATATGAGAGAGCGGAAAAATATCTGGCTTACTTAATATTTTTAAGTTCCAAGAATTAAAACTGTATTATGGCAATGTTGGTTAGAATGCTTCTATACAACGACACAGGCAGTGTAACATTGCTCACAATCTGATAGTTGGAAAAGCTGAACATTAAAACTAGATCTAGGATAAGGAGCTCTCATATTCTTATTGTCTTTTTACGGCACTTGTTGGAGTTGTTTCACTCAAATTTGCTAACATTGTCAATGTAAGTATTCTTATATCATTTTCTGAATAAAGTGTGATAATGTTACTCTTGCGCTTATTTATAAACACAAGTTTCTTTTACTACACCAGGTAAATCCCAACAAATTGGCCAACAGCATAAGTCAGTTCAATGCCAACCGTAGTTAAGTTTCTCCAGTCAACTACAAACGTTTACATATACCAACATTAGATGATCTGAAGTATATTGATAATTGAATAAAACAGATTTTCAATAAATATATTTTAATTTAACAATAAATTACATAGTTCTGTTGTAAATGAAATCATTTATCAAAACAACGGAAATAACAATAATTATAAATATGGAGTTGTGACAGTAGTTGTATTTAATTCTCTAACAGATATGACTTTTATTCTTCACGTTCACAGTTCAGTGAATCTGTAAACAAGGAAAATCATAAATCGGTTGATATTGCAGTACAAAACTATTCCAAATTTGAATTTGAATTGATCAAGAAGAAAATTAAATCAAAATGGTGTAGTTTGTAAAAAATGCTTCATTATATACTCAATAATTATGCTAGATAATTATATAATTAAATGTGGAGAGTAATAATGTCTTGAAAGATTGCAAATAAAGCTCATATAATAAAAAATGACAGTTAATTGCCTTCAAACAAAAACATAGTGCATTTGTAGTAAAAAAATAATTTTCTAGGTGTGAAAAACCAATATAACTCATTAATTAAACCAGAATGCCTTCTATGGGCTGAAACTTGCAGAAGGTTAGCAGGGAACAAATTAAAAAAAGAGAAAGAAATATTATCTGAAGGGACCGCTCCTCCTGACAGCTGTATGGGGTTTGCAATACCCCTAGGAAAGAGGGAGATTCGGGCGTCCCTTGCAAAATATTTGCTAATGTAGGCACTAGAATATGGCTTTCTAGAGCCTTCAACTCCACAGTGGAGGTCATTATTAAACTAAAAGTAGTACAGAAGCAAATTCAGCTATCAATTTTAATAAAAATATTTAATTTGGGATAATGCTGCAAATATATAAAGTGATTGGTGTCAAACATGTATTTCTTCAATAAATGCATGCAATGTAATATTCAATATTCAGTTATACTTTATTCATAATTTTCCAACATACGTTATGTACATCTAACATAATTTTTTCAATTTTTTTTATTAATTTTGACGTGGCACCCACGGCGGCCCCCCAAGCTGCCAATGCCGCGGTGCCTGAGGCGGTTGCGCCACCCACGCAACAACCCTCTGATAGTATAAGAGTGCGGGTGGGTCAATACCAATGAATGTGTATGGGTGGGCATTTGTAGGTGGGTCAATGGTACTGCAAATGTATGGATGAGCGGGTAAGTCAATACCACTGTACATGAAGGGGTGTCGATACTTTGTATATTTTGTAATTGGGCATCTAGGTGGTACTTATGTTGGTCTCACTTCTTTATGGTCTCTTCTCACCTGTTTGTAAGTGTATAGTTGTTACACTAAAATTTGTAACTCGAGAACCTAATTTGTTGTGAGATTAATTGTGTGAGGTTAAAATTTCACAGGTCTAAATTTTGTTTACTTACTATAGTTGTTAGTACCTAACTGTTCAGTAATTTTTATCACACCATTTTAAAATGACTAGTGTTTAAAAATGTAATCCAAAAATCAAAAAATTTTGCTAATTATTTAAAAAATTGTCAAAAACAACTTAGATATTTAATGCTAAAACAATAATACCATATTCTTTTTAGTTGATAAATAGTATAAATATGATGGAAAAACCTCCGTAGTGCAAACATGTGCTTGGGGAATTCCCACTACCATTGACAAGCTTTCCACTTGTTACTGGTTTAGTCAAGTTCTAGATCAGTTACTTTCCTTAGCAGCAGATAGTTTGTTTTTTTTTGTTTTTTTTTTTTTTTTTTTTATTATTTTATGACAAAAAACTCAGTACTTATTTAATCATTCATCAAAATTAACATGAAAAACTGTACAATTATTAGGTAGTAAAAACCACAGCAGGCATACAAAATGCTAGGATCTGTGAAATTTACAGTTTTTTAGTTCTAAATGTTTATGTAAAAATCATAAACTTACAAACAAACGAAAAGAAGCGAGATAGACCATACTATTAGAGGACCTTTTTTGTTTGTTTTTATGTCTGCAATAAAATACCAAAGTTTTGCCAGAGAGTTTATTAACATCCCGTAAATTATAATATGAAACAATATCATAAAGAAAATGCAAATAGAATGAGGTTTCAAAAGAGAAGAAGTTATCTAACTGAGAAGAAGAGCATAAGACTTGAGGATTTAAAGCTTTTGAGGATCATTATACAGAGTGTTGAAAAAGTATGGAACCACCTTCATTTCTCCTTAATCGGTGTGGATCAATAATTGAGATTAATTAGTATACCTCTGTATAAAGTTTTTTTTTTATCTTTTGATGCAGTTTGTAATTTTTTTTCAACCTAGTGGGGAGGGCCCATGGGAGATTTTGTGACAGGTTTAAATGAAAGGCTATGATGAGTTGCCCATCATTGTAAAGCCTATTTTTTTCTGAATAAGACGTCATAAGTTTGAAGACAAAAGAACCACACTATCAGAAATGGCGACTGGTTAACCTTTCATAACAGTGATATTCGAGTGGGAATTCGACATGTTGTAAAAGCCAGTTTTGAAGCTTAGGTATTTCATTGAAGAAATATAAAATTATCTAAAAACTATATTATTGACATAATGGTCCAAATAACTCTTAGACCAAAACTGGCTTTTACAACACATTGAATTCACACTCAAATTTCATTGCTAAGAAAGGTTAACCAGTCACCATTTCTGATGAACCAGAGTGGTTATTTTGACTTGAAACTTATGACGCCTTATTCAGAAAAAAGGCTTTAAAATGATGTGCACTCATCATTAAAACTTTTTCCAAAATCCTCCACGGACCCCCCTCTCTAGGTAAAAAAAATTATAAACTGCATCAAAAGATAAAAAAAAAAAAGGTTCAACAGAGGTGTATATACGATCTCAGTTATTTATCTGGACCCATTTAAGAGAAATGAAGATGGTTCCATACTTTTTCAACACCCTGTATAATGACAGGAAATAGTTTGCCTGAATGATTACCAAAACAAATTTAGATAAAGGATAGAAGATCAAAGGATGGATAAATATATGAATTTGTGGGGAAGCATGTTGGATGGAGGGAAAAGTTGTTCAAATAATCTCAGGAAAAATTATCATGGATTTATAAAGGAAACGGATTCAAATCTGCAGAATTCAGGAATCCTTTAAATGATACATTTTAAAACTACAATGGCCAAGACGTGCCATTGGGAAGGATTTGTAAGCATGTGTAAGCAATGTAAACCCATAACATTATTTAGTTTTTAAAACTCTTTTAAATCAGTTACTATAATTACCAGTCAATGGTTTGTTTCGGAAGGGTAGATTGGCCCAAAAATCCATCCTGTCCTTGTAAAAGTATGTGTCCATAGTTAGGTTTTCATGGCCATTTATGCTTAAATACTCCATGTCAGAAGTAGAAACAGGCTCCCACTCAATTTCTGAATTCTCTAGAGTTGGCTGACTGGAAAAAAAACAAATTGGGAGTCTCTTTTTGACAAAGATGCCTCTTCTTGTGGTTAAATAATGGGAACTGATAAATGAGTTTACAACATACATCAGTAAACTTACCTTTTCAGGCACTTTATCTGAAACCTATTGCTTCTATTGCATTACTTTCTGCCCCAGTGCTCCTAACCTCAAATAAATTTGTCATAGTATAACTAACACTGTTATATTTGAACTGAACGTTTTTTACACAATTAGGAAGGAGAGGCCACTTTATCTGGCTGGCCTGGACTTTTTTATTAGACTAATAATCCAAAGCTTAGAGAAATGTAAATATATGAATATATTGTTTAAATATATGTCTTCTTTAGGATTATTTGTTATCTCAGAGAAAAAACTCATTCTGATTACAAGCTTTTATCCATTTCATTTTTGGGATTGACTTTCTAAAGTTGTTCAATTTGTGTGTTAACTTTTTGTAAGCTAGCTTTTAAATATGTTCTCCCCTAGTTGAATATCACTTTTCCTACAAACGCATTAATACTGTGCCCATTGTAAGGCGGTTTTTTAATTAATTTTACAAGAACTCCTATCCTGTGATATTTCTTAATTATTGTGTAAATCGCTAAAACAGAACTTACAAATGAATAAATAATTATGAATTGGCATTTGTGAATCACTTTCCTTTTCACTTTCTTTGACTCGCTCAGATCTGAGAATGATTTAATGAAATCACTACACTATGTATCTTCTTATACTTGTATTGTAATAAACTTGTATTTTATTGCATTTGCTTGTTTGTAAAAGAAATCAGAAAACAACACAAAAGTTCAGCCTATAAACTCTAAGATTTCAAGTTTCCAGTTCTAACAGGCAGCCTTAAACAGTTAGAGAATATGAAGGAATGAGATGTTAGATTGGACATCACATAAAGAATATGCCTCTGACAAGAAAAATGTATGATGTCTACCATGTTCAGTTGATTATATTAATACATAAGACCTTGATCGTTTGACATATTGTGGACTATAGGGTTATTGAAATGATGAACTATAAGGAATGAATGGTAAATATGAAAGAAACAATTATTTTCATAGGGAAATTGTCCAGTAATGTCTTCATGAATAGTTAGTGTATTAGGAGAGACAGGACATCAGAAAACTTACCTTAGAAGACAAGTCCACCAACACCACAGTAGTAGAAAACAAATACAGTAGAATCACATTTATTTGTTTATTACTACTGTGTTGTTAGTGGACTTGTCTTCTAAGATAAGTTTGCTGATATCCTATTTCATCTGATATACTAATTCCTAGCCCAGAGCCCTTTCATCTAATCTAAAATTCATGAATAGTTAACATTTAAAAAAAGCTAAAAACAAGCTCTGTATTTATTTTAAAATGTGTGTCCCACTAAATTGGTTACAATATGTAGTTATTAAAATATGTACAGTACAGTGTTCACAAGTTACAGTAACTTAATGGTCAAAAATTTTAATTTTTAGCAATTATTTACTTTGATACTTATATACACTGGAGTAAACCACACACAGTCTGCCACGGACAGTAATTTCGCTGCGTCTTATCACCATGACAGTTGTCAAAGACGGTTAAGTATTAAGTGTCGAACTATCAAGGTTACAATGTAAATGATTCATTTTGTTTATTACATTTAACATGTTCAAAGTGATGATAATTCACAGAAAGAGGCTCCCGGATGCGGCAATTTTTTTGCTAATTTGGAGTTCAAATCCTGTACTTATTAATATAATGTAGTTTATTTTAGGCTATATTAAAATTTCATGTATTTTAAATATAGCCTAATTTAAAATAAATGTAAAGTATTTTAATTCAATTTCCTCATATTACGTCAATTCACCATGTCTTATACAACGAGCGCATATGTGCGATTTATCTAAAACCAATAATCAATCAATAATGTACTGAGTAAATAGTCATTAAATGTTGTACTATGATAATTTTGAACATCTAGAACATTTATAATTACCTATAATTACATTATTACAAAGTTTCAATTATAGTTATTTATAATACAATACTTTAGAAACATGATAATTTTTTTAGGCTTATGAAAGCAGTGGCGTAACTACGGAGGAGCAGTTTGTTCCAGGTACCCATTAATACATTCACTGCTAAAATTAGGTGCTATATATTTTATAAAACATTTCAAATACTACTCAAGACATAGAAATATAACTTGAAACTATGACCCCCACCCCAATAATTCATACGGTCATAGTTATTGATACTTATATGAATTGCCTACTACAGTGCAGTGCAGGTAATATTCTGGATGATATATGATGTTGCACTGCTGTAGTTATGTGTGAACAACACCAAATTGAACAATCATAACATCAAAACATATTTACAAAACCAAAAGTTGAAGTAAAGTTAACAACGTCCTCTCCTGGTGCCTGTTACACAGTTGTTCCAGAAGAACCACCCCAGCGAACGTATTAAAAAGGAGAAAACTGATAAAAATAATTTTGGACAGCAAAATACTATTACACATTATGACAAAAATTACAAACTTGAGATTTCATTTTATTGTATAAATAAGTATACTGCCATACTCATAAATATATTTTAACAAACAGCAAGTTAAATAACATATCATAAATTGACTACTATACAGGCAAAGTGACTTATAAGTACTGCATAATCAAGCCCAAACAACCGCTCTGTACAGCTCAGTCTAAAACTGTCCATGTGTTTCAAACAATTTCTGTACTGTGCACCCAATTATAGTACTCAGTCCCGTGAGACATCATTTGTATTCTATTTTTGAAGTTGAATTAAGAACAATACTGATTTTATTTCCTTTCTAACAGTAAAATAAACAATAACTTTTAAGTTATTTTAACTTAATATAAGAAGTAACTTTCTGGCCATAAAACAAAAAAACTACTGCAAAATAAATTTTGATTTTTTAAAAATCTTTTCTTTTTTGGGTCCGGATAGACTGGAACTCACAGTAAACGGGTTTTGGATAAACAATATTTTACTATATCTTTACAGAAGTATTTCTTGTCAAAGAATAGAAAGTAGAAAGAGAATATAAATTAAAGAATTATTCTATTTAAGGATTTTTGCTAGAGAGTAACAATTAACAAATAGCATGATAAGATCCAATATTGTTTTATACATACAGGTGAGAAGCAAAATTAGTCCATATTTCAATTAACTGCTTTGAAATCAATGTATCCTCTTCTATCTTAGTTCTATCTTGAAGCCTCTGCCTCAGTATAGGGAAGAAGAAGAACAGTTCATCAATGTGGGTTGGTCCTGTAGGACAAAATAGTTAAGAATTTATTTCTCTCTTAAAAATAGGATTGATATTTTCATTTTCCATCAATTTATGATGCAGTATAAGTTCAGCCATCTTGGATCTATTATCCATCAATGTTCCTCTTGTATTCTAATGTTGTGATACACGTAAATAAATTTGTTTTAATTTCACAAATAGTTGAAATGAAAAGTCCAGCAAATTGGAAAAACCAAAAATGAATTTTTAATAACCCTCAAATGGTTACCCGTCGGTTTTAAAACGTTGATGTGCAGGTCTAGTAGGTTATGCGTCGGTTTTCTAACGACTAGAAATCGTTGGCTGGCTTATTTATAGCGTAAACATTTTGTTTAATATATCGTTCCATTCTACTGTTCCTAATCTATTGCTTTAGATGAATTATTTTGTTCTCTTTTTATACTTCTTTAATTGTTTTACAAAATATAGTTTCTCATGCTACGTTGCAAAGGCATTTTTTACCAGTACAATTATTAGGTTTTAAATATACATAAATGTACATATGGGACTATGTATTTACATATTCTAAAAGAATTCTCTATAATTTGACTCTTTTAGAACCTTAGATAAAGCGTTTATGTTATTTGTAGAGGGGGTGCAAACTTTTGAAAATTTTTAAATTTTTTAAAATGCTTTTGTCTATGAAGCTTTTTATTTACAAATTTCGTAGTAAATCAGTTGCAATATTTTATTCCTTATCCTCTATTTTACACTGAACAAGGAAATATGCTACTTGATATTCTTTTCATTGTAAAATATAGTTTTATGATTTTTTTGAAATAAACACTGCAGCACTAGCAAAACAGGTGTAACCGCAACAAGTGTTATAATGAACCATTAGAGGGTTAAGTATTTATTCAAGAATTTGTTAAAATGTAAACATTATAATTGTCTGCTGATGAGAAGGGTTAAAGTGGAGCTTACATTTCTGCTTGATTTGAGAAAATTTATCTCTGGTCTTGTGAAGGATTGATGCTGGTTGGAAACCAGGCATTAAATCACAAATATGTCTCATCTTTCCAGCCCTTTTCCCTTAAGGTTAAAATGTTCCCATACAGATGGAGATTACTGTTAATTAGGGAAGGCCTATACTAATAATTCAATAGGATTTTTAACTATTTTTCTCGCGTCAATACCTGAAAAGAATAGTTTTTGACAACAGTTACTTTAAAATTAACATCAACACCTAAAAAGCCTCATTATTAATTACATTTTGAAAGACGTGACTTACCATAGTTGTTTTCCAATCTAAATAAGTTCAAAATGGATTTTGAACCATGATAGTTAAAGGAATACAAGTATGTTTTGTTGATATTGTTTTTTACTGCTTCAGTTGTACCATAATTAAATATGCCATCACTTATAAGCTGGAAATATAAAATCAAATAGTTATTTCAATGTATTTGGAATAAAGAAAAGAAAGTGGCAGATTACTAAAAGAGAGTTTACATGAAAAGTTAGTTTACTTAGTAAACAGGTCCACTTTCAGAAGAGACACAAAAAATTTAAACAATATAATAATATAAGTAACTAATTCACAAATGTACAAAATAGTTAATAATATATTTATTATAAGATTTAAGAAAAGTTATGTTTATTGCACCCACTAATCTGTGCTACCGGCAGCAATAATACAGCAGAGGAATATTTGCCTATTGTTATTGCCCTTTATTCATCAAGCAAATCGAAATTTGCTTTGGAATTTCAAATCTAAATTGACAAGTATCAGGCTATGGGTAACAAACTATACATTAAATTAGATATCAGTCAATAAGGCACAATCATTACAGCTATATGATATTGTTAAATAAGCTAAGCATGTTTATCATAGTTGTCAATGAGAAAATAAATATCCAAAACATAATATAATCATTATTTGTGACCATTGATTGACCTAATTGGTTGGGTCGTTTGTAATTTAAATGTTAAACTAAATTGCAACTTTAATAACACTGAATAGAAATTTGAAACTATTCAACAAACTCAATAAAATTAAAAACGTACAGTGACCAAAAATCCTTTCAAAAATTAAAAAATTAAAAAAATACAAAAATACACCAACAAAATTCTTAACTTTTTATTTGAATTATTTATACAAGATTTATGAGTTGTATGGTTTGACTTACTCTGAAAGGATACACATAACTAATACTAATTCATTTTTTCCGTTTTTATATACTCTCATGATCGCTTAGGTCACACTTATATAGTAAGTAGTTAATAATATGCTTATTGTATGACATACTGTAGCTAAACCGTTTATTGAATAGTAAAATAAATAAACTCATGCACCACTATATTGTGCAGTTGTAAACTGTTTTTGAATAAAGATGTTTTTATTTGATATACTGTATAAGTCAATATTATTTTTATTCATTGTATTTTATAAACTATATGTGTGACTTTTGCCCCTACAAAATTGTGAATTTTATGTGATTATTGCAATAAAACTTTGTTAGTTTAAATTTTAAACAGGAATAAAATGAGTCGTATTTAATTCTATGTACTTTCAAAAATGGGCAACTATTTTATTTTTTTAATAGAGAGATAGATATTACTTTGGGTTCTAATAATGTCAAATATAATTTGTTTAATCTGTAAATATTCTACATACATTTGCTAGATGAAGAACATGCTCTCTATCAATCTTGTTATCTTGCAAGTAAAACTCTCTTAGCTCTTTGGCAACACTGACAGGATCTTCTGTACTTGTTTCAAACATCAAGTTGTAAGGAATTAAATTTTTGTAGTCTTTATCAAATTTTTCAAATGTTTCATTTGTCTCATCCTTCAGCAAATCTGAAATGCCAGTTTAACTTCAGCAAAAGACATATTAAAATTAGACATTTTAGTCCCAGACAGACGATCAATATTTACTTACGTGTTTTAGTCAATCTGTCCACTAGATAACTTGACCAAAACGCCAAAAATTGCTATTATAGTCAAGTTATCTAGTGGAAAGATTGACTAAAACATGTAAGTAAAAAAGACATATACTTTAAAGATACAAATTCAGTTATTTAATTAAATACACATATATATATTTCAGGTGGCCATTTCCCAACTGCCACCCCACTGCTGGAAAGTCAACAATTACCAGACAGCCCAATAGTAGCAATGGAATTTCGTCAAAGGGTTGAATAAACCCAAAATTATCATTCGTACAGTTTGGGTTTATTGTTGTAATGAGTTGAAGTGAACACTGTATGATTATTAAAGGCCCTGTCTTGTGGACCATTAGTTTATATGAGATTTTTAACTAAAAACACTTACAGACTGATGGGATTTTTATGACTCAACGAGCCATAGCTAGTGGGTGGGGAGAGGGTCTGGGGGTCAGTGTCCACTGTACGTCGATAAGGATGAAATAAAATATGACTTTATGGTTCAACATTTCTGACAATCGGCGAGCTTAGGACTAAAAATTCCTCTCCTATACCAGTGGTACATGATTCCATTTTAGAGTGATCTAGGAGAATTTTCTGAAGATGATCATCAGTTCATCTCTTTCAAAATCGCAGACAGCAACCCTATTCTTCCTCCTCCCCTCCCAAAGGGGCATGATACATATCAAGTGGGTAATATTCCATGAAAGCAAAGCGAGAAGAATTCTTATTTGCTAGTCTGGATATAAGTCATGTAATTTTTCCTTTACCACTAGACAGAAAAGGTCAGAGGTTGAGCTTGTCAGCAAGGCCAGAGATAACCCAGTCTCTCAGGTTCACTGTGGAGGCTGGACATAACTGGAAGATACTTTAGTGGCTCATCATATTTTTTTAAGTAAATCTTTAACATACCTGGTATTCAATATGTTCGATATGGTCGATCCAATAGAATATGTTTTAATTATTCAGTCTACTGATATTAAGACTAATAAATTATGAAAAACACGAAAAATGAAAATTATGAAAAAATATTTACATATGGTACCTGCTATTATAAATAGAGCTTCATACTTATTTGTTCCAATAATCATTGGCATAGAGGAAGATTTATTCCATGGTAAGCTAGTAATGAAAGCATCTTCCACACATTCTGGCTCTAACACTGGAGAGAGTTCAATATTCCTCATCAGACTGTCAAACGGAGGCTGGAAAGTTACAGCAATACATTAAAAGTAACAGTAGACATTTTGAAATTAGTTTGCTGAGTTGAGCTAAGAATAATGCAAGTTTAGGAAGGATTCCAACAGGATTTTGTTCCTCATTAGATAATCCGCCGCTTGATGTAGCAAACTACTTATTCAGGATTGCTTGCAGTTAATTACAGTGTAATTACATTTTTCCTGATAATGAACATTCTCATTTTAAAATATTTTACAAACTGATCTGATTAAACAAACTCATTTACTGTATTGGAGTTTTTGGACTAATGGAAATATTACTCTTGCAAAGGACAATCTTATCAATAAATATTAAACATCTGTATATTTTATAAAGCTTAGAATTGTTTTTTATTTAACTATGTTTATTTACTTATCAAAAACTTTACATCGAAGTGAGGCTAAATGTTAACTTGATAAAAAATTAAATGAAATATCACTTTAATGTCACAGTACATTTTCTAAGTTCCAGTAGAGGCGGGAAAAACAGGTGACATTGTCAATTATTTTTTTTAAAGTAATTAAAACTAATAAGATAAAAGAAAGTAATTAGGAGTGCTTATTTACAATTGGTCACTATCATTAAAATAATCGTTAAATGAATAGTATATTTTGGACAAAAGATGAGATTAAAATCCATTTTGTTGCCCCTGAACTGTTGTAAATAGACTAAAATAGGTGTACTTTACCTTCACGTCAAACAGTTCACAGCGTGTGATGGTGCGAATACTAACTACATGTTTCGCCGTAAATGCAGCATCGTCAGGTTGAAGAACATAAATAAATAAATAAGTCCCGGTGGGATGCGTCACAAATTAACTAAAATCTAACAAACACAGTTTACACAAGAAAACAAAGAACATTAAAACTTTTTGATAGGCCTAAAAGACCAGACCATGTTCTTCGTTTCCTTGTGTAAACTGTGTTTGTTAGATTTTAATTAATTTGTGACGCATCCCACTGGGACTTATTTATTTATTTATGTTCTTCAACCTGAAGATGCCGCATTCATGGCGAAACATGTAGTTAGTATTCTCACCATCACACGCTGTGAAATGTTTGACGTGAAGGTAAAGTACACCTATTTTAGTCTAAAAGATGAGATATTAATTTATTTTTAAAACTAGCCATATCTTTCATGAAAACATTGGTTAAAAAAATTATATTCCATCAGTAATTGTAGAGAGGTACAAAAATAGATAAAAACCTTATAATGTAAATTATTAGGCAGGAGGATTGCTCCAGGGGAAGAACAACTGGACTGTGAAAAATAATAAAAATGATCTGGAGATGTTAAATACAAAGATTCTATACTGGATTCACTCTGCAGCTACAAGGCAAATTGTTAAATACTTGGCAAAAGATATAATGAAAACTTTATTTACATCTCTTGTACGTTTATTGTAGAATGTAGGTTACAGGTTTGGAATCCCTTTCAAGTGGGTCAAATTGCTGCCATTGAGAAGATTCAAACTAGATTTATTCGATATTTCGGACCAGGGTGGACTTTAACTATCATGAAGTTCCTGTTACTGATTTACAAAACTATTTGGACCTCTTACCATTATTTAAAAGAAGAATTTTACATGATGCAACTTTCTTTCTTAAAACTGTAAATGGGACTATTGATTTTCATGGGCTAATTGAAAATCAATAGTTCATTTTCATTTGCCTCATAGAATTTGATTACAACAAATACTTATAAACAAACACCATGCAACAACAAAACAACAGCATAGTATTGCACCCTTGCTGATAAAAACAGAAAATTCTATCTGCAATAAAGTCAACATTTTTGGAAGTAGTCCGTTAGCATTTAAAAGAGAAGTAATTCTAAAACCTTCTGGATCTTGAAGAATGTTAAAACTAAAAACATTGTTACTATTCATTAACACTATGGTGTCATTGTTTATTTTTAATTGATATTTAAATTGTTCATTGACATTACAAAAATGGAAAGTCTAGTAGTTATAAGAGAATTATTAATTTGAATTGTAATAAAATGACATTCTTTATGTATTATATTTTATTACGTAAAATGGCTTTGCCTTGGAGATATAAATAAATAACAATAAAGGTAAACCTGCTACAGATAAAGAGGATTTTGAGCAAATTTCAGATGTTAGCGTGTTTGAATTTCTGAATGGATGAAATTATGTCTCATAGCCACTACTAAACAAAAAATTTGGAGTTTACTCCTCACTAATGGGGGTATTACAAGTTAGACTTGCTCAGAATTATGTCCACATGAGCATGGTGAGGAGGAAGTTCTCCCATGTTACAGGGGTTTTTTATGTAGACTGCTCGTTAAAATCTAAACGGTTTCATATTTTGAACCTGCCCACGAGCATCTCCCCACATGTAATAGGTATGTCAGCAAGTCCACGTGTACTACGCGTGGAGGTATACATGTACCTCCTTTTCCCTGCCAGTCCTTTGCTAGTTAATCATGTTTATATTGTTTTTTACCTGTTTACTTGCTGTCTTTGAGTAGTTTTTATAATTTTCCATGGAACTTTTAACGTTTTAGTCCTTAATTTTAATATTTTATTGGTATTTCCTTTGGCTATTAGGCTTATATAATGAACGAGATTAGATCATATTCCAGAGAATAGTGAACTAACTTTGTAATACAGGAGTATATATTTATTATAAACGGTTAAAAGTAAGCAATAATTGAACAAGAACAAAAGGACAACTAGCTTTATAAGACAGCATTTTGACTGTTTTGCCTTCTCCCCTTATTATTTATCGGAAAGCCACGAGGTTGTCCTCTCATGTAATAGGTCCGTGAGCAAGTCTACAAGCTTATCCACCAGCATGCTCATGAGCATCTCCTCACGTGAAATAGGTCTATCAAAGTTAATAAGCTTGCCCATGAGCACGTCCTCACATGTAATGTAATAAGTCCATGACTAAGTCCACAAACTTGCCCACCAGCATACTCATGAGTATGTTCTCATATGTAATACTCCTAAGGTGTGGGAAAATAATAGCACTATTGGAAGAGAAAACCCACTATCAGATACTTGGAGGGAAATCAATGAATATTTGGGTGCAACTGGAAGACTCAATAAATAAAATTTATAGTTCAAAGTAAATAAAGTAAGTAATTTCAAAAATAAATATCATAATAGTTATATATTATATTTGATGACTTAAAGACAGTAAATACAACATGATAACTGTCTTTGGAGTAAGAAATGAAATAGTCAGAAGCATAAAAGGTAACATTAGCTACAAAAGAAAGGGAAAAGGTTGAAATTAAGCAAACTTAGCCAAAATTGGTGTCTTTGTCCTCCTGGGTCCAGTGCTACTGAGAAGTAGGCCCCAGGAGTCAGTCGTTTTTCGAGTGTGGGTTGCAATAGTAAAAAACTTTAAATAAAAAGTAATTTAATTTTAATAATAAACAAGACAAATATTTAAAAAGTTTCAAATTCATTTTCTTATTCTGTTTTGATCCATCTTACAGCTGTTAGCTAATTCTAGAGAAACTAAGGAATGCAATAACGGCAATAATTCAGTAATTTGTTATTCGATGTAAAAACATATATCATTAAATTTGTTTTAAAATCGTCTAAAATAGTCATTTTTGTATCTTTTTTTAATTAATACTTGAAGCATTATTCCAATACAAATATTTTAAATGGCCACCATTTTGAAATTAACTCAACTTGACAAAATGTTTTATTAATAGATATAATTATAATAAAGGATTTGCCTCAGTTTGGTTATGTATTTTGAAAAATTTGATTTTTAAAATAAAAAACACGTACAGAAGGACAGAAAGTAAACAAGAAAAGTTATATAATATATTGATAATGGCTTTACATTTTTAATATCCTCTGTTTTGATGTATGTACTACCAGTTTTGTAGCGACCTACCACATCATCAGCTATATCCTCTGTTGGGATTCATCGTCAAATTAAAATCGAGACACATATCACAATTTGATTAAAACATTAATATAATTACACATACACAAATATACAGTCGCAGAGCTAATAATTACACATACAGTTGTCATGTGTATGTGTAATTATATTAATGTTTTAATCAAATTGTGTTATGTGTTTAAATTTTAATTTGACGACGAATCCCAACAGAGGATATGTCTAATGATGTTGTAGGTTGCCACGAAACCGATATTTGATACATCAAAACGGAGGATATTAAAAAGGTAGAGCCATTATCAATATATTATATATTGCATTAATAAACAGAAGTAGGAATCATGAATTCTAAGAAAAGTTAGACCATTGTTTACATTTAGTTTTTTGGTCCTTTTGGTTGATGGAACAATATTTCAAAGTTTGTATGGAGAGTTTTGAAACATCATGTGCATGCAATATTGCATATTCTAGTATCTATATAAATAGGTTTTATTTTCATCAGTACATGTGTTCATATTCTATAACAAGAAATACTGTAATTCATATCCATTTTCAAACTATTAATTATTGCTGTAATTTTTTCAATTCGTGAATGAATACCAAATTAATAATTTTTGTAACAACTTCATCTTAACTTACTTAAATAAGTACTACCATTGTTACCAAAAATGTATCAATAATTGGATAAATTCAAGCACATTGGTGGTTCAGATAGAACAAAAGCGGTTTGAGTTTGCTGTACTTTTCATTGCACACAAAGTTTAAATTGTTAAATTGTATGATAGATATATAGGCCTATGTATATACTAGCTGGTAGACATACTTCACCATGTGATAAAAATATATATTTAGTATTACTTAGATTATTTTGAATTTAAGTATTTAAATTCGTCATTTCAGTATAAAAAGATTCCCATACAGAAAATGCTGAATATTTAGCTGTAAAATTGTTGCAACAGCTAAAATAAAGTGTCCAAACAAACAATTAATTGTCTTTAAGGATATCATCGTTATGTTGCGAGAGGAAACTCTGTACAAATCCCAAAGATTCAAATAGTCTTTAGCCTTAAATGTATCTACAGTCTAAAGGAAAAAGTTTAATAAAATATAATAATCTTGTTTTCATGTTAAAAACAACAACAACAACAACAAAAAAACAAAACAGATGTAATCATTACTAAAAGGCAGAAATTGTGGTAAGGGTTTGATTTGTAGCTCGGAGTAGAACTAATAGACTGAAATGTATGAGGAAACTTACAAAATGTGAGATAGCATTTCGCAACAGCTTATAAGGTCGAATTTTCTGAAGACATTCAATAATAACAGAACTGTTCTCATGTTGACAGTTAGTCTGATTCAAGAGATGAGCAACTAGAGGCTTTTGGTCCCCAGGCCTCTGAAAGCTTCCTGCGGTGAAGGCTGACCCACTGTGGCAAATACCAGCTCGAAATAGCCCTGAAACATTTAATTACCTTCAGTGGTGTAACAAAAGGAAGCGGTTGGATCAGATTGCTCCAAGCACCCAACCAAAAGGGGTACCACTCAGAAGTTGATATTTGTCAAATATGTTGAATCTGTCTAAGCATTGAAGGTGACTAAAAGAGTAAGTAATCTTTTCCACTCTGACAGCACTATAAAATATGAATACCGATACGTAATATTTAATTGAAAATAATTCCTAACAGAATAATTCTTAGATTGTTTGGACTAAGGAATGTTCGGATTACAGAACATATTGTTGCTTTTACATAACAATAGCTAAAACGTGGCTAAAATGGATCGTAATTGTTGCGGGAAAAGTGAAAAATGCTTTATAAAGTAAAATACAGTGTTTATTTAATACAGTAGTAAACATAGTGAATAAACAGTACTGTTTCGCGCGCATTCCGTTGTAGTTCATTCAACGGCCAACGTTAAATGGCTCCTGCGGCGGCGTTCGGATTAGTGGACGTTCGGATTACGGGGGTTTGGCGGATTAAAGAGGTTCTATTGTACTTATCACTTTATTTACATTATATTGTTTTAAATGCTAGTATAGTAATAAGTATCTTGTACTAGCTACTACCCATATTTTGTTATGGGATGGTTCTTTTCACTTGCTTATCCTTCCTTGCCTATTCCCATGGTTCTCTGTGATCCATTACATCAATATAAAAGCTTACCCTGCAGTATCTGTACACTATTGCTCAATACAAGAACATATTCTTTTATGTTTAGTTTCTGATTTCTAATTATCTCAAAATACTGTATAGTGATTAATCTCAGAGGAAATAAGTCTCAAGGAAGCTTATTTCACAGGACTTGGCCATGCGCTATAATCAGATTATAGCTGTATTCTAGTTAATTTAAATATTTTCTGATTTAAATCAGGAAATTCTCTGATATCAAAGTTTTATAGTCTTACAAACCTTGTAAGTCTACTTTGGGAGGGTGCAAAGTAGCGCAGTGGAAATTACCTTGAACATATCATAATGAAAATCACTTTTGGGCTACTTTTTTTAAAACTGCTTTATTGCCCATCTACACCATAAGGAGATGTACGGTGGTATTGACTCAACCTCAACCCCCCCCCCCTAATGGCATTAGTCAGTAAAGTAGTCATAAAGGCAGGTTTTTTCAGAGGTTTTCCATGTGCTTTGAACTGGCTATGGCTATTTACAAGTAAATTTTGAAATGTTCTTATCGACATCAGTTTGTTCTTCTAGATAAAACAATTTGTTCTCCTTAACAAAGTTTTATAGTCTCAAAAAAATCAACAAGTCTACTTTAAAAGGGCACAAATTAGGACAATTGTGTTTGGATCAGTTGAATGTCATGTTTTTTGCCATGTTTAGCCATATCCTATGAATAAGAAATGGCTGTATTCAAATGAATTTTGAAATTGTCTGATTAAAATCAGCTTGTTCTACTAAACAACAAAGTTTTATAGTCTAGACTTGCAGTGACATTGTTTTAGCTTACCAACACAAGGACTTTACAGCTACTGAAGAAATACTCACAAGTTAACTTGAAGAATTTGTTGAACCTGGAAGTTAAATCCTAACCCATCCAAAACCAAAGTGGCCTGTTTCCATGGCTTTGACATGAAGACGTTCATTATAACAACTTATCACTTTATGTCTGAGACACATTTGAAAGATTCTTTTGTAAATTTTATACTACTCTTTGAATTTTCCTTGATATGGTAGAAGTTAAAACAACCTTCAGTTGATGTTATATTCTGGAAATTCATCCCAACCTCTTTCATTTGTACTACCCCATTTTCCAGTCTTCATGCATTTTCTTCCTCTTCCAGATCAAATGCATTGCCATATATACAGCCACTACATTCCCACTGGTTCTGCCTTAATCATCTCTCCTGTCAGCTCATGCACTCCCGGTGACTTTCTGTCTTTCAACTCCTTTACTGCTTATTCCAGCTCTCACATAAAAAATTCCTCTTCATATTCTGCCTCTTCTGTCATGTCTCTTATTTCCTCGTCTTCCCTTTCTCTTCCCTCTAAGAGTTCTTTGAAATATGTCAATAAGATTAAAAATACACCGTATTTCTGAATACTGAACAGAGTATTCTGTCAACTGTCACAAATTAAATCATGAGATAGGAGTTATTGGCATATTAAAGTTGCTGAAGACTCGCCCACCTTCATTTAAGATGACTTCAAGACTGCCAAGTGTGACTTCAAGAATACTACAGGTGGGTGTGAGCTGGTTGATAGAACTTGATATACAATGAAAAGACAGAAAAGAGGCAAGAGAAAAGACCCTCAAGTGACTGAGCCAGAATGAATGGACAGAATGGACAGATAGCTGCTGTGCCACAAGAGAGGGAAGTCTGTGTTCTAGTAACTGGAGGAGATTGGCACCCATTTCAGACACCAACGGATACAACAGATTATAGGCAGTCTCCCTTTGGTGCATGTTCTCTTACATGATGCTATTTTCTTGTGGATATTTTTGTCTTTGTGAGCTTTTCCAAGAAAGATTTGAACAGCTTACATTATCTAATTCAGTTTGTGAGTAGCATGTAAATAGCACTGGTTACAGTAATAGATGCATTCCAAAATGCATCTATTACTTTATTTTATGTATAGTAATAGAGTAAAGGAGGTACAGTCCTTTACTTTATGGCCAGACTCACTGTGGTTGAAAAATGCATTTTCCTGTGTGATGCCTTGCACCTGACAAAAAATTATACTAATAATAATAAATAAAAAATTAATAGGAATAACAGCAGAATTACTTAAAAACCTAGGTTCAAACTCACAAAAAGATATAGGTTAAATGATAAAGAATATATGAGAGTCACAAATCATACCTCAAGAATGAAATTTGTAATAATACACCCTCTACTCAAAAAAGAAGACGGAACATATATGAATTACTAAGAGAATATCATTACTACCTGTCACATACAAGATCTTATCGACATGCATACTTACCCAAGTACGAGAACAACTAGAGCCAAAAGTAGCAGAGTACCAAGCAGGCTTTAGACCAAACAGATCATGTGCCGAAACAAATATTTAATCTAAAAACCATTATAATTACATGTAATCAAGAGCAAACAAAAACATACAATGCACTTTCCTAGACTTCAGAAAAGCAAATGATTCAATCGACAATCATTATTCTAAATTCTAGAAGAAAAAGGAAAAACTGTTAAAAAAGAAAATTAGTAGAACAAAACTAACAACAACAAAAAATCCAAAATCAAAATCATGAGAGAAATTTCAGAACCATTTAAGATACAAACAGGTGTGAGGCAGGGAGATTGGGCTATTACCACTACTCTTCAACATCATATTAGGCAAAGTAATGGAAGAATGGGAAAAAGAACTCAAAAAACAAAATGTGTGGAAACCAGTCACCCTTGGCAGACAATTACTCGACATACTTCACGTAGGCTTCGGAGATGACCTAGCTACCCTAACATATGACCAAGAAACAGCGAGGAAACAAATAAAATCCTTGAAAGAATGCGCAGGAAAAGTTGGACTGCAGATCTCATTCGACAAGACAGAAATATTAAGTCGAGAGAGAAATTACAAGGAAACAAAATATGGAACAATCAAAAGCGTCACAAACTTCAAATACTTAGGAAAACTTATAGAACCAACAGGAACAGAAACACTAGGGTACAGAGACAGACAACAAAAAACAAGGAAATCACTAGGAATAATCCAAAAAATATATAACTAACAATGTATATCAAGAACAACCAAGGCCAGACAGTAAAATAGGGTCATTAAACGCTCAGTACTATATGCCAGCAAAACACTAGCCCTTGACAGAAAATTAGATATAGATGAAATCAAAAAATAAGAAAGAAGAATTAGTAGAAAAATACTTGGAGCAAGACTCACACCAGAAGGATTCAGACTAAAAAGAATTAAACCATAAATAATAATAATAATAATTTATTCGCCTTTAACAATATTTGCATTGGCAATAAAACTTTACTCAAGCATCGAAACATACAACAAGAAAATACGCCTAAAGTTCTACGGACACATTACTTAACGCCTTTCATTCATGGAAGAATTCGACAATAGTAATAGTAAATAAAAACATGATATATGGCTGAAATCAAAAGACATTTTTTACCATATATCATGGTGATTCTAGTTTGTACCCGCAGACCAACTAGCGACTGGATGACCATAGACTAAAAGATGAATGGATACTGCCAGTTCACTAATGCTAGTGAGGATGATGCCAATTTCAAAACATCCTTACTACATGTATTAATTTAATTACGTAAACATAATGAAGGAACTGTACCTTGGTCAGAGTTGAAAAGCATGTGATAATGCACACTGGCAGCTCCGGCACTTTCACCAAATAGTGTGACTTTGTTAGGATCTCCACCAAATTTGGCAATGTTATCTCGAACCCACCACAATGCCACTCGCTGATCTTTCAGCCCAAGATTTCCAGGTAAAATATTGTCCTCAAATGTCAAGAAACCTGAAATAATGTCTATAGATAACTTAGCAAATATTTTAATTTTGTAAACTGAAATGAAATAACATTGTGAATTTCGATATGTGACAAACAACCAAGTAACTTACTAACCTAAGCTAGTAAGTAAATTCAGCATTTAAAATTAAATCAATATAACATATATGATAAAGACAACTTAAAATTAAAAGAATTGTATATTTTAAATTTGGGTTTTCACTACTTGCTGAAAGATATTCTAATTTCCTTTTGGAAAACTTAAATAGAGTAACTTATGACATATACCACAAAATTATTTAGTTTAGAAGGGATTCATAACTGAATAAAAGGTTGCAGTTTGATTGACTTTTTTATTTTGGGCAGTTTTGCTTGATAATGAAGTTGATTTTTTTCTTATGAAACATTCAAGAGGCAAAGACTCTCACTACTCAATGTCAAAGCACTAGAAAATGAATTGCAGGTCAATGGGAAACTATTTTCTATTCAGAAACTAATACAAGCCTGGAAGAGATCTCATTTGTTAGTACTACATCGTTGTATCAGTTTTAAATATAGAATTAAGTGCATTTTATTTATTTTTGTAATAAATTACTAATTAGTTTTGGCTCTTAGGCCATCTTCAGAGTGAAAAAATAAAACCTAATTATAAGAAATTACAATTATAAAAATAAACCACTGTAAATAACATAATGTAGATGTAGTAGGTGGGTAAGTTAAATATACTAATTCTTAGTATGTTTTTTGTTTAAATATCCCTTATTATATCATAAAAAGGATTTGTAATATTAATTGTCTGTAGTTCATTTAAGTTGTTTTGTTATGTATATCTGTAAATTTTACCCAGGATTATTGACTTGTATGTTTTACAAATTATTAACTGATGTTTAGCTATGAGGCTAACAAGTACTGGTGTTTGAAATAGATTTACTTTACTGCCAATAGAGATCTATAACAAATATCACCTAAATCAGAAAATCTTATGAAATTCAGCTGACTAATTAAGAAATTACTAATACATACAGTATGTTTACAGTATGTAAAACATCACCAAAAACAAGTTCCATGGTTGTTGCTTGGTGTTCGCTAATTTAACTTGGTCCTATCATTTTGATTCATTAAGAAACTAATTCGTACTGATTGTTTATTTCAATTTTTTAACAAAAAAAACAAATATATTAATTTAAGAACACGACTATAAAAGAAGGGAAACTTGAAAAACAATTTTGCATGTGTATACTTATAGTCTAGTTGATACATTTAGCAATGAAAAATATTTACCAAAAATGCCAAGACGATAATTCATAGTTACAAGAACAATATCTTGATCCAATATATAGTCTGGACCATACATAGAACTGTCACTAGATCCTGAGTGAAATGCTCCACCATGAATGAAGACAATCACTGGTAGTTTGTTATTTGTCGTAATCTGAAATGAAGCAATAACAATAGTTTTGTTGTTATTCATATTGCGTGTGCATAAGAATCTTGTTGGGATCTAAATTCATCATCAGGTGACAAAAAAAAATAAGATAGGAAGATCAGTAGTGTAACTAAATTACAACTACAGCATAACTACATGATGAGAGCTTGGAGCAGTTTGTCCAGGTGACTGACAAAAAGCCCCTGTCCAAATAATATTAGTGTAAACAAGTGTTGTAGATTATATCCTTCATAATAGTATGAAGGATATAATCTATTTATTTTTATTTTTTAGGAAAATCTACCTAAACCACTCTTATAGTGGCTCAAAATGATGGAATATGTGTCAGAATGTGATTTCACTGACAATGTCGCCACCATTTTGGACAATTAACTCTTAGAGAAATTAATTTATTTTTATCTTATATGACACTATTATATCCAATCCTATACATCTATTGGATATAATAGAAAGAAAGATAATTGAGGAGGTTTGGAGGCAAGTTCCCACTGAGAAAATGGAGTATAATATATATATTATAATATATTAAATATATTACAACTGTAAATTCAATATACAATTATTACACTGTATAACATACACTGTAAATATGTTGTAATTCTAAGAGTTGAGGTGAAACTTACTTAGCAAAAAAAGCCTTGGTAATTTTTTGGATACTGGTAAGTGTTTAAAAAAACAAACACAATGTTATGACAGGTTTAAAAAAAACTCCTGTCACCTTCAGGACCTTTCTATATGAAGCCAAGCCAGATTTAACTGATTCTCTTACTAGCCAAATAATGTCAAAACAAGAATTAACTGATGGCTTAGTTTTTACCATTCTACAGATCCATCAACTTCCCACAAAAAGCAATTCATCCACTTTCTTCACGAAATCCTGCTGTCATGCATCATAGGCTAGGGGAAAATTCCTACATTTAATGATCGAGCCACGAGGCAATTTTAACGCCATGGGACTGCCATTTTAACCCACTGAAAGTTGGCTGAAAGATTTACTAACTGCCAATTTCTGGAAGATCTTGATAAATGTGTGTGTGAAGCCGCTAAAGATGACAAAGGTCACATTAGAATGGACTGCTTCTCAGGATTTCTTTTTCAGAAAAATATATATATATATGATTGGATTGAATGTTTTGAGCATGTAAGAAATGTTGCAGAAGAAATTATAGTACAATCACATTTCAATGCCTCTCAAGAAAATAGACATATTTTCGAAGGAACTATTAAACCAGCCAACTCTGAAGTTCATAACAAAATAAACATTTGATCCACCATCATAGCTACTAAGAATACCAAAGAGAGCAACTTAAGTTTATATTGAGAGTAGAAGAATAAATAAACATTAACTTTATTCAATTTTTACCTTCCTTAAATATTTTGTTAGTTAATCAAAAAAGAAAATACAGTAGAACGTCAATAATCCGGATTAATTGGGACCGGACCCCATCCGGATTATCAAATTATCCTGATTATCGAAATTACCTTAAAAAGGCCAGTATACACGATTAAAGTACACAAACATTTTAAAATTTTATATTTTCTTTTATACAATAAAGGGTTTAGAGGTGAAATTAAACAAAAACATCTTTTATGTTCAAACACTGTATTGTAATTTGTTAGTAGCAACATGTGTACAGTAAAAACAACAAACACTATTTAAGCTTTTAAAAAAATGTGTAATAGGTTTTTGAACTGCAGTAGTGGTTCATTTTTTCGCAGCTATGTCCTTAATTCGTTTTAAAAGAATCAGCTGATTGGGTGAGCTCTCGTTTTGTTTCTCTAGCCATGACATCAGTGTCTCCGCTGCTACAAACGCTTCAGAATGAGTTGGCCCTGTTTCTTCTGTCTCATGTTCTGGGTCGTCACTGTCAGATTCCATTGTTTCTGTTTCTTCTGAAAGAAATTGCTTAAATAAACAACCAAAAATAAATGCTTTCTTTTCCTGCCTTTACACACTATGTTACGTACAAAAGATTATCAATCAGAAAGTTGGCAAAAAACCATAGCTACTGTACAGTACAGTGTACTGTAACATTTTATAACAGAAAATTTAACAATTACGTCAGTATGAAACCAGAATAAGCTCAGGCGTTTGACTAAAATACAAAGGTAAAAATACGTTGGATGTACTGTATGTTTAAGTAATGCTACATACCTTCATTTAACATGTCAGCTATTTCTTGGTCGGTCAAAATCTGGTATCCAGGATCGTTGCTATCAACAGCCAACGACTCCATGGCGTCATCTTTGTCGCATTGTTCAAATCCCGGAAGTGCTGCATATTTCTCTTATTTCATTCACAGCACCATCAATATCTCCTTCTTCCTCTTTATCATCATTTTTTTAGTTATTTAAAGTAAAAAATGTCAAAATCCATTTCCGTTTAAAAATTAATTTACATTTGAAACACAATCGGTGTGCAGTAATACGTAGATACAAATCCGGATTATTGACGGTCCGGATTTTTGACGTCCGAATTATCGACGTTCTACTGTATTTTTAAATTTAAATTTGTATTTAAAATTTTTACAACAAGAGTAACAAAACATTTTATATATTCAAAGTTGTCTCCTGTATTTTTATTTTAATAGATAGGGAGGTCTGCACTTGACTATCCCTGAAAATAAATTATTTAAGTAAACTGACTATATTGGATTTTATTTGTTTGGGCTACTACAAGGCATCTGGACTCTACTGAGATGAATTGCTACTTTCATCATGTGATTGTGTATTGCTCTTATTTAGACCTGTTCTTATTATTCACACAAAATGTTTTAACTAACTTTGAATAGTATTTTTAAATTAAGTATTATTTTTTTAATTCAATTGAATAGTTCACATTTTTTCTATTACTTTTGTAAGAAAAACGTTCATTCTATTTTCATTAGCTTCTGGGGCTGTTTTATACATTTTCTTAATTTGTACCCAAAACCGTTATTAAGTTAAATTACTTATTAACAATTATTTACATATTATTAAACTCCAACTCTATTATTAAACTAGATTGAATAGAGTTTAATCCTAAAAATAAATTAAAAGAAAAGAGAAGAAAGGGAGAGTGAGCTCAAAAATGGGAGTTATCTGGGAATGATGGAGGGGGGTTTTAACTGCCTAGGGCTTTGGGGAGGTTTTTCAACAGCCCTGAAGTGTTAATCTTTTTGGCATAACAATAACTGTATCATTTATATATTTTAGCATTGTAGCTTTTGTATACTATTAATTTTAATGTGAGGTCTACAGTTTTTAGTAGGATTTAGAATTTAGCTCTTTGTTAAAATATTGTTAAAAACTGTCCAACTCAACTATTCATCAGAATCATATTCATATAGATAAGTATCATTTGTTGTTCAAACTATTTAAATATTACAATAACCCTTTCGCTCCCGCGGTTCGATATATTGGACCGCCGAATATATTGAAAAAGAAAAAAGTTATATGCATTAAAATTTCATATAACTTATACCACTGTATTCAGAACCAATCAGAGTATCAATAAGAAAAGGTTTTAAACGGCTTTGGATTTGTATATTGTAGATTAAACATGGCTTTTACAGAAAGAGGGAAATGCACCTGATGTCATGGGAGGAGGTGATGCTGCAGACCGAGGTCACCTTTTGGCATAGTCAATTTACCAGACTTAAAAGAACGAGCTTTGTGTTGTGTATGTACTCCTGAGAGTAAAGTTGCTGGTGGGAAACAGAAAAAATCCATTTGTATACGGTGTGAAAAAGGAGTGCATGTGTCTGCTTTGCACGACACAAGTGCTGAACTTGTTGTGCCGTGAAAATTCAATTTTTTACATAGGATATATATATATATATATATAGCTATTAGTATAAGTTAGTTTTATTTTATTTATTATTTGCAATATTGTAAAATAAGAAAATGCATTATGAAATGACTTTTGGTGGCTTATATGAATATTTAGTGCTGTAACAGTACTTGAGGTGCGAAAAAACGGTTTTTAACTGTCACAAGAAAAGGACAATATCTTAGACAGTTATCAAGGTAATACACTAAAAACTTGAATGCATGCTATCAAATACAAATACTTTGAAATAAAATTACTTTGGTAGAGCTAAGATTTTTTCTATGCTGCAGATAGTTTAAAAAATAAAATTTCTAATTTTGTAATAATTATTCTTAATAAAACCGGTTACAATTGACTCATGGCAAAAAAACACAGCAAAAAGTTTAAAGATATGTTGATAAATAAAGAAATTATGACGAAATAAACAAATCTATGCAATATTGCAAAAATCATACCTGGGAGTCTTTGCACATCAAGGTAGAAAATGCATGGGAGCGAAAGGGTTAATTATAGTACAGATAGATTGGTCTCCACATTTAATGGTAAACATCTGTTTTTCATGTGATTGTAAATTAAGTGCTTTAAAACTGGGGCAATACTTACATTAGGTGAATATACGTTTAGGAAAAGGCAATCTTCTTCACCATAAATTCCTAAAAAATGGTTGTGTTGAACACACTTATTCCCATCAACTGTAGCTTGCCTTGTACCTTCCCATGGCTTCACTGGTTTTGGACTCTGAGGCATAAAGAGTCACACTTTATAAAGGGTTTATTAATTAACTGAATCCAACTGTTTGTTTTAACTTGTCAAACTGTATTGTGTTCGTTACACTACAAAGATGCTGTAATTATACGACTAGCAATGTTCGCAGCTGCCAGTGTTGCTTGTTAGAGCATGAATTCGTTGTAAATGTTCTTTGAATTCATGTTCAAACAAACAACTCAGGCAAGTTCCTTGAGCTTGCAGATTCATGGTTTACGTGTTATTCTCTATGAAGCAATTTAATCTCTTTTTTAATTCAACTGTTTAATTCACATGTAGGAAAAAGAAAAAAAAGTACATGTATTTACTGTTGTCTAGCTTTCACATTGTGGTGGCATCATTTAAACTGTTAAGACATTTTAAGTGGATTTCAAACTTCATTTTCAAGGAAATTATTGATAAATTTACATTCAATCCACTAAGCAAACAAAATATTACATTATGTTCATACTTGAAGTCTAAAACGGAAAAAATTAAAAAGTGCAAAATATATTCATTCGTAAAATAAATAGCACAAAGGAACTTTAAAATTAACTCATGATTAAATGTCTTACTTGAAATCGCAGGTCTTTTACTGGTGGAGCTGCATAAGGTATCCCTTTAAAGGCAGCTATTCTCCGCCCTCCTCTAGTTCTCATCCAATCACCAGCTAGTTTACCCTCGGACACTGTGACTCTAGGTCTGGCTTCAGATACAGTTGCCAGACTTAAAAACATGGTCAGAACTACCAGAAGGTAGTGGAATCGTTTGGTTTCCATAATATTGTAGTAGTTTAACCTATGACAACAATTTTAGAATAGATGTCTTAACTTCATAATGAACTAGTTTAATACAAGCCTGTTCGATAACAAAGCGAACAAAACGAAAATATTACTTAGAATCTCATATGATGTCAGTTATAATTTTTGTATCCATTCAGATTCCTTGTTGCTATTTAGTTAATTTTAATAGACTGTTTTTATTTAAATTTAAATAGTATCTATCAATAAAAAGGAGTCAAAGAGTAGAAGAGCAACAAGATTAATAACGTAAATATTTCAACTATCTCACAACCTAAGAAGAGGAGGCCTCAAGGATCAGTTATTGGTCCAATTCTATACATCCTTTTAATTAATGACTTTCCTGATATTTTTAATGAAAACAAGGATACTAAATGAATTATGTAAGCTGATGATACTACACTAGTAACAAAAAATAAATCAGCCTAATACCTCTCTAAAAACATAATTTAGACACAATAAAACTAAAGAATACTCTTTAGAAAAATTACCTAAAATAAACTCTAACAAATCAGTACAACTAAATTTCAGTCATGGAAAGGAGTCTTTGCCAAATGTTCCAAATATAAATTTGAACAGGAAGCAAGATTACTGGCAATACTCAGTAGTTGGATCTGACTGAAACAGGAATATATTTGATCAGACAGATGCAATTTTTAGGAGGATCAGTAATAGCAAATACATCCTATTATGCATTGGTTGAATCCCACGTCCGTTATGGACTCGTCCTATGGGAAAGCACATCTGAAATAAACCCAAACAGAGTTTTATTATTGCAAAAAATAGCAGTTCACATTCATGCTCATCTCCAGCCAAAGGACAGATGTTGTGAAGCCTTCAAGACTCTCAAAATCCAGACAGTTTGAGCTCTCTATACATAGACTTTTCTCCTAAATGTTGAAGACAAAACTGATTTGCCCAGAAATGAAGTAAATTTCTTTTAATTTACATAATTAACATACACAACCACAATACCCGAATTTCAAAAAGTTATAATTTTCCAAAACATCAGACTATACTTTACACCAAAAATCCATCATACACAACTGTTTACCAAATCATATTGAAGAAATGAGAGGAAAAACATTTTAAAATACTTTACATAACTGGATTGAGAGCAATCCATTTTACAACTTCCATTAGTTATTTTAAGCCGCAAAGAAATAATATTTAATTTTTAGTAACTCTTTAGCTCTAAATTAACTCACTGTATTTTATTATTGTCAATTATCCTGTCCTTAACGTTCAATAATAAAATTATAATAATCTAACAGAACACTGTACATGTAAAAAATACGTAATCATGGCTCAATAAGAAAATGGTGTCATGTACTCTACTAGTTGACAATTAGTGGTACAACAAATTAGTATAAAATGCTAAACTTTACCTCCCAACATAAAATTACTTATTTTTAATTCATAAAATTAATTCGGTTTTTGTTTACTTAATTAATTACTTTTGCTACGTTATTACTTTCAATAAAATACTAAGAAAATAAAAAAATTTTCAAACAATAAAAAAGCAGTTAGAAAACTATTATCTTTTCAAGTTGTTATATTTCTGTATTGAACTTTAAAACTTTTTAAATTGTATTATTTTTTTTAAAACTATGGTTGAAATTTAAAGAATGACATAAAAAGCAACACAAATTAAAATCCTAATCATATTATTATTACTTTGTTTGTTATGTGGAAACAAATACATTACCAAAGAGGAAGAGCGGCCAGTAAGTGGAAACTCCAGTGTTAGAACCTACTAAAGAAGTGGAACTCATTTACAAGGACCTGTTAGCGCCAGCTGCCGCCAGTGGGCGATCCACCGTTACATGGCTTGGCCTAATGTAATTAAGGGAACAAGCCACTGTCCAAACAGCCTAACAAAGGGACATTGTTTACATTTAGGTTATGTAACGTTAGTTAGCATTCTAAGCTGTGGTGGTCTATCCACCAAAGTTGGGCGTTGAATGGTTCCTTTACATGTGTTGTTAGATGGTCCACCCACTCACCCCATGGTTATCCTTCTAACCACATGGTGAGATTCACTCACCATTCCTTCCTAAGGATTATGATGTTTTAGTACAAACGCCTAAAATACTGAAGTAATCTCATCTATTAGACAACAAATAATCGAACACACATTTAATACAATCTCTGAACAGAACATTAGTGTTTGTAATTATATCAGTGAGTAAAACAACACTTTATTAATTTATACATATTGGAATGTCAAAATAAAATACCCTACTACTGAAGGTGATACTCTACAGAGGTTTAGAAAATGCGGCGAATTATTTTGGGTTACGAAAATTGGGCTATTAATAACTAGTTCTTTCTGAGCTAAGTCGAACTCAGATAATAAAATATCTACACTCATCACATTCATTCGAAATCCATATTTGCCAATATCTTGACGATCGGCGTCTTAAGAATAAATAAACAGATCTCAATAAACAAAAGTCACAACTTTGCTCGCTGTTGGAACAGAAATACTGTATGAGTATCATCAAACTTCGAATTACGGGCACGTCATGGAGTTTTTGGAGCGAAAATCCACTCGTTTTAAATATAGGCCTCCAAGGCTGTAGCCAGAAATAATTGGGGGGGGGGTTGTTAATAGTTATTAGTTGATAACTGTAACCTGTAAACAAAAAGATGCGTGCACGAGCGTTTATACATTGTAAATTTATAGTGTATTAATAATTTGGTGTAATATTATTATAATACTGTGTTACGTTACAAGTTACATAAAATCCAAATCTGGATATTATTATGTAACAAAGTTTAATGTAGAAAAACAATGCATACGAGGTTCTCGTATTAATGAGGCGTTGGAGTAATAAGCTGAAATCGCATCACGATGTTTGTAATTTCCGCTTTGAGCGTTGAACAGCTCACAGCGAGGAGCCGGGATTTCGTTTCGCTTGTGAACGGGACTATTCTAGGGATTCTTCTAACTCCTTTCAAGGTCATATTACTCTGCCCGCCCTGATGGAATTGAATGTTGAGTTCCGAAACATCGTAAATTTACTGTCTCGCTGATCGCACTAAGAAATCTTTGGGGTTACCACATATATAGTTAAAAAATATTATCTTTTAGTAGCCTAAAAATGATAGTAATATATAGTTTATTTTTAACAATTTTTATTGTTAGAAAAATTTCTGTTACGTCCGTTTCTAAATATTGTGTAAAATTTATTGGCGCTTTTAAAAAATTATAATGTTGTGGACAAATACAGTTTAAAATAGTTAAATAAACCTAACTTTTAATAATCGCCACAGAGAATTATAATTTACTGTACTTTCAAAAGATAATGTAAATTGTTCATACATATAATATAGCAAAACAGTTTGTTATTATAATGTGGTTTTGTACTATTAATACTAAAAGGTCTACTACAAATTCAATAGTATTTTAATACAAAATAAATAGTTCCAAAGAATTGGCACAAACTTTCTCCCATATTAAACACTAAAATATCAAAACTTTGAAAATTACCAGTTTGATTGCCAAATATGTTTTTTGCCATAGTTTAAAAACTAGTCATTGTAATTTACAAATGTCCTGAAAATTTAATCTAAATTTTTAGAGCCATTTTTTAGAAAATTCCATTTTTGTATGTTTTTTGCCTATAAAAACTAAAATTTAAAAATGGTGAAAAATGGCTAAATACACCTACATAACCAAATTTCATAAAAATTTATCCATCCGTTTGAT
This sequence comes from Stictocephala bisonia, assembly GCA_035578905.1. Classification (NCBI taxonomy): domain Eukaryota; kingdom Metazoa; phylum Arthropoda; class Insecta; order Hemiptera; family Membracidae; genus Stictocephala; species Stictocephala bisonia. Next base: position 165,529 of record JAQJVL010001020.1, on the reverse strand, counting down.
CTCCAGCGAAGTTCATACACACAGACAGACGCACATACGGACAGACATCAAACATGTTTTTCGGAAAACACCTTTTTGGGTTCAGGGGGCCCTAAAATGGATTTTTAGACCAACTTGTAAAATTTTTTTTTACGATCACAATACTTTCTCTAACGCATATGGGAGAAAGTAAAACAAGATTTAAATACATTAAATCTAAGATAAGAATAAGTTTAATATGCACTAAAAATTGTGCTAGTGTTTTAGCTATCCTTATAAATTAAATAAGTATTTTTTTTTAGGTGTGGCTCTAAAGTAAACTATCTTGAATTTATTAATTCAGGATACAAAAAGCTGTTGTAAATAATTGAGTGAACTATCCTTCCATTTTAATAAATTAAAATTTATAAGGGACAATTTTATTTTCAAACAACCTAGAAACGATCTGTATGCAATCATATAATAGGCCTATAAACTACATTCATTGATTCGCTACATGTAGCCTTATAAAGGAAATAATTCTAAAGATACCGTACATTATGTTGTATAATAGTAGGTTTATTATTGCTGAAAAGATTAAATACTATGATCAAAATAAATTGTGAGTAACTTGCAAAACAAGGACATTTTTTGTTTGATATTCTGGGTAATGGGCGAGTCTAAACGTGAAAAATTATTATTTTTATCTGTATTTAAAGTACCTATCAGAGGTTACATAACCCAGACCCTTATTGGCATGCCTCTGGTGTTCCTAGGATCAATAAATTCAGGTAAAATACACTTGTTATAGAATCAAATCAATTGTTTTTCTATTTCTCTTAGCCATAAATTGTCTTCCCTTTCAATTATTTCACTGATATTCCTTTTGGAGTCCAGATGACAAACAAACAAATACAGTACAAGTGAATGTCACACAACACAAATTTATTACAATATAAGCACAATAACACAAATTTTTTACAATATAAGCACAAAATGCACAAATATATTACAAAATAATTACAAAATGCACAAATATTATGGTGATCGATTTCAGTGAACCACGCTCACCTTCCTCAGACCAGAGGGATTCACAAAAGAATTTGTGATCCTTTTGTGAAATCACATTTGATTTTTTTGTGAATTACATGAATTTGATTCTTTTGTGAATCCCTCTGGTCTGAGGAAGGTGATAGTGGTTCACCGAACTCGACCACCATAATTTTTGTGCATTTTGTACTTGTATTGTAATATATTTGTGAATTGTGCTTATATTGTAATAAATTTGAGTTGTGTGACTTTCACTTGTACTGTATTTGTAACAACACGTATTATGCTAATTAAAAAACTATTTATATAATATTCTAACTCTACTATATAACACAAATTGTGTGTCGTTCACTTGTACTGTATTTGTACCAACACGTATTATGCTAATTAAAAATCTAAAACAAACAAAAGTCGATGTAGATATATGCAACTGTACCTGTTTTGTTGTAATAATCAACTATTTCTTTTGTAATTTTTATTATTTAGGGCGGGTGACCACACTCCTGTATGGGTGGGTGGGTTACCACTGTACGTGTATGGGAGGGTGGATGGTTATCAGTGTATGTGTATGGGCGGGTGGATGAGTCACCACTGCACGTGTATTGTAGCACGTAAAGGCTACATATCTCGTCCACTTAGTACAACCATAGTCCATCTTACTACCCACCTAGACTAGATGGATGATATTAAACCTAAAAGATTCATTGTTTTTCTTACATTTCTTTTATTTTAAAACACTGGAGCAAGCTTTGTGAAAAAAATATCTAAATTGATTGTAAAATTAACAAATAACTAAAATAAATTTATTAATTTACTCTGAAGCAATTGTGAACATTGTGAGTATTCCTGAACATGCAATTTAGCCTGGGAAAGTACGGAGTTGGCTGAGAGGTTAGAAGGGAGGGGGAGGAGTAGGCCTTTATTTTTTTTGTTTATATTTGAGCATTTTTATATTTAAAGTAGTTTTCCATAACATAAAGAAATGTTAGGATCCATGAGAATACTACACTATTTGCTACCTTACTATAGAGTACTATTAGTTTGCTCACTTTTCTAAGTTGAGCAATTGGACTTATTTAAGCGTCTGCAGAATATAAGAACAACTTTATTTGCGAATCCACATTTTTCGTTATTTATTGACAAAAAGTTGTATCTAGGGTGTCATTTTAAATGTTATCATATTGCGTTATAAAATTAGGGTGTCATTTTATCATATTGAAAAAATCAAAATATATTTTAAAGGTATATTTTGATATTTTGAATGCATACACATAGATTTGAAAAATAGTTGAAAATAAAAACTTCAAACTAAATATTTGATATTTTTTTCTATGAAACTAATTTGGGATTTGCAAATCAGTTCCAACATGCAATTTAATTCATCATCAAATGCAATTTGTTTGAAAAATTCATTTAAAATAACTGTTTAATGTGGATACATGTTATCGTATGTCCTGTTAAAAAATAACATTGTTCTTATGGGATTAAAACCAACATGACTGCATGTTTCCTCGTCACTGGTGGTGGTTAAAAAGTCACCCTTAAACCCTTGGTCCTCATATTAAGTTTTAGAGGGCTTCTTAGCCTTCACCTGGTAAAATAAGACATCCTTTAACTAATCATTGGGGTTCGGATAAGTTGTCGGCCCCATAGTGGTCCTGGTTATTTGGCATTGTTCACCTTTAAGATAGTTAATTATTCATTTTCGATGAATTGTAAATTAATATGGTATATCTTATTATTAAGAGCCTCTGTAGACTCTTAAGCCTAACTGTACTTTGTAACTATTCATAACTAAACTCTTTAGTAGTTAGGAAAATTTTGCAATTTGGATATTTAACTTAGATTCAAAAGCCCCCATAAACAATTGCTCTTACTACTATGAAACGTTAATTCCAGCGCGGATCGACGCTTGGAGTGGTCATGTTTGTGAATGTGATGGTGTCCACCATGCTTTGCTTGCCAAAGCCGAGCTCACGAGTCTACTCCCAGATTTGTCTGACCACTAACAATTATTTTTTTCCTACATTTGTAATCTTTTTTTCTTTACTATTTTGAATCATGACAGACAGAGGCCTAAAGTGTTGTGAGATTAACTGCAAATACGAGTATGACATTGATATAAATTTAAAGAAAATAGTAAAAATTACATACATGAATATGTAGAAATCAAACAATGAAATATTAAGTCTTGTGTCTTGAGATTTTTTAAATAAAAATAACAAGGAATGAAACATAAAAATGAAATAAATTGGAGTAGTTGCAGTTCTCATGTTTGTATTATTATGTATTTTTTACAAACCAATGGAAAACATGATTAAGAAAATATCAAATTTCCTATTTGATATTCTAAAATAGTTGTTATAATAATCTGGATCCTTGTCCTTTAATTATTTTTAAATAATATTATGTGAATACATGCCTGTTTTCAAGCAATTTTCCCTAAATTTTTCTGTTCACTAAACAGGCACGATTCATTAAATTAAATATTCCAGTGACTACATCACAGTTATATATGTGACATCCCAGTCATATGTATTATGATACAACAACGCTCATAAAAAACATGGCATAACACAATCGACAGAAGCACAGATCGGGTAACCGGAGATCGTGTATGGTGAACCAACACTCTAGTGTCGCGGCTGATTTAGCGATGCACAGCGTCGGTTCACTGGGGCAATGGTACATCCATAGTGTAGGTTATACAAGAGGTATTGTCAGCGAGTCTGCATTATCCATAAGTTTCTTAAGTGTTCACTTATGCGAGATATGGTGGGGGGCGCACTGCTGATCATGTAGGTTGCCGCCAGTACCTGTCCTCAATCTCCACAATTTATTGAACCAAAAAAACTATTGGTGCCGGGGGTGTCATTAGTTTTTGTTCAGAGACTTATTTGTTTTTAAGTGTTTTTTTTTTTTTTATTTGAGTCTATAAGCTTACAATCAATTATTACAATGCAATATTACATTGAACTTAAAATAAAAAAAAAAACTACTGCCAATAGTAAAAGATGCAATGAAAACTTATGCCCCATTAATTTTATTTGTAATACTAAAAGTACCTAACAAACTAGATAACTATTGTTGTAGTATATACAATTTTATTGTTACAGTGCCGAAAGTAAAACTAAACTTACGCAAAGTGTTGTGATTACACGGGATATTAGCATATCATCTACTCAATGGTTACAATTTACATGGATACAATTAGAGTCTCTGTGTTGAGTGGCCAGGGGAAAGAACTAATTGTCAGGTTGAAAATTACACCAATACTTTTTATTGCCAGAGGCCTTGACAGGAGGGTTCCGATGTTATGCAAGATAAAGGCGTAAAATAACATCGTACATGGCTGTTCCTTGGATGGGTGACTAGTGATGGATCCCCTCCTTGCACGCAGCCCACCTTCCTGGTCACTGGTGGTGGTTAAAAAGTCACCCTTGAAGCCCTTGGTCCCCATTTAGAGGGCTTCTTAGCCTTCACCTGGTAAAATAAGACATCCTTTAACTAATCTTTGTGGTTCGGATAAGTTGTCAGCCCCATAGTGGTCCTGGTTATTTAGCATTGTTCACCTTTAAGATAGTTAATTATTCATTTTCGATGAATTGTAAATTAATATGGTATATCTTAAACATCATTCTTTAATTTTCTTGTACTAACCAGATCAGTGGTTCAATACATGAGCAGGTTTAAACTTATCTTAGAGTACAATTTATACTAAATTAGTGTTCAAACATGCAAATCATGCATATGCATTGATTTGTATACTTGTAGGGATAATAGGGATTGGGAGGGAATATGTATAAAAACTTTAAAGAAAATTAGTAATACAGAATGAACGTAATCTCTCCAAATGGCTATGCCAATGAAATTTTTATATTTGTTATACTCCAGTTTTACTTTTGATCCAATCATTAAACTGAGAAACCCTTGTATTCACTCCAGGAAATCCTTGGATGCCACAAGGTTTAGCAGAGAATGAAATAATACCAACTTGAATGGAAGGGTTGGCTTTTATTACCACAGGACCTCCAGAGTCACCCTGCAACAACAGGATTTATATTTTATACTATAAAAACAATGTATTTAACAATTGTTATATAATAAAGAAAACCTAACTTATTAGAGGATAAAGCTCAGTGAATAACAACTTTTCGTACTTTTTTCATAAAACAAATTCTTTACAGAAATAATATTAGAGGGGTGTAAATTGCCTGTACAATAACAAAGTCTATGCTCAGCTTCAATTGTGAATCAAATAGCTACTGCAATTACTACAACTGGGTGTGATAAAATAGTTGTCACACAATACTCAAACAAGAATAAAGCAAGTGAAAAGGACAGAACTGAAAAAAGCACACAAAAATCTTTCATAAAACATAAGAGAGACCAATTAAAAGAATGATTCAAAATTAATGCTAAACAAAAATGTAGTTCCTGCTGTAGCAAAGAAAGTAAATAGATAAAAATTAATTTATAGTACATTTTAAAACTGTAGTTTTGGTAAGGTGCAGCAAATCCAAAATAAACTTACTGAACAGATCCAACTTATAATGAGCTAACTATGATTAAAATCCAACCCAAAAACACCACATTGGGTGTCTTCTCTACATGTAGTAAGAGTCATTAACTACCTACATATCTACAGTCAACCCTACCTTAAAGACAAATAGAAACATAAAACCACTGTTAAATTCAATTTAAATTCAAATTGAAACCTAAAGACAATGCTTGTGAGCTTTATTTTTAAACTATTGCAAAAGAATTCATAAAAAGGCCAGTAACACCAAAAAATTATGAATTGTCTGATTTTTGGACTCCTGTTATCTGTTTGTCAAGTTAATTCATTATAACATACACCTTTAAATAATCAAAATCCAATGCTCTAAAAACGCATTTTTGCACAAACAGTGCTTGGTAATCACACCAATTTATTATTTAGTCTATACAAACGAATTAAAACGTTTTCTCCTTCTTTGAACTTTCGATATGCATTGTTATTTTGTTGCATATTTATCTTCCTGTGTTGATCTGGCTGAACTAAGTCCAATCGAGATCTTAGTTCTCTTCCAATGAAAAGTCTTACTGGAGATGATCCTGTTGTTGTGTGTGGTGTTCTCCTGTAGGCAAACAGAAATTTAATCAAAGCTTGGTGCACGTTGTTATTGTTAAAAAGGGCAATCTTTAAAGCCTCTTCGATGTTTGCACATTACGTCCAGCTTGTCCGTTTGTAGATTGGTGGTACAGAGCAATGAATTTCTGTTTTATAACACAACCCCAAAAAACTGAGTAAACTCTTGCCATTATCAGATACCAATACTTTCGGAAGGCCATAAGATGCAAAGAATTTCATTAGGTGTTGTTTCGTCACTGCCGATGTGATTGTAGATGTCTGAAAAACTTAAGCGACAACGTCAACTACCACTAGATAGTATTTCTCCTTAAAAGGCCCTGCATAGTCAATATGCACCCGATCCATTGAATTTTCAGGGTATTCCCAATAGTGAGATTTACATTTTACCAGGTAATTTCTAAAAGTTTGGCATGGAATACAATTCTTAATCATAGTCTCAATGTCATTATCAATACCTGGCCACCAAATAAAACTTCTGGCCAACTGTTTCGTTTTAACAATTCCTTGGTGACCTTTATGGCGCTCATTCAAAACTTATGAAGAATTCCTGGTATATAAACGTTTTGTCCCCACATGATGCAATCACTTTCTAAGGTAAACTCAATGGAGGAATGTCCAAAATAACTTTATTTTATTTTATTTCACACGGTTTAACCAATTTTACAAAAGTACAATAACATACAAGATGGCAGTCTATGATTCACGTTACTTACTATGATTATGAACTATAACTGACAATCAAACACTTCAGTAAGAACAATTTAAAATAGTCTGAACAGTCCAATAGCATAATAAGTGGAGTGTGTAACCATCGTGTGACAATACAATAAATTCTACAAATAGTAACAGCAACAAAAATCTAATAAATAAATAACCCAAGTAGAATATACAGATATAACAGATACAATAATATAAATAACAATAAATAATAAATGTAGTAATAAGTAACAATAGATAACATAAATAAAATATAAAAACGGTAACAATAATAATTATATATAAATACGTGAAGTTTGGGGAGAAATGATTGTGAAATTTCAGAGTGCTTATAGGTGTAGGAAAGTGCGAAAAGTGGGGAGACCATGCCCCCACATACACATGTGTAGCACTTTAACGCAGCTACCTAAAGATGGAACAATCACTACACTGGTATTAAAAGTGAAATATGCAATGTGGGGAGACCATGCCCCCAACAACACAAGTGTGGCCCTGCAGCCACCAAGCACCCACTTCACAGAAACTAACTCCACCAGAAACCAATTCTAATCCATTTGCACAAAGAAGACTCTACTTTCCATTGTTGTTAGCCAGGGTTAGGACCAGACGTCGAAAAGTTCCCAAGGAGTCAGAGAAGAAATCCACCACATTGCAGGCCTCGTTTCCAGCTCTCAGCATTCTGGGAATAGGACTATGAAGAAGGTAGTTTGTACTTCTGTATCTGATCTCAAAAAGTTAATGCGATCTAGTAGCTGAGGGGACTCTAAAGTTAACCAGTTGTAGCAAATGAGGACAATCAATATCACCATTGATCAGCTTGTAGAGAAATAAAATATCAGCAACTTGTCGACTAGAAATCAGAGGCATAAGACCTAGGTTGGTTTCAATGTTGGCAATAGGGACCTCTCTATAGGCATAGCCATAACATAGCATAACTGTCTTTGTTCTTCAATCCATGTCTTAAAAAAACTATACAGTTCAGCAACTTCTTCATCATTAACAAGCTTTATTGCTATAAGTTCAGCAGTTACTGGAAGGGTATCTATTAGTTCTGATTGAAAAATTTCTACTCCTGAATCTTCATTTGGCAAATTACACACCATTGAACACCTGGAAAACGTGTCAACATTTAAATGTTCAGAGGTATTTCTGTATCTAATTTCATAATCAAAAGCCTGTAAATAAACTGCGAAATGCAACATGCGCATAACTGATAGTTTCGGAAGTTCCTTACTTGGATGAAAAATCGACAACAGAGGTTTGTGATCCGTGACTAAAACAAACTTACGACCGTACAGATATGCGTAAAAACACTTAATCCCAAAAATAATGAAAAGAGCTTCCTTATCCACTTGACTGTATTTTTTTCAGTTTCTGTAAGTGTACGACTTGTATAAGCTATTGCGAGCTCAGTACCATCCACCATCTTGTGAGAAATCACTGCTTCCAAACCAAACGGACTGGCATCTGTAGCTAGTATTAGTTCCTTGACTTGGTCAAAGTGAACCAAAACCCTAAAATGACCCCACTTCGGTGACAGATTTAGGTTGTCTTATTGACATAATTGCTTCGATTTTATCTCTCATTGCATGAATCCCTTTTTTACTTAGTTTGAAGCCACAATAGCCTATAGGCTTATTGAAAAATGAGCATTTGTCTGTGTTTATTTGGATACCAAAGAGATTTAATAAGTTCAAACACTTGCCCCAATGTATCCATATGTTCTTCTTCTGTCTTTGTTCCAATAGCTAAAATATAGCTATTTTTTCTGTCATCGTAAAAAATAGCAACGTTTTGAATTCCATTCAAAATCTGCTAAATAGTCCTTTGCCAAATTGCTGGAGAGTTAGCAATGCCAAATGGTAACCAATTGTACTGATATAATCCTTTATGTCTATTGATAGTGGTATAGTGGCGATCATTTGAATGAACTTCAAGCTGATTATAAGCCTGAGTGATATCAATTTTAGAATAGTATCTGCTGTTGCCTATCGAGGTCAATAAATGTTCAATCTTAGGAATTGAATCTATGTTTAGTACTTTGTTCAAAATAGTTTTGGCCATACCTAAAAGTTTTACATGCTCTTTTGTATAAGTTTTTTAATTAATGCCTGCTGGCTGGAGTTTGTAACGCGGAAACAAACTGTAGAACCTAGACTTGCTAATCAAACTTACTGAAGGTCGAGTTTCAACCTAAAAAACCTCTGTACCCCTCCCTACCTGCACGGGTACCGTTAGAATGTGTTTGTTCTTCCAAATTTTAGACTCTGTGTCCTGTACTTTATAACATTCTTCGTCAACCTTACCAACTAACTGTTGAGCTGAATAAGTAAGTTTTGTTTTACAAGATCGTTATATATGGCCAATTTCCCCACAGCGGAAACATTTAGATTTAAGAAATGGACACTTATCATTGAAATGATCAGTACTGTCACACCTATGACACTTTTCATTTGCCTTACTAAATGATTTTGATGTTGGTTTGAGTTTCAATACTCCTGTTTCAAAATTCGTTTCATTTGTACAACGTACAGTTGGTTTAGATTTAAGGTTCAAATTAGCTGTTATATTGCTCTGAAAAGTCAAACTGTACTCTATTGCTTTAAAAATGTTAAGGTTTTCTAAAGAAAATGAATTCAACCTAACTCCGTTAATAAACTTCATCATTAACTCCGATAAATAACTGTGTACACAAAGCCTAATCTAACCACTCAAAGGAAATTTACAAAACCTTGATAGGTGTTTTAGATCCATCGAAAAAGCTTGGATGGATTCTTCTCTGTTTTGCAAATAAATGTACTCAGTTCGTAATTCACTATTTAGTGGTTTCTTTTTTAAAAATTCTATTAAAATAATAATAGAATATTATAATAACTATTTTCCACTTTGTGTAAAAATGGTGTATATATTTTATATTGAAATATTTTATGCTTTTAAAAACTTATACCCATCAGATATGTATACTTACAGTGCACTGTCCAATTCCACCTTCTGGGGTCCCTGCACAGACATTCGTGTCCAATATATCAATGCCATATGGTTCATAAATTACCTCACAATCAGGGTTGCTGTACAAATTTATGGTGGCTTTCTGTAGAAACTGCACTGGCTGACCCTTGTACTGCACAGTTAATAATCATTTGTGAAAATTCAATATAACATTTTATAATTTTAACAAGTTCAATCCAATAATTTAATAATTTCTTACTAATATATAGAGAGCATTGTTGGTCAATGCTTTTTTGTCAATAACGTTGTATACGTTAGTAAATGATTAACATACATCATGAATTAGATATATAAGAGAATTTGTTTCTTTCTCAATATTTTATACTTTTCCTGTTGTAAACTTTAACTATAGTTGCTTAAATGTTGCCCTCCCAACTAAAACTTGGATGAAAAGATAAGTGAACATTAAAATTATTTTTATCTTACTTTTTTATTACATAAATACTTTTATTAACTCTTTAAGAGATAAAAAAAATTACTCAAATATTTACTTTGTTTGTATTTTTAACTGTGGAATTATTAAACCTGATTACAGCATAGATTAGACTACAAAAAATTCTAGACTGTACCTACTGTCCCTTTTCCCCAGAAACTATTCTATAAATAAATAAAATCATAAACAAATGTTCTTTTCTCAATATATCATACACTGGATTTTAATCATAGCTTTACTAAGCACGATTAAAATAAATTAATTACAAATTAGTTTTTTAACTGAGATTTCATGAAAACTATTTGCATTTTAATGCTCTACATCATTTAATATCATTGTAATAGTACGCATTAAGTATATATGTAAGTATTTAGAATTCTTAATACTCGTAATAATACCTAATATACTAATTAAGTTAACTTCTTTTTAGGAAATACACAACAACAATTGTTTTACAAGAACTTCTAAGAACTCTTCAATTATAGATATAAAGAAAGAATTGAGTTTGAAGATTGTAAATAAGTACTTCTACTTATCCTGTTCAAATTCTCAGAAATGCTTTAAATAACCCATGCCTATAATCTTAGATAAAATCAATCACTCTCAATACTACTCAATACAGTATAATACTGCATTTATGCCAATATAGAATGTACACATTTTTATCTGTAGATAAATAGATTTTTAAAGGTTTTGGTTAGTAAATTAGATTTGGCATACTTATCTGGGGCTATTGTTAAAAACAATTATATTACAATAATCGTCAAACTTAACACATTTTTAATCACAGATCTATCATTTTTACATTGACGGTTAGTAAATTTTGTATTACAGTATAGTTAAATCAAGAAAAATAATACTTGAGCTCATTGATTTTAATCACATAGATATAAAAGCAATGATTGAATACTAAAGTAAGTTTTTTATAGAGACTCCAATCTCCTCTACTCTTGCTTTACCTTCCTCTCCTGATTCCTTTTTCTGCAGCGCTATCTTGGGCAGTTTATTACTTACCATCCTCTTCATATGACTGTTTCCCATACAGCGCACAGAAGTATTGGACCAACCACCCAACCACCACGTACATTGGTATTGGTATAGCTAATGCTCTGGAGCTTGGGTGCATTATTTGTAGTAGAGTTTAGGTATTATTAATCTCAACACAGCATTCATTAAGCTATTTTAACAAGCATGCTACCTCAACACATACCAACATTATGTTATTTTGGCGATGGTGCAACATTGCTTCAATGAACAGAATTAGCTACTTATGATAGAAGAAATTCGTGGATTTTTATTCATAACTTTGAATATTATTAATTGTACCTTTTTAATAACAATATTATACTATTTATTGTAAATAGTAGTATAAATATTATAATAATCAATAGATTATATTTACATTTTGTTTGTAATAAACATGTTCTTTGATTAATAATCCATATATAATCATTAATTTGTTTTAACAAAACTTCTTCTGTGTTTTTTTGTATAGTTCCGATTCATAGACTGTGGACACTTTTTAACTGAAGTGAGATTAAAAAAATTTTTTTAATGAAAGGCATTCAAATTTCATAAATTTTACCATATTTGTTTTGAGAAAACCTGTCTTTGAGCATACCTTGCTGACTCCCCAACCCATAACCACAACTGCACTATGGTCCGAGGGGTCAGTCTCGGGCTTGCTGGGGTTCACAGGCTGAGTTAGGGAATTAAATTCAAGAGCCACTGAAAGCTGGAAAAAATGTCATTAGAGTTAAACAGAAATTCATATTACTCGCCAAAAGTCATCTTCATTAAAGAAATTTCAAAAACAAAACTATCTTATTTGGGAGAAGTTTGATTGCCAGGGTGTGAGGAGTGTAAATGAACAAATAAAGTCCTCAATTCTAACTAAGATTGCTGATTCTTATTTATTACAAGACAATTATTTAAACTAGGAGAGCTAGGGTACTAACAAAGTTACTTAAGAAGACAAGTCCACTACCACCTTGCAGTAAATAGTGGACAAATAAAGAACATCTCATGACACAAATTTTCAAAACCACTGGCACTTTCCACAGTGACACAGAAAATGTTATTAAATTCAAAATAAAAAGATGATCATGAAAGTTTATCATCTGTTGAAAAAAGTACATGAATAATTAGACTTACAGCTTACAAGTCTAAATAAACTGGTAAGTGAAGTTAAAAAAATCTCACTTCTCAGCTACAAGACACTAAAAATTACAAGACAGCAGAGTCTTGTCTGGTCAGTATGCAATAGATAACCTATCACTACAATGAGTGGGAAGTTCTGAGTCAGTGTTTGGAACACTACTGTATAATACCATTTATTTTAAACACAAATAAATTTCCCATCCAAAGTTAAATTTTTAGTCTCAAAATATCAGCTGTGTTTGTGGTCCATTGTGAAGCGCTAGTATAGTCCCATGTAAATGTAATGCAGTTTAAACATGCTGTAGTTGCGTGCCTCACTAATTTACATAATTACAGGCACAAATATTCCCATTACAGTACACTCTCGATTTAACGGACTATATGGGGTCAGCTCTAGTCCATTAAAAACGATTGTCCCTTAAATCAGGGTAAATTCACCCCAAGGTGTCATGAGATTGCCACAAAACTAAATATGAGGCTGTAATATCATTGTTATTACATTAATTATATTGTTATTAAATTAATGAAATATACAAATACATATTGTATAAAAGTGATTAAACCATCAGGACAAAGAGTACGTAGGATATACTGAGTAATAATAATAATAATAATAACTTAAAAATGTTATTTTTTATAACAATTCCTTCAATTCAAGGTATAACAATTTAGGTACTGTAACACAACTGCAATCCTGTCCGTTTAATCCAAAGTCTGTTAAATTGGGGTCCGTTAAATCGAGGGTTTACTGTAGATTGAATATCTATTGTAGGTGTATATGTTCAGTGGCAATATGATAATTTCTACTGATAAGTGGAGGGGATTATACAAAGGGTCCACTCCTCTTGAAGTGCAGCAAGTTGACTGTACCATAAAAAAATCTATCCTTGTAAACATAGCTTACTCAGTAATTCATGTTTTGAGTATTAAAAAAAACTCCCATTCCATTCCCCAACTTTGGAGGGATGTGGAAATGTGAATTCTTAAGCAAGTAGAAATATTTTCAGGTTTGATACCGTCAGTTGTAAATTGGCTGTATATCAAGATATCTGACTACCCTAAATATATATCATGTGCATCACCCACCCACTCAATCAAATACAGTGGTATTTACCCAACCACATACCTATACAAGTAAAGTGGTACTAACACACCTACCCACCCATAAACGTACAGTGATATTGACTTTACCCATACACCCACCCACATTGGTATTCATTCACACACCCGCCCATACACATATGATGGTATTGATAGATTGTTATGGTCAGCAATCACTGAACATGTATGGTTGAGTGGAAAGGTCATCATTACGGTTTGTGTATAGGTGGATATGAAGAGCTATCACCAATGTACATGTATGGGTGGGTGAAATGATTATCACCACTAAGTGTATGGGTGGTTCATATGCACCCAATGTACATGTATGGGTGAGTGTAAACAACCATTATGTTTACTTCCAAATGGCTTTTAGTTGTATTGTAGGTGTATATATATTCAGTTGCAATATGATAATTTCTACTGATAAATGGAGGGGGTTAGAAAAAGGCAGTTTTCCATTCTGGCTGCACTCCTCTTGAAGTGCAGCCAGATGTCATGCAAGTTGACTGAGCCATAAAGAAATCTATCCTTGTAAACATAGCTTACTCAGTGTTTACAAGGATATGGCTATGGTATTGTAAGTTGTAATTGTTAGTTAACAGTTTGTGATGTTGATAGTATAGTTAGTAGATATTGTGGCATCGATATATTAAAATACTACACCAAAGTTAGTTAAGCCATCATTTAATTTAATATAAAAGAAATAATAATAATGACTATATTTAGCTTCACAGGTCTACTTTAGATAAACACAACATTAGATATACAAGCATTTGATGATAATGACATAATTTAGTTAATTACATACTTACTCTTAAAAGGGCAATGTCATTGATTTGATTATCATTGTACTGATATTTTTCATGGAATATTACTTGGCTAACAAAAGTCTCCACTCCACTGGGGTCCATGAGATCATTGGTGCCTGTTAGCACAGAAAACTCACTTTCATCTCTCCTGAAATAAACAATATCGATAGATCAGATGCTTAATCAGGGAATTAAAACAGTGCTTTTCCTATAGTTTATAATTTTGAGTTTGTTATTGATTAGAGGAAAAATATACTAAGGTTTGATTGTTAGGTTTTACATGTCTCAAAATGAAATATAACTTATACAACTCAGACCGTCTGATTAAACCATTTTGCTATCAGATAATTAAAAGAACACAAAATTTTAAATAAAATCAATATTGAAAACACAGAAACCATCGACATCTCAGTCGTCCTTGAATTTCCTGGAATGCAGCTTCCCCACCTGTGGGGTTTCTCCCCGCACCCCCAAACGTTACCTGGACCTAACCCTAACCCCTATTTGTTTACTTTTAGTAAGTCGGTAGCGATGAGCATCGTAGAGAAAACATTGATGTTTACCGTTGAAAACCAAAGTTCAGTTAAGAAACAAAGAACACCAGTGGCCAGTTTCATAACTACAATGTATCAAAATGTTGTTTATATAATTCAGAATAGCATCAGACAAGTGGAAAGACTCACAACAACAATGAAGATTGGTAGGATTTTGTAAAAATATATTTGTTTTTGCATATAAACCTAACAATTTAAAAACTTTCGCAGCCTTGACAAAACTCTAACATAGTTAAATTTCTTACAGTTATGGAGAAGAAAAAAGTGATTGATTTCTGCCAGGCTTAGAATATATAAAGAAACAGAAACAAAAATAAGAAAATCACCAGTTGCAAAACAAAACATCAACATTAATCATGGGATTTAATTTGGACAAAACTAGAGCCCTCGCCAACTCTCATCTCATCTCAGAGGAATTCGCTCTTAGGTATTATCAATAGATTTGTTAAGTTATCCATCTGTGTACAATTTTTTTTATATAATAGTGACCAGAAAAAGATACAACATAAGGTTTCATATTGTCTTTAGTTATATCACTTTTTATTTGGAAATTATATTTATAACAGCTATATTTACCCAATTACCAAATCTTGCTAAATAAGTGTTATACCATACTGTAGCACAAATATTTTAACAAGGGAGGGATTGCAACCAATTTAGAATAAAAGATATCATGCAAAGACAAATTATTGACAAAATTAATTAGTACATCATATTACTACTCACTTAGTTTTTCAAAAAAAGGGTAATTTAAAATATATTAGGTTTTCTATTTAATAGCCCATTGGTAAATTTCTAAAATAGCCCTAAATTGTATCTTATAAACTAAAAAAATTAAAATTTGGTAAATTTTTATATGAAACTTCATCATGTGATAGATCATAGGCGAGTAATTTATCACGTGTGTGTATGTATGAATAGTTCAGTGAGTTGTTTATTAATCTTTTTATGCACAATATGTATACAAAATAAATGGTACCAGGTAACTGACACAACATTTCTCCCTTTCTCTTTGTTGGATTGTTTTTTTTATTTATTTATTTATTTATTTTTTTTTTTTTGCGATCACCATACTTTCTCTATGCTAACGCATATGGGAGAAAGTAAAGTATGTAAATATAAAAAAGCACATTATAAAAACCAAATATTTTACTATTGACCAGTTTTAATGACTTCAAAATATATATACTTTTTGAGAGATCATATAAAGTCAATTTGCCGTTAAAACAAAAACAAGGTTCAGGACAACTACTTGTTGACAAAATGGTAAGTATACTATCATCCAAAGACATGTGTCAAAAGATAGAGGGAAGGATAAGATGAACGCTACAATGTTGTCCCTTTTAGAAAAAAAAAAAAAAATGGAAAGGGTGGAAAGGGTAAAGTGATAGCTTTCATAGATCTGCATAAAGCTTATGATAAAGTACTGAGAGAAAACCTCTGGGATAATTTGAATGAGAGATACAGTTGATGGAGGCATGTAAAGAGGATGGGTAATAATAGAATGCCGAAGATAGCCCTGGAGAGAGAGGAAGATTGAGAGGAAGGAGGTAGGACCAAGAATCAAAACCTTTGTCATTGACCTATATGCAAGGAATAGACATAGTCAAATATATTTTCAATAATACATTTTACAAAATAAAAATTAAATCAATTGCATTAAAAGAAATACTTATGTCAGAATCTAAAAAATCTTTAATATCATAAAAAAAGATTATCAGTTAACTATCCACACATTTTATTCTTAAATCTATTAAAAGATGCTAATCTAGCACTTATTGGTAATGTATTAAAGAAGCGTACATAGTTAATTTTATTACAGTTAGTAATTTTACTTAATCTATGTTTTGAAATTTTAAGTTTTAATTATTTCTTCTATCATGACACTGTATATTTTTTCCACAGTTAAATTCATTGAAATTACTCCTAGTGTAAAGTATTGAATACGAAAAATATACATACAAACTACTGTCATAATATTTAATCTAATGAAAAGGGAGCAGCAGTATATTGCGTGTTGCCTGCATACTCCTTAAACAGTGTGTACGCTTTTCGTATACTGTGAGCTATCTTGGTAGAGTTAGTTACCTGTGGTATTATCTATCTGCTCCTGCCATAATAATTTTGAATCAATCACAAAACCGAATAATTTGACAGAATTTACAACTGTTCCTTCAGATAAATTCAACATACATTTTTCGGTTTTAATCTTGAATACACATAAGTTTATTGGCTGAAAACCAAATTAATGAAGAGTCAATTGATTTATAATTATTTAATATCATTAAGGGTACTGATATTTTTATGTGCTGCAATTAAAGTCTGGCCGGCGAGTTATGGCCCCTGAAGGATTAGGTAGCCCTCACTACCTCTCACACACACACACACACACACACACACTCAGGAGCGGCAAATGACCTGGCACCGTCCCTACCATAAATTACTCACTATAACTCTACTACAAGATTGCAACTTTTTTAATCTTCCATTTTCTCTCCTGATATTGTTATTTTTGTAATCTACATGAATATCTGATAAAAATGATACCAAACATGATAATGTAAGAGATAAATACCATTTTCAAATCATTAAATGTTGGTGTTAACAAAATACATATTTAAATGTTACCTATAAAATGTCCAAGTTATTTCAAATTTAGACTTGCTTTAATCATAATTTTACGTAGATTATAAAACACTAGTTTAAAAAAAGAAACAGTTGATAGTAAAAATATTGCAATTTTGTATTAGACACCGCAGTTGCAAATTATTTATGCCAGGTGGTCGATAAAGGTTGACAAGGACTGCCCTTACAGTGTGTGTTGCGTTGGTGGAGGGTTGCTTAATCTCTAAGGGGCCATAACCAAACGGCCAGTGCATAAAGTGGTATGATTAGCGTATATTACTGAATCCACTGTAATATTTCTAGGAAGTCATTAATGGATATTGAAAACAGGAGCGGCCCCAACATGGAGCCCTGTGGACACCTATATAAATTTCTTTAAATCTTTTAGTGCTCCTAAAGAGGGTTATAAGTTATAATTTACGTACAATATTTTCAAATTTAGTTCAATTTTTTTTTTTTGACAGTAATTATTTGCTAAATTTGTATGAAAGTTTTGATGGTAGTATATGGATATACAGTTCTTGAGAAGAAAAAAAATATGATAAAATTTACATTTGGAGCATATTTAGTATGATTTATGATTTTTTAAAAAAGGCTTGCGAAGCGCCGAAAAAGGATCTATCAGTTGGGATTTCATAATGGGTTACCTAGTACTCATGATCTAGGGTTAAGGCTAGAAATCTTTCCCCCAACAGAAATATAATACTTTCTATTTGTCAAATATAATACTTTCTATTTGTCAAATATAATACTTTCTATTTGTCAAATATAATACTTTCTATTTGTCAAATATAATACTTTCTATTTGTCAAATATAATACTTTCTATTTGTCAAATATAATACTTTCTATTTGTCAAATATAATACTTTCTATTTGTCAAATATAATACTTTCTATTTGTCAAATATAATACTTTCTATTTGTCAAATATTGTTATGTGTTGTTTTACTTTACAATTTTGTAATCCCATGAAATTCAAGTTTCTTATAATAAAAGATTGTATAACATTCAAGTTTCTTTTAATAAAATATTGTATGGTATGCAATAACATGCTTTGGTTAAGTCAAATAATGTCTGAGAAACAGATTCTTTATTATAAAAAAAATTGGGTGTGCGTCGGACCACACGGTGGAAGTTATACTTCTTTGCCCATTCTCATACACCCACTCACGCACACAAACAGACAGGATATATAAATGAAATATAAGACATTTTTCAATATTATTCAATATATTTATCTTCAATATATTATACGTGACTTCATTATTATATTATACACCTATATTATCATTATCAGTAATTTCTTCGATTAACAATCGATTAATCGATAGTTCTTAAAAATTTGTTCTTACTTTTCAGCGTGACGCGGTTTCTCGACCAACATCCCATCCCAAAGTGTCTAACGGGCGCAAAGAAGTATAACTTCAAAAACGTTTAAGGATTTATCAACAACCTCAAGAATAGTGGAGGTAGTTGACCTCCTTCATAAATCCAAATCCAGAATTTAATAGCAAATAACTATATTCAAAATAGTTTGAAAGTTGTTTATAAATGACAGATTTGAAAATTTTGAAAATATTGTGACTATTGATACAGGATGAATATTGATACTGAAATTTTTAGTAAATCAGAAAAATAACTGTTTAGAAAACATTTAATAATATAGAAACAGAAGGCTAAAAGTTTGCTTATTAAATATTAAATCGATTGTTTGATTAAGGATATAATTATAAAACCAATAATAATCCATCATTTTTTAATTCGATAGATTGTACACAATTTTTCGAACCTCATCTGTAGGAACCTCCTTCCACTGAAAATTGATGTTCATTATAAAAGTTTCTAAAGTTCTAAGGCTGATTTATTAGAGTTTGAGATACGACTGCCAATCCTATAAACAGAATATTTGAAATAGTTATTTAAATTGTCTACATCTAAATCCACAGATTTAGTAGATATCGGGGAATATTTATAGGACATTATTACTGTACTTCTCATGTAGCCTTAGATCTGTTGGGATTATTTTCAATATAATCTTGAAAAGCTTGTTCTTTTGCCAGTTTTAATTCATAGTAATAGATCCTTCTTCAGAAAAGATATGCTGTGTAAGCCTTATGTACATTTCTGGACTGAAGTAAAGGTTCATGTTTAAAACTGAATAAAATGCCAACATCCATTCTCTAAGTATTTTTAAATGTCGTGTATACCAATTAAGTTTACCTTTTTTAGTTTACAAGATTTGTTGTGAACTAATGAAGAAATAAAATGCCACAGATGTACATACTTTTTTAAAATCTCATCAAACAGTAATTTTTCATCAATTTTGCCGTTAGAAATCTGTGAACATGTCCCATTTTTCTCCTTTTAATTGATCAATGAAAACCCCAATCATTGTATCATTTTGCCTGGGTAAATTACTTGTTGATATCATTTGAGGTTTCACATATTACTAACATCATAAGAGAATTTTAGAAAAAATTAATCATGATCTGCGAAGCGTCCTACAACCTCAATTTTAAACATATTGATCTATACAAGCTTTAACCCTTGTCAGAGTTTTATTTGAGCAAATAAGATAAGACTATATAACAGATTAGTACTTTAGATGGCTTTTGAACCATTCATTTTATTTTGACGTTAAAATCGCCGCAAATAGCATCAAATTTACACATTTAAAAAATCTTCTTTAACACAAGCTTAACATTTTTTGAAAGTAAATCAACATCTCCTTTAGGATATCTATACATGCTATCTATGCTCATCTATAAATGATTAGGTAATAACCTATTAATTTTATATCGCTCCCTTTAGAATGAACTTAACAAGTGTGGAAGGATCTGGAGAAGAATGTAGAAATGTGGAGAAGGGGAACCTGGAGGGGTGGGAAAAAATGGAGGAGACTGTGTAGGACGACCCATGAAAACAGGTAGGTCAACTGATGATGATGACAAACTCATAAAAACGTGGCGACATGTTGCAGTGTAATCTCTCACATGTTAAGTATAAGTCCTAATGAGTGCAATTTTTATAGTAACTTAAACTAACATACATATAATTTAAAACACTGCTCTTTTCTTACTCATAAACACAGTGTGCAGCTGTTAGGATCCAGTCTTCGGAAAGTATTGTTGCCCCACAAGTGAAGTAGCCTTTGTAATATACAGCACACTACAAAATACATTGATTAGTTTTCGATTGCATATAAAATTGCTGCTCATATAACAATTTTCACCTAATTATTTGTAAAATTTAGTTTTATAACTAAATAAAGTTTTACAATTAAAGCAAGCCTATAGATTAGGGAATATGCTAATGCTTACCTTTCTCTCCGTGTTTCTTTCTAAACCATAACATCAATATAAAAGCTCATCCTGCTGATGTTCTCCTAGATAATAAAGTATTATATCCCAGTAAACCCTATAGGTATACTTGAGAGGGGTGCAAATTATTAGTGTATACAATAATGTCAGAGTTGGTAGAAATCCAAATTAGTCAAACTTTTGTGCCATGTTTTCCTTTTTGTATCAGTTGTTTGAAATAAATTATTAAATTGAATTAAAACCAACCTTTCCTCATCTCTAAAAAAGAAAAGGTTGAAGGGCTGTTTCTAACATTTAAGAATGATATTTTGAGAATCCTTTCCTGTTCGAGCTATTTCGAGTTTGTATGATAGAAGAGCTAACTTCCATTCAAATTTAATCAATATCTGTTCAATGATTTCTGAGATTTTGTGATGGGTGAGTACATTGTTTTTGGATTTTATACAGGGTGTCCAGCTTCGAATGTCACATATTTTAGAGGATTGTTTGTCAGGTCAATACAAGCAAATAATACCATATAACATGTATATTTTCTCAATTTGTTTTCTGTCTGTGTATCTGTGTGTATTTTTTACATACATTTTAATATATCAAAAATTGTTTGACATTCAATACTGAATGTTGGTATGATCTTAGAAAAACACAGTTCATGTAAAAAGGCTGTATGTCTAAATTATTAGTTACAAATTGGTGGCTGTCTAAAAATGTCACATTATATTTCTAAGTCAAATATAAAAATTGCACATTTTACCCAAAAATGTTAAATTTAATATTTGTAGACCACATTTACCAAATTCAGTGATACGCCAACTTAAAAGATCGGGTGCTAAATAGCAGAGGAAACTTATTTGTTGTGGCTGAAAGCGTTGCCATCTGAGTACCAATTACCAGTTTAATATTTTGTTCAAGATTAGATGCCGTTATATGTTACCACCCACCCATACACAGACGGTGGTAATGACCCCCTACCTGCCCAAACACGTACAGAGATATTGACCCGATCACCTGCTCTTACACGTATGGTGGTGTTGACCCACCCATCTGCCTATACACGTACGGTGGCGTTTACGCACCCACCTGCCCATACACGTACGGTGGTATTGACACATCCATCTGCCTATACACGTACGGTGGCGTTTACGCACCCACCTGCCCATAGATGTAAAGATGTCATAAGATGAAGATTTGATATCAAATCTGTCTAAAACACATAGTGGTATGAAATGTCACATAATATTAATTATTTAAATTATAAATTATTTATTACTACCTGTACCCGCTCGCTTTGCCGGTCATAATATTAAGTTTGATTATATAATCAAAATTTGCAGCAAGCTTTAAGTTTACACTGTATCTAATTTAGAACAGCTGTTGTTATGTATAATTTACTACTGTACTCAATTATTTTAAATTAAAAATTTGGCCTACCACAGTTAACTTTATTCAATTTGTTTTTATTCAACAGCTGTTAATCTATTACATCAATCAATCAATATAGCTCCATAATAATACTAGAGTGGATTTAGAGACTCCACTGTACTCCAATACCACTGTACGTGTATGGGTTGGCGGGTGGGCCAATACCACTGTACGTGTATAGGTTGGCGGGTGGGCCAATACCACTGTACGTGTATGGGTTGGCGGGTGGGCCAATACCACTGTACGTGTATGGGGTGTAGTTCCTGTTATGCGCATACCAACAACTCGCCCTTCTTGGTATGTCATCTAAGTCAAACTTTCACGTTTTGCTGATTACTTTGTCAAAACCTACACAATATAAAAATAGTGGGACGGAGAGGAAAATCCTTTCTTAGTGAGCCTCTAAGGACCAAGATAAACCTATGTACAAAATTTGAAGTCAATTGGACGTATAGTTTTGGAGGGACATATGGTGGAGGACACTCAAGGTCACATTAATGTATTATGATACCCGGTATAATTGTATAAAACTGATATGTTGTTGAGACCTACACTTTTTACATACTTATCGCTGCTCATAATTTAGAAAATGATAGTATTTGAGATGGTTGTCCTAGCTTTTATAGCATCCTAGATCTGATTTATAAGTTGTAGATGTTTAAGGTATAAACTTAAAAAATGAAAGCTCCCTTTCCAAAAGTCAATTCCACTAATATTTTTCCATCATTCCATTGTTATCAAAATTGGAAAACGGTTTAACTTGCATAATTGGATAATTATTCTAAGTAAGTGGAGGATTTTTAGTTAATTTAATTGCTTTAACTGCTATACAACACAACTTACCATAAATGGGAACTCTCCAACTCCAGCATTAGAGCCATTGATGATCCTTAGCTGTGTCGCAATACCTGGCCTTCCTGTTTTACAATTCATTTTTATCAATATAATCATTCAAACAATAGATTTTACTTTTAAATTAATATAAAAAATAATTTATTTATATCCCTTTCTTTACTTAATTATCATAGATAACAAACCTAGTGCCTTTAGCATTTTAAAACGGATACTGAGCTTTTCCAAATCAGCCGTATCCTTCTGATATGATGAGTATGACATCACCCTTGAGATGGGCTGATCTCTGTTTTTCCAGGTGAAAGGCTGCCAGATAGGATGAGATCTTTTCAGAATTTTTCTAAACAGGCTAGCAATAAAGTAAAACTCTGATTCTACAGTCTACAATCAAATACTAGATACTAGGTAAATTCCAAAAGCCTTTAAATGATCAAAAGTGATAGCTGTTCTGAAGTTAAGATAGAAACTACATCGATTTGGAAGATATTGTCATGCACCTCTTGCAAATGTTCATTATAAATAAACTGCTGAAAAGACTACTTCAATGCAACTGATCAGGCTAGTTTTCATCCTGGCCCAAGTTGTGTAACCAAATCCTTTCTGACATTTTTTTAGGATGGATTTGTTAGGGAGAACATATCTACCAATTGTGGATCTACAACTGCATAATTTTTTCAATAGAGAAAAGGGTTTTTTCTTCTATATATAAGTCTTTAGAGTCACTGTTTAGAGCCAAAAATTGAAAATCTTTTTTTGGTTGTGTTAAAACTAAACCACAGTGAATATCTACAGTGTCTGGGAGTAAAACTGGATTGATCACCTTTATAAACAATAGGTAAGGCCACGTGTACCAGGGCACATGTTGTTGCAGCATACTGTAAGAAGATTGGAGAGCAAACGCATATATTATGCATAGTAAGAGTTGTCCCTGTTTCACTAAACTGCTGGGTTTTTTTATTCTGTTTCGCTAAATATTGCTCACGCAAACGATATTGATGTTCAACTGATTAGGGTTAGTTAACTACTGTCATGGCAACTCCCATCCCTTGGCTCCCAATGTATTAATTTAGCTCTTCCAAAGATACCTCGAACAGTGGCTGCTCCATAAGAGCACATGTATTCATGAACCGCTTAGGAGATTTGTAAAAAGAAAATGAACCACATTTAAAGTTTAAGTTAAATTATTTACACATTGAAATTACAAAATATGTAATTCAATGCCTTTTAAACGTAAGAAAACCCAAAGAAGCACCTTCAGCTACTTTTCACTAATCTCACACAGTACTATCGCACAGTCCCAGTTGTGTTCCATAGCGTATATGCAGGCCTGTGTGGAAGGCGGTGGTGGGGGGCCGTCTTGTAATAGAAGCCAGCAGCGAACACTTGCCGTGTGCTCCACTCCCACTCCAGTTTGTCTTTAGGTATTATTATTATTATAATTATTTACAATGAACTCTTTGCAGTACAGGTGATGTTTTTGATTTGTATAATAGACGAAAATTATTATTAATGTGCCTAACAGAAAAATTAAAAACTACTTCTTTCTTTTAAACTACAAAAATTAGCTAACCAAACAACAGATTTTAAAAGTAATATTTTTGGCTTGACTAATTATTAAAATGTATACATTTTTTTGTTCTTTGTTTGCACAGCTACGCCAACTAATAACTATTTTAAATCTCAAAAACTTAGTTTGGAAATAATACAACAGCTTATGTATAGTTTTCTACTACGTTAAAATATGTTTTTAAATAGTTTAAAATGCATGTTTAAGCGTATAAATTTAGAAAAAATTTATTTGTGGGGTACTTTGTACCCCCGAAACCCCCCGGTGTGTGAGCCCCCATTTTACTAGGTCACAGGCCGCCACTGATGATGAAGGAAGCTCTGTATAAAGAGTTCCATGGCAGGAAATCTGATAAAGTTCAAAAACCTCCCCTACTTACTGCTTCTCAGTTAAATGAACCACATTTCTTGTCCAATGTCAATGAGAAGTAGAACTGGGAAACATTTAAGAAACCAAATAAATATCTTTCTCCCACCTTTAACAAGCAGTGTAGAGAAAAACGAACTTTCTTTGTATGAATTGTTTTCACTGATTTGTTTCCGAACTGGATGGAAGATCTAATTATTGGAAATTTAAATGTTGATGCACAAAATATTTATGTGATGACTGTAGAGAAAAAAATCCAAACATGAAACAATGGATGACATATTTACACTATCCTCTGCATATACCACAATCATAATCATCTTATATCTATGTTGTAGTTCCTGTGAACTTGCCTTACCAATGTTATATTACTGAAACATACTAGGAAAAGAAGAATGATAAATAAGTATGTTAAGTCATTGTTAAGTCAAGCGATAAATAAATTACGCATTGTTAAGTCATTTAAGTCATCGGATAGTTTAGATATTTATGATATTTCATGTAATCTAGTTAAGAAAGTAATATACAGGGTGTCCCAAAAGTCGACGTCCAAACTTCACAGGCTTGTTATATGGATCATTTCCAACAAAAAATGTCCTTTATATATTTATCGTATTATTAATAGTTACCGAGCTATTGACTTTTTAAATATTTTTAAAAATATGTGTATTGCAACAGAAAAAATTATTTTCATGCAAAAAAAATGCACACAGAGCCTTAAAACTTTTACAATATAATTTAAATCAGTATATTTGCATAATTATACAGTTTTAAGGCTTTTCCGGATGTTAAAAACATAAATTTATAGTGTTTAAACTTTATTTTTTAACTTAAAACAAAGTTACTACTACATTCAAACAGTGACTGCAAATGTATTTTTACCTTAAGCTAATGCCCAAATATCTTAAAAACTTTCCTAATTAATGCATAATTCAAAAATACTAACACATTAACAAATTCGTTAGCTTCTTTTGAGAATTGGTGAATTTTTCTAAATAAGTACACGTTTTTGCGGGCTGGCCACTTGACCACCTTCGCATTGCGGCGCTTCTTCGCGGAAGTTTTATGCATGGACAAAGCTAACAAGTCATTTCAAAAAGGCTAGAGCAATAATGTAACTGCTATTTAAACACATATTTTGTGCTGATATTATAATTTTATTAAGTAAACAATTGTTAAACCCTTTACATTGATTTATTAAACTTGTTTAGTCTCCTGCAGTACATTACAAATAATCCCACTAATATCAGGGCCTTACAAACAAAATCAGCTATTAATAATACACAAAACAAATCAGCTGTTGTTGGATTAGATGTTTTATTGTTGACCAGATGGGTATTAATAAATATTGAATATTTTTTATTTGGGTATCAATTGGTTTAATAATTATGCAATGGGTATCAGTACAATATTGAAAATGATCACTAACGGCCTTTTGTGTGTTGTTTGCTGAAATAATCTATTTTTTTTTATTTCACGTTTGTTTTTTAAGTGTTTCAGTTTGTATTATGACATGTGTTACACTGTTAGGGTATTCTCCTATGAGGAATATTATCAAAGACGTGCATTTTTGTATGGTCTTTGTAACGGAAATGCCCATGCTGTTGTAAGGGAATATAAAGTTAGGTATCATAACAGAGAACGATTTCCTGATCATTTATTATTTCTGTATATAGGTCTTATGAGGAGGGTAAGATTCCCGGACATTCTGAGAGGTTAGGCAGACCCGTATTAACAATAATTATGATGAAATAATTGTAAATATGATAGAAGAAGATCTAACTACAAGTGCCCGCCGTATATCCAGTTAGACTGCCATACCAAGTTCATCAGTTCACCGGAGCCTTAAAAGTTACCAGTTATATCCTTATCATATGCAGCGAGTTTGCTAGAAGAGCGTGCTTTTGTAGAGAGATGCTTAGAAGAAATTAAGTTCATCCTGGGGTTTTCAATAACATTTTGTGCACTGACGAAAGTTTTGTCAAAAGAACAAGAATTTACAATGATCACAACACACATTATTGGTCATATGAAAATCCTAAAGTAATAAGAAATGATCACTTTCAGCACTAGTTTGGAATAAGCATGTGGGCTGGTATCGTTAAAGGCAAATTAGTTGGGCCATTTGAGTTTCCAGGTAGACTCAATGGAGCAAATTATTTTAACTTTCTGTAAAACAACCTTAGAGAAATCCTTGAAGATGTTACATTTGGCATACGTGAAAATATTTGGTTTCAATGTGATGGCACTCCAGCACAATATTCTCATGAAGTTAGGCTCTATCTAAATGCCGAATTCCAAAATTGCTGGATTGGAAAACGAGGAACCATAGAATAGCCGCCCAGATCATCTAATCTAAACTCCAAGGATTTATTTTTGTGGGGATACTACAAGGAATTGGTGATCTCTTCTGATTCCCATACACAAGATGAACTAAGACAACGATTAACAGTTACCAACACGATTAAGAATAATAAACAATCCTTTCATTCTCTAAGTAGAAATTGTCGTCGTTGTCAGCTTTGTATCAGGGAAGAAGATCGGAATTTTGAACTTTTATTGTAATAGGTATATTTCAAAAAATGGTACTATAATTTATTTAATCTATTTCCTTATTGATTTGTTTACTTGTAACAATTAATTTTACTTAAAAATTCACCAACTTTAATGTTACTGTATTAAACTAAATATTTATAAAATTATTTACTTAATAAAATTATAACGTCAGCACAAAATGTGTGTTTAAATAGCAGTTACTTTATTGCTCTAGCCTTTTTGAAATGACTTGTTAGCCTTGTCCATGCATAAAACTTCCGCGAAGAAGCGCCGCAATGCGAAGGTGGTCAAGTGGCCAGCCCACAAAAACGTGTACTTATTTAGAAAAATTCACCAATTCTCAAAAGAAGCTAACGAATTCTTTAATGTGTTAGTATTTTTGAATTCTGCATTAATTAGGAAAGTTTTTAAGATATTTGGGCATTAGCTTAAGGTAAAAATACATTTGCAGTCACTGTTTGAATGTAGTAGTAACTTTGTTTTAAGTTAAAAAAATAAAGTTTAAACACTATAAATTTATGTTTTTAACATCCGGAAAAGCCTTAAAACTGTATAATTATGCAAATATACTGATTAAAATTATATTGTAAAAGTCTTAAGGCTCTGTGTGCATTATTTCTTGCATAAAATGAATTTTTTTCTGTTGCAATACACACATTTTTTTAAATATTTAAAAAGTCAATAGCTCGGTAACTATTAATAATACGATAAATGCATACAGGACATTTTTTGTTGGAAATGATCCATATAACAAGCCTGTGAAGTTTGGACGTCGACTTTTGGGACACCCTGTATAGCATATTGTACCCCCTAACTTATTGTGTAAATATGTGTCTGCTTGAAGGATATTTTCCTGTAGAACTTAAGTTGTCCAAAGTTGTGCCAGTCTACAAAAAAGGAGAGAAAAACTCTCCTTCTAGCTTTAGGCATATTTCTGTTATACCAATTTTTGCAAAAATATTAGAGCCAATCATTTACACTCAGCTGTCTGAGTATTTTGAACAAAATTGTTTATTGAGCAATTCACAATTTGGGTTTAGAAAGAAATTGTCAACGGTAGATGCTATTGATTCTCTGGTAAAAGTGGTTTTGCAAGTATTTGAAAGCAAGGGCTTTGCTCAGGCTACCTTCTGTGATTTGAGTAAAGCCTTTGACTGTGTCGAACATATATACTTTTAGAGAAAATGCGTCTATGGTGTCAGAGACGGAGGTCTAAATCTTTTAAAATCTTATTTAGAATCCAGTAGACAAATTGTGCGTGTAGGAAAGGAAAAATCAAGTGTTTCATATGTTAAAGTAGGGGTCCCCCAAGGATCTGTACTTGGTCCGTTTTTATTCCTTGTTATGATAAATGATCTACCGTCTCATATTAAAAATCACTCAGTATTATATGCAGATGACACAACTTTTCTCAATCATAGTAGTAACCTTGAAAACCTAAAAAACTTGGTTGACTGCACAATATCCCAAGTAACTATTTGGTTCAAGGCCAATGGTTTCCTATTGAATGAAAGCAAAACACAGAAAGTAATTTGTAGTCTGAGAGATAGGCTACCTTCTGATGTTTCTGTTGCTGTGAAATTTTTAGGTGTTTTTATTGACAATAAGCTTAGCTGGGAACCACACATAAATTATATCAGTGATAAACTGTCTAGAGTAATCTATTTATTGAGGAATCTTAAAAACTGTGTGCCAGACAATTATGTTAGATCATCTTATTTTTAATTTTTTCAGAGTATACTTTTGTATGGTTTATTATTGTGGGGTAATTGTAGCCATGTTAATGATATTTTAATATTACAAAAAAGTGCAATTAGATTAATCACTGGTTCCCCAGACAGAATACATTGCAAGCCTTTATTTATACAATGTAAAATTTTGACAGGCATCAACTTGTACATATACACAGTATTAATACACATTAAAAAGAAATTGCCTGACATCCTAAACAAAGAGAACATTCATTCGTATAATACAAGAAATAATAAGAAACTTTACATAAGATTTCATCGATTATCCAAATCACTCAATAGCTATGAAATAATTGGATTGAAGTTGGACTCCCTGTGTCTTTACAAGATCCTGAGGTTCCTGTTGGGAACTTTAGGTCAATGCTGTAGGACTGGTTGCTGCTCCACCCATATTATGATCTCGATGCATTTTTTGAAAGTAACATTGTTTAATGATTATTTAATTATAGTTGTTATGGTATTTATTATTAGTAGTTAATTATGATTATTACATAGTTTTGATTTGCAAACTATGTACTTATTTTGTTTATTTATATGTTATGTATAGATTAAGAACCTGACATTGTCTATTGTTATAAATTGCTTAACAACAATAAAATATTATTTATTTATTTAAGAGAGTATGTTATTTCTACAACAGTACACATGGTTATTTTTTATTAATTAGCTAAAGGACAGTGTAAGCTATCAAAGATAAAACAGTCTCAACATCTCATACTACTGTGTATAGTATGAGGAAGACAAAGGTTGTTGGACATTTGCCATCATTACGTAAAAAATACCAACCACGACGTTTTGATTTGGTAAAACCCAAATCCTTTTCAAGAGCTAAAAACAAAATTACATCTAAACAAACGTGTTATAAAACTACGTTCTAAAACTAATAAACTTATCTGCATCAATAATTATCTATATTATAACCTAGATCCTAGAATGGAGTATAACAAAATGAACTTCTACTAAATATAAAATTGTTAACTGGGTGAAATTAATGTAACCAATTAGGCACTGCCAAGATAACGAAATTAACAAAAAAATGTTAAAACACAATTAAATTAATATTCCGATTAGACTGAAATGAGATTTCATTAACTAAGTATAAATATATGGTACATGAAAAACACTATTAATTTATAGTAACATTAAGCATGCATCAAATTGATATCTGTGACTCGGAAGGACTGATACTACTATCTAATCTAAATTAACTATTACAATTACATTTTAACCTGAAAAGACAAAAATTAGTAGGAATAGAACAATCAATACAATAATCAAATATTACAAAATGAAGAAGTCTTACGACCCGCTGTGACGATGGCGTCTAGACATTCTAGGCACGAAGTGAGGATGATTCAATCCAAATCAAGAATCATTTATTGTCATATTAACCAATGGTATCGACAAAGTCAGAGTTACAGCAACACATTTGCTAAGTCAAGCTTAGCTTAAACTAATTCTTAAAACTAAACCAATAATGACATTCAAGTGTTGTGGTCGACCTGGTTGGCTCACTATGTTATGCTTAAGAAATGTATAGAATTACAAAAGTAAACAATATTACATCACTGAGAGTGGGCAATGTTAATAATAAATAAAAGCTGTAACAATAAAAGGACAAATTTAAATATATCAAAATTATAACAAAGATATAAGTTTACTATTTAAAATAAATACCACAAATAAATAGATTACTCAAATAAATAAATAACAATAAACAAATAGATAGAAACTTGTACTGTAGCTAAAACATAATATTATTTCCGCAGTTAAAAAATTCTTCAAGGGAGTAAAAAGGGTTTTCTAAAAGCCATGCAGTGACTACGAAGTTCTCTCCAAGGTGATAAAACACGGGACATGAAAACATACACACTACACTTCACAAAAACTATCCACAGACTGACGTGTTCAGAGACGACCGCCAGGAATGCAGTGACTCAGGTTCGGGGATGGAAGGTCATGAGGTGTTTTGTTGTTGTAGGTGCAGTAGTGTAGGATTCTGGTTAGGTGATGTCATTAGTGTACTGAACTTTTTATCAAGTGTATTTTTAAGTAAAGGAACCCACGTGGGTCTAACTTCTATGCTACTTTGACAGATTACTTGTTCATTATTTAGTTTCATAAAGGCACCTTTGAATTTACGTTTAAAAAAATGTGGTTCCTTGTGAAGTATTTTACTGTTATCCCAATCAAATCTGTGTTCATTGTTCCAGGCATGTTCAGCTAACTTAGAATGTGTAGAGTCTCCTTTTTTAATGTTATTTTTGTGTTCTTTTAGCCTAACTTCCAGTGGTATTTTTGTTTCCCCTATGTATTTTTCATTGCATTTACAAGTAATGCAATATACTACGGTTTTGGAGGATTGCTCCTCATTCTTAGGTTTAGTTTTCGTTAAAGACTTTCTTAATGTGTTCTCTGTTTTGAATGATTTTCTGATTTTGTATTTCCTAGCTATGCGTCTGATTTTTTCTGAAAGGTTAGGCGTATATCGAATGGACATGAATGTTTTAGGTTTTTCTATGTCAGTGGGTGTTTATTTGCATTTTCTTATTTGTTTGCATTTATTTATGAGAGGGTAGCCATTGTTTATGAGATCTTTGGAGACATTTTTCAGTTCATTATCTAGTTTAGTTCTGTCTGAGCATATGGCTCGGGCCCTATCAAAGGGAGAAAAGGCTACACCTTCTTTAACAGTTTGTGGGTGATTAGAATTGAAATTTAAGTATTGGCCTGTCTGAGTTTGTTTTCTGTAGATTGATGTTTTAAGGCCATGTTTTGTTTTTTCTACATTTACATCCAAAAATGATAGTTTATTATTTACTTCTTTTTCCATTGTGAATTTAATGGTGGGTGAAACCATGTTTAAATGTTTTAAAATTTGTTATAAATTTATTCACCGTGACTCCAGCAGACAAATGTGTCTTCCACGTACCTAATCCAAACCTTAGGTTTGAGGCTTGAAGAAGCAATTGCTTGTTCCTCAAACTCTTCCATGTAGATATTGGCAAAAATAGGTGATAGTGGGGAACCCATTGCCATACCATCTTTGACCTGCCATACCCATTGGCAGTATATTTGACCTTCTATTTTAGAGTGATTACATTAAGTGCAAAGCTGTAAAAGTTCCATTATTACATTTATGGGAAGTTTAATACGTTCTGAAAGTTTACTGTCTTGGTTAAGCCTGTTTTCGATTATTCTTAGAGTTTCTTTTACAGGAATAATAGTGAACAGGTTAACTACATCAAAACTGACAAGAATTTCTTTATAATTTATGGTAATATTTTTTGTCATTTCAGTGAATTCTTTACGTGAGATGTTGGCCAAAGGAGTGATTAAGGGAAGGAGAAACTTACATAATTCATGGGCAGGAGAATCTCTGGAGCTAATAATAGGTCGTAAAGGAATGTTAGGCTTGTGAATTTTAGGTTGGCCATACATGTGTGGTGTTTTGGAGTGATGTGGTGTTAGCCTACTACGTAATTTATCGGCATGTATTTTTTGTGTTTTCTTAGGGTTTGTTCAATTTTCCTTTCAAAAGATTTTGTTGAATCTCTATTTAAATAGTGTGTATTTTCCATCTTTAAGAGTTTCTTGAATTTTGTGTTCGTATGTAGTTTTATATAATATAACTGTAGCATTTCCTTTGTCTGCAGGTAAAATCCCATTTTGTGGTACCCCATTCTAAGATCTAGGTTAAAATGTAGATAATTATTGATGTAGATAAGTTTATTAGTTAAAGAACGTAGTTTTATAACATGTTAGTTTAGATGTAATTTAGTTTTTAGCACTTGAAAAAGAATTGGGTTTTACCAAATCGAAACATCGTGATTGGCATTTTTCACTTAATAATGGTAAACGTCCAACAATCCTTTGTCTTCCTCATCTGATACTCCATCTTTAACAAATTTAAAAAACAAAGTTGACTCACGGTATGGACCCGGAATGAGATCAAAAATTAAGTCCATACAGTCCTCAACGTCTCCATAAAGTTGTTACAAAGGTACTTTAAACAGCTTTGAGCCATTTTAATCTTTTTTTCAATTTCATGAGTGTTAGATAATTTTTTTGTCTAGTGTTACAAGAGTGTCTGACCAGTTCATTTAAGATTGTTATTGATGGTATATAAGATACATTGCATTAATGATGTAATGTCGCTTAAAAACAAACTACTTTTGTTTCTATAAACATAGAAAATAAAGAGGTCTGAATATTGAGTGGAAAAAAAATATGGGAACGCTTTAACGTTATTTTTTTCCATAGATAATTTAATTTATTAAATAAATGTGTTCCATAAAGTAAAACTTTTCATGAGAATAATTTACTTAAAACTGTGAAATAGTAGAAAAATAATATTGTTCAAATTAGTTTCTTTGAAATTCAAATGACCTCTACTCTGGAAAGAATAAACCTTTTGAAGTCTGGTTTGCGGCAATTAATTTACATTTCATTTGATACCAAACTCAACCTAAGCTTACGTTGAAGATTTTCATTCAACTCCTCATGGGCTGTCCCTCTGAAAAGATGAAATCTAGCTAATGTTGTCAAAAAGTAAGTAAGTTCTTTGCAACCATGACCATGAACAAGATTTTACTTTTAAATTAAAGTCATCCTAAAGTTGTGAAAGTGTTTCATTTTTTTTTTTTTTTCATCCTGTATATGAAAAATGAATACCTCTCCAATAAAATTAGCTTTGAGAAGATTTAAGGAGTCTTAGGAAAAACTAAGAATATTCTCACCTGTAGCATAAGAGAGAGAATAAGCTACCACAAGAAATGCAATAATTTGCACTGAAAGGACCATGTTGGTTGAGACATCTAGAGTGGGATGTTTACTGAAGCACTGTCTTAGATAACAACACTGATTTAACACAGCAAGATTGCCATTTTTTACAGTAAGCTTAGGATTAAATAGATAACTTACTGTTAACATAAACCTCTTTAGATATTTTAAAGTAAATAGATTTATCATTTTTCATATATAACATCACGTTAAGATAATTCATTTAAATCTTTTCTAAGTATTGTGTGATTATACAAATACAGTTATATCATATGCTTAGAAACGGAGTAATCACATATTAATATGCATAGTAATGGAATTCTCACAGTCATGTTTCCTAATCTTTTTTTTTAAGTTGGTAATACACTTGTATGAACCATTTTCTTACTGAACAGTAGTCACATCACGGAGATGTGATTTTTTACAGAATGACAATAGTTGGCATAATTATCACAATAATCACTGATTGTGATCTGTTAAAATCAATTATCTTACTTCTTTTAATTAATTATTGCATCTCTTAAATCTCCAGATTAAAAGACCATGGCTTATAGCTGCCAGGATTACACAGAAATGCATTTAGTTTACGAGTCTTGTAATGGGAATTCACTTGATTCCAAGTTCCCAATTATTCACTAGGCTCCACCAGCGTTTAGTTGAAAAAGAGACAGTTTGTAAATAAGCAAATGAGGTAGGTCAAGCCAAGGTTCCTATACAAAAGGTTACCGCATTCTCATATTGTCTATATAAGCTGAGTTATAAGGTCAGAGGGAGACCTTCAACAACAGAGTAAGTGAATTATTTCTCTGTGCCTCCAACACAGCGTGTTGAAACTACAAGAACATTATTGTATTGTTTCCAAGATTATTATGTCGGCACTGGTGGCGCAGTGCTAACTCAGCTACTTGGGGACAAAGAATTTGGGAGATTGTAGGCGATAGGTTACATGCTCGGTTCTCTTAATACCGGCACGGCGTCCGCTCAATGGTTGTCATCAATATAGACACTACGAGAGAAGTCTGGAGTGTCCGTGTTGAATGGTAGTCAAGGTTCGGGTGTTGTGTGGGGGAGAGAACTGTGTCAAACTTGTCAGTTAGCTGAAAATCAGACCAACACTACGTGGTTCGGATTCCACATAAAGCTGTAGGTCTCATAGTTGCCCTGTCTATTGGGCTATTAATAAATAGTCCTTTCTGAGCTAAGTCGAACTCAGATAGTAACAATGACTACACTCGTTCATCTACACTCATTCACGCCTCATATTCGCCCATATCTCTACGATCGGCGTCTTGGAGATGAATAATAAATAATAATTTTAGAATTATTTAAATTTCTGGTGTTTTAATATTAATTTAAAGCAGTAAACTATAATTTTTAATGTGTTGCCGAGTTATACTTAATTAGTAACTACTAAATAATATCAATATTAAAATCAGTCATAGTCATAATTATGAATTCACAATTCAAAATTAAACAACGTAATCCATCGAGATTACGAATATCAGATGTTTTACATTGTTGCAGTTTGTTTTGTTTACAGCAGTGGAAGGTAGAAAAAATGCAGTTGAGTTTCTTTATGATGTAAATGTTACCCGTGCGATAAGGATACGTACTTGTATGAGGCAACCTCTTGTATATAAACCCTGGGTCAAGCAATATATTATATTTACTGAGATAATATAATTTTTCACATTTAATATGTTAAGTGACTAATTAAAATTTAGCACTTTGGCACCATCTGCATTATTTGTTTTTATTTATGTTGTCATAGAGACACAATTGTCAGTTCAGTTGTTATTAAGAAAAGTTAAGAGCACGACATATTTTTGTAATTCTTACTCTAAAATAAATAATATTAAAACGAAAACAAGGTTTAATATTTATCAGGTTATGGGCCCAGATCGCTGTTAATAAGAGTAAAAAGTAAAAAAAAAAAAAATGTCGTTATCGTCAAGTACAATTAAGTCTCTTACAAAAGGAAATTATGATACGTGGGCTATGCAAATTGAAGCTGTAATGGTAAAAAACAGTACATGGATGTATGTAAATGGCAAGAAACCAAAACCCACATTGGTTGAAGATGATGCTGCATCGGCTCAAAAAGTTGAAAGGTGGGAAGAAGAAGATGCTAAAGCTAAGTCAGATTTAATAATTGCTATTGATCCAAGTTTATTACGAATGGTAAAAGGTTTAAATACTTCAAAACAAATTTGGGACAAGTTAAAATCAGAATATGCATCTACGGGACCGGTAAAACGAGCAAGTTTACTCAAACGTGTGACATCTTACAAGATAATAGACAACGGTGATTTTCATACTCAACTAATGGAATTTTTTGACATAATATCTAAGCTGTCAGCTATGGGAGTCGAAATGCATGATGATTTACAGTCAACATTACTTCTTAATGCATTGCCCTCAAGTTTTGAAATGTTCAGATGTGCTATGGAGTCTCAAAATGAATTGCCTAAACCAGATATACTTAGAGAAAAGGTTATTGAAAAGTATGATGCTCAAAGTCAACGTGACATGGATAATTCAGAGGTTATGTGGGTCAAGCAAAACTTTAAAAATTTTAAACCGTCTCAAAGTAGTGGACCTCAAGGTAGTAAAAATCAAGGAAATGGATATCAGAGAGGTGGATATGAAAGAACTGGATATCAAGGAGGGCAACGCAGAAACGATGGTAATTTAAACAAGCCATTTAAGTATAATTGTTTCATCTGTAATAAAATTGGGCACAAAGCAGCTGATTGTCCAGACAGAGCAAATGATGAAAAGCAAGAATATTCATCAAAAGTTGAAGCTCAAGTCGAAGATGCGTTTCAAGTAATGGAAGAGGCTCTTCATACGAAGCAGGTATCAAGTGATAGTCGATGGTGTTTAGATAGTGGCTGTACATCTCATATGTGTAATAATGAAGCAGCATTCATTAATATGACGTCAACAAATGGAAATGTTTTGTTGGCCAGCGATGCACAAACTGAAATTGTAGCAAAAGGAACTGCTCGTGTTTTTACTACAGATGGAAAATCAAATAGGTCGGTAAAACTTAATGATACGTTATTGGTAAAAGAATTAAGAACTAATTTGTTATCTGTTGCGAGAATTACGGATCATGGAAATACTGTCAGTTTTTCTAAAACTGGGGCAACTATTTTTGGAAAAGATGGTGAAATAAAACTGTTAGCACAAAGAGTTGGAAATTTATATTATGTTTGTGGCAGTGAAGAGCAAGCAAATGCGGCAATAAATAATAATTCAGCAAGTTTGAAGTTATGGCATCATCGTCTGGGACATTTAAATAAAGAAGATCTGTTAGAAATTTCAAGAAAAGAATTAGCTAGTGGTATGAAGATAAATGAAGAAAAGAAATTGGAGGCATGTGATATATGTTTAAAAGGAAAAATAACTGTATTACCATTTCCTAAGAAGTCTGAACGATGTACAGCGAAATTAGAACTATTACACACTGACGTTTGGGGACCGTCAAGAGTAGAATCATTAGGACATGCTCGATATTTCGTAACATTTATCGATGACAGTACACGATGGTGTGATGTTAAATTTCTACGTCTTAAAAGTGATGTTCTTCAAGCTTTTAAAGAATATAAAGCACATGTTGAAACTCAGACAAATTGTAAGATTAAATGTTTGATGTCCGATAATGGAACAGAATATTGTAATAAAGAGTTTGATGAATTCCTAAAGAAGAATGGTATTTCCAGACGTCTAACTGTTCCCCATACACCACAGCAAAACGGAGTGGCAGAGCGGAAAAACAGGACATTAATTGAAATGGCGCGATGTCTTTTAATTCAATCTGGATTGAGTCATGGATTTTGGGCTGAGGCAGTAGCTACTTCTAATTATCTAAGAAACAGATGTCCAACATCTAGTTTGGATAATCATTCTCCATTTGAAGTTCGGAATAAAGTAATACCTGATTTAAGTAATCTAAAAGTTTTTGGAGCAAAATCATTTGTTTTAGAAAAACAATTAGGGAAATCAAAGTTTGATCCGCGTTCAAAAGAAGGTATTTTAGTCGGTTATTCAGAAGAATCAAAAGGTTATCGAGTATGGATTCCAATTGAAAGAAAGGTTGTAGTTGCTAGAGATGTACAAATTCTTGAAGATCAATTTTTAAATGAAGTAAAAGAAGATAAAATTTTCGATAAAAATGAAGAAAATATTAAATGTGTTCATATGCCAATTCAAAATGAAAATGAAAATGAAGAAATTGAAAATGATGAAATTAATGAAGAAATTTGTACACCAAATCGTATTTCACGTCGAAAACCGGGAAGACCACGGATAGAGAAAACAGGTAGAAGAGGAAGAACAAGAAAAATTTATAACACTGGACAAGCAGCAAATATAAACGAAGACCAAGAGGAACATGATGATAATGAAGATATCGAAATGCAAGAAGAACCAAGTGATGATGAAATATTTGTTGATGCAACAGAACATGAAGAAGAAATAATTGAAGAAGCAAATCTTATTGATATAACCTTGAAAGAAGCGATGGCTGGAGATAAAGCACTTGAGTGGATGGAAGCAATTACTGAAGAAATTCGTGGTTTAATTAAAAATAACACGTGGGAAATAGTTGATCGTCCAAAAGACAGAGCTGTTATTACTTGTAAAATTGTACTTCGAAACAAATTTAAGCCAGATGGAACACTTGAAAGAAGAAAAGCTCGAGTTGTTGCTCGAGGGTTTACACAACGACAAGGAATAGATTTCACTGATACTTTTGCACCTGTAGCTAAGTTGGATTCTATCAGACTTTTGATGGCATTAGCTGTACGTGAAGGTTTACTAGTTTATCAAATAGATGTTGTAGCAGCTTATTTAAATGGATTTTTAGAAGAAGAAATATTTATGGAACTGCCAGAATTTATTAAAGAAGCATTAAAAGAAATTATTGAAAAGGATGGTCAAAACAGTAATTTAGGAAAAATTGCTTACGAGATGCTCCAAAAATTATCACAAGATAACAAAGTTTGTAAATTGAAAAAGGCATTATATGGTCTGCGGCAAGCTGGTCGTCAATGGAATAAAATATTGAATGAAGAATTAGAAAACCTTGGATTAACTTCAGCAGCTAGTGACACATGTTTTTACTACAATATGAGTGAGGATCAATATACAATTTTGGTTGTATACGTTGATGATATTTTATATATATCAAGAAATAAAACAGATATTGAAAGAATTAAAGCTGGACTTGCAAAGAGATTTGAAATAAAAGATCTGGGTTTAGCACGACATTGTCTGGGAATTGAAATTAATCAAGTTGATGGAAATATTGAGTTAAATCAACAAAAATATGTAAAAGATCTTTTAAAAAGATTTTACATGGAAGAATGCAACCCAGTACGAACTCCTAGTGAATCTCAAGCTAAGTTACCAGAAGGAAATCAGCATCGAAGAAAAGATGAAGAAAAGCCATTTCGACAGTTAATTGGATCATTAATGTACTTGGCAATTGCTACTCGCCCAGATATCACGTTCACTGTCAATAGACTGTCACAATTTAACGATAAGTACCAAGAAGTTCATTGGTCAGCAGCGAAACGTGTATTGCGCTATTTACAAGGTACCCAGAATTATGGATTAGTGTACAAGAAAGATCAGTTGGGAATCCAAGGATTTTCTGATGCTGACCATGCAAATGATGAAAATGATCGAATTTCATATACAGGATATGTGTTCATGTTGAGTGGAGCTGCAATATCATGGCGTTCGAAGAAACAGCAGTCAGTTGCAATATCATCAACAGAATCAGAGTACGTGGCTTTATCAGAAACATCTCGTGAAGCACTATACCTAAGAAATTTGATGTTAGAATTAAAATTAAATGATTTGTCAATGGTAAATCTTGGTACTGACAACCGTGGAGCAAAGTACATTGCAGAAAATGCTACTAGTCACTCACGTACTAAACATATTGCTACAAGATACCATTTTGTTCGTCAATTGGTGAGAAATAACGAAATAAAATTGAGGCATGTTCCATCTAAAATAATGCCTGCTGACATTCTCACGAAACCACTTCCAGGACCTTCACATAATAACAATACATGAGGTAGCTTTAGGGAAATAGTAAATGAGGTTGGTATTTCTTAATGGAAGGTCATGAAAGATAAAGATTTCCAACCTTGCCAATACTACACTTCTGTCCAATCTCTTCAATCTAACAACTGCCACCAGAAGTGAGTTTTGCAATTGGTTATTGAACAATATATTTTTTCAAACAAATCTTTTGACAACTTTCACAAGAGAAGGTGTTTTCAATATTCATAATCACCGTCACTGGGCTTCAGAAAACCTTAGGATGACCAGGGAATGCACATTTCAAACATGCTACCAAGTGCATGCTTGGGCCGGACTTTGTCCGTGATCAACTGATTAGCCCTCATGTTTTTGACGTAACTCTATTTTGGAGATGGACTTTCTACAACATGACTTTCCTGGACTAATCCCTCAACTAAGAGAGAAACTTATTTAACCAACAAGATTGTGATCCACTGAATTTGACAGATGTAGTAAGGCAATGGTTGTTTTTACCTATGGATCACCAGATCTTTCACCTAAGGACGTTTTTGTGTGGGAAACAATGAAAGATCATGTTTATTCTACTTTGGTTGAAAATGAAGAAGATTTTAGAAACTGGATGTAACAGCAGTAGCAACAGTTCAACTGAAACTCTTGTTCAAAGCTACCACCTGATCAATGAGAAAAAGAGCTAGAATGTGCATAAAGCAAGGAGACAACTTCGAAGGTGATATTTGAAAACATTACTTCATATGGTTCAATATCATCTTAAGGGGTTTTGTTGAAACCAGTGCTTTCAAGTACTAAAAGGTCAAGCTTTGTCAGTCAACAGGATGTTCTTCAAGTCCAATATACCAGTTGAAAGATCATTTATCAAGGAAGTTTTCACAGTCGATTGTCCTCTTTCACACTTACAAAATGGATTTTTAAGGTTCATCAAGTATAAAACTAATATTTAGGCAAATGTGTAAGACATCTGAAGTAATTTGGAGGTAGTGTCAGTTCAGATACACGATTGACCATAAATACTATCATGCATGCATGTGAAAAGAAGAAAAAACAACAAGAAAATAAATAGGAAAAAATATACAAGAGGGAAGAAAATGATGGACATAAAAGGAAGTGTCTTTTCTTTTTTTATTATTTTACTGTCTACACCATTGGCATTTTTAACATTATATTCATACGTTGTTGAGGAACAACGGTCCAAACCCCTATGGCAAATTTATGTGTCTTGGATAGGTTGTCATTTTACCTTTCTGTACCTCCCCTTTTTTCATCCAAGGATCCACTATGTAGCTAATGTTGAATGGGAATCTCAAAATAATAAAAGCTGTTTGATGTATCTTGACTGACTGTCAAGTTGGCATTGGAGAGGTATATTATCATGTTAAAATAAATTATTAAGTGTCAGATTGGGCAAATATTAATTCCAGGTGATAAATAATTGGTTGATGGGTTGGATAAATTTGACGGATAACCAAATTCCAAGCATACAGTTCAATGATTGAAGACAGTCTGCTATTCGTCTCATCAGTTCACCCCTGTGCCAGATATTTCAAGGAGCCCAACTACTCAACCAGCAAACATGGATTGCAGAGAAGGTTAAGGCTACTTTACTTTAGTTCTACAACTTTCTTCCTACTCCATTTGTTACTAGTGTAATACCTTTATTCATTTTAACAGTCAGTTACTTTTTAAATCGTTAGTTTGAATCTAGGTCTTCTGGGACAGGAGCTTCATTTCATGACAGAAATGGCTTTAACAATAAATATTTAAACTCAAATGTATCTTAAATTACCTATCCAATAAGCCTAGTTTGGTGCAGAAATTGTGTACCCGAGTTCGAAAGTTGTTTTCTAAGAAACTAAGAGGCCTGTGTAAAATCCAATGACACCATTATTTTCCTTATTTATTTGTACGTTATGACATTTGAACTTGTAAATTGTACTATAAGTTTTAATAATTTTTATCCTAGTAGGAACAAAAAAAGTCTGGATTTTAACTAGTTTTTGCTGTGCATCAACTTTACACTTACATTACTCAAAAACCAGCTTATGTATCACATTTATATTTTAATACATTTTTGAAAGGAGTGTTTCCTATAAGTTTCAGAACTCTCTCAGAACTATAAGTTTTCAAGAAAAAAAGTTCTTTTTGATTTCCTACGTTCTCTTGACTTCTAGAAGCTGTAAAATTAATTACTTGGTCCCGCTGTCTGTAATCCTTATGAAATATATGGTTACGATACATTGCTTTTAAACACATAAGCAATTGGAGTGATTTTAAATTGATTTAAATCAATTCAAATTGACCGATTTAAAGCAATTTTAAATAAACTGCAACTACTTATACAAACTCTGCAAATACATATATAAAAGTAGTGTACTGTAACTATAAATTTCACAAGGATTACGCAGAGACCAAGTAAGTAATTTTTACGACCCTATAGAAGCCAAGAAAACATTGTTTCAGGAAATTGATAATCACTTTCTTTCTTGAAAAGCTAAAATTTATCTTAAATGAAAATCTTATTTAACTTATAGAAAACACTTCCGTCAAACATGTAGTAAAATATAAATGTGATACATCATTAGATCTGTTTGTGAGTAATAAAAGTGTAAGTTGATGCACAGTAAGAGTTAAAATCCCAGGACTTTTTTGTTCCTACTCGGATAATAATAACTTATAATAAAATTAACAAATTCTTAAGTCATAACGTACAATTAAACAAGGAAAACAATAGTATGATTATATTTTACATAAACCTCTTCGTTTCTCAGTAAACAACCATCACTCTCAGTACACATAATTTCTGCTCCGACAGCAGGTACAAATGTAAGTTTACTTGGAGAGAGAAAAACACTTGGATTAATTTGTGATTACAGTTTTAATTAGCACATCAATTAACACCAATTTAACCTTCAACTATACTTAAAAACTGTTTAATTACATTAACTATCTTAATTATTATTATTATTGGCAACACTTTTCCACTCCTTAAATTTCATACTAACTGCTTTAATTAGAAATACAACTAAAATAATATCCTAATGGATGTTTTATACATTATAAGATAAATTCAAACTCTTACACATCAAAATGTAAGAGATGGAATGCCATTTTGCTGATCAAAATTAAAAATACAAATTAAAAACATAGTTATATATGGCTAAAACAAAAATTTTTAAATAAAGATCAATACTTTAAAATATTATGCAATCTAAGCATCTTCTTTGTCATCATCGCCATTAACAACTTCTGCTTTAGCTATTGTTTCATCTACTGATTTGTTTTCACTATCCTCCACTTTTCCTGCCTTTCCTTTTTCAGAATGCTTGAACCTGTCGTAACGGCGACCTGTAGTCCTTGTGTCTTCTTCATCATCAGATGATTTATTCCCTGTCTCTTCACCTTCTTCACCATCTTCAACTTCTCTTAATAATTCTCCAAGATCTTTGCTGACTTCAGACCAAACTTTATCATCCATTCCAGCCTCCATATCTACATCTTCACTTTCACTCTTCTTAGATGTTGGATTTTCTTTTTTAGAATCAGGTTGAGATTTATTGCCTTGGTCCTCAGGAACATCTTCATCCATTGGCTCGTCCTTTTCTTCTTCCTGTAAACACAATATAATAAGAAATTCAATATTTTTTTTGGTAATATTAATTTTAGCGTTCACAATTTTAATCATGTTGTCCTGGCAATGTTTTTAAATTTTAATATATTTATAGCAATTACAGCACTATTAAATCATGAAACATACGCTCAGAGGTTTAAATTGACCCAATAAATAAAATGTTCACACTGAATTTA
This sequence comes from Stictocephala bisonia, assembly GCA_035578905.1. Taxonomy (NCBI): domain Eukaryota; kingdom Metazoa; phylum Arthropoda; class Insecta; order Hemiptera; family Membracidae; genus Stictocephala; species Stictocephala bisonia. The sequence continues at coordinate 121,484 of JAQJVL010001020.1, read as the reverse complement.
GTTTTAGTGAAGCTGAATTTAATTTAATAAAGGTTACTTTATTAAATTAATTTTGAAAATAAGGATTTGCCAGCACTACAAGTCCAGCTACCTGGTCAAGCCAGCTTTGCTGAACTCCGAGATCTTTTTCCTTTGAGTTCTAGCAATGGAGAGAGTGAATTCCCACTCTCACAGCAAATTATAGTTCGTTAGGGTAAACTTTGCCATTCCAACCAACAACCTATTGTTGACAAATCCACTAAATGACAAAGTTCAGTAGTGAATGAATATGGCAAGTACATATAAATGCAACCAGTCATCACAAACAATTTATACAATAACTTTAGAAGTTTTGAAAATGTTTTTATAACACTAAACAGCAAGTATTGCTTGCTTCATAGAAGTGTAGTTAATATATTATCATGTGTAATGAATTTAATAATGCGTCAGATGATTTATAGCCTTTATTATTTATATACTTGACTGTTGATAAATACAAGTAAATGATGTAAGTGGAAAGACCCTGACTCAATAATAAGATTTATGTATCCATGAAAAATATACTTTAAATAAAATATATTTAATTAGATCTATTCTAAAAATTAAACTAAGGCAATTAATGCTATATTAGGTTAACTTCCTTGAAAATTGGAACCAGAATTAAATAAGAGTAATGTGATACATTCTTGATTACTTAAATTGTTGTTCAACGCTTATTTATCCTTTGACAAAGTAATTTGTTTGCTTCAGCAAGAACCTGCAGGTATTTTGTACAGTGACAGATGCCTCCTCATCCACATGATGACATTTTGGAAGCAATATAATTTTTATCATAGGTGTAAGGTCATAGTACTCAAAACAGTAAATCTCTACTAATTTAATATTTGTCAGATCTTTATTTGATTACTTATAATTTAATTTTTTCTTTTTTAATCTGTTTATTTTTAAATCAGAAAAACTAGCCGTTCACCCCTCCCTTGCTTAAGGATTAATATATATACAGTAATATTTTAGTTTATTTTAAATGTTAAAATTTAATAGGCATCACATCCTATTTCATAAGTGTTAATTTTATTTGATTTTACCATGAACTCTACAAGCTTCATGGTAATCCGTAAGTGGTTTAATAATGCATGAAGGACAAACACACATACATTTGTTTTTATATAAATAGATTTGATCAATGTTATCAAAAACCTACAGTTCTAGACTGTCCCAATGTATCACACAACAAATGAGCAAACTGATTGTTGCACCATTAAACGTAAACTACCACTGTACGTTTAATGGTGGGCGGGTAGGTCACTACCACTGTACGTGTTTGGGTGAGCGGGTAGGTCAATACCACTGTACGTGTGTGGGTGGGTGAGGCCGTTTCGTCAGTACCAAAGTTATTTTATTTGGACTATAGACTAGGGGTAACTCCCGCACGCTTCGCATGCCAACCCCGTCACTCGCTACGCTATACCAATACGTCAATACCACTGTACGTATATGGTTGGGCGGGAGGGTTAATACCACTGTACGTATATGTGTCAATACCCATACTGTACGTGTATGGATGAGCGAGCGGGCCAATACCACTGTACGTGTATGGGTGGGTGGGTGGGTGGGTGGGCCAATAATATTGTACGTGTATGGGTGGGCCAATAATACTGTATGTGTATGGGTATGCGGGTGGTTCAATACCACTGTACGTGTATGGGTGGGTGGGTGAGCCAATTCCACCGTATGTGTATAGGTAGTTGGGCGGGTGGGCCCATACCACTGTACGTGTATGCGTGTGTGGGTGGGTGGGCCAATAATATTGTACGTGTATGGGTGGGCCAATAATACTGTATGTGTATGGGTGGGCGTGTGGTTCAATACCACTGTACGTGTATGGGTGGGTGGGTGAGCCAATTCCACCGTATGTGTATAGGTAGTTGGGCTGGTGGGCCCATACAGTGGTCTGTACGTGTATGCGTGTGTGGGTGGGCCAATACCACTGTACGTGTAGGGGTGGGTGGGTGGGTCATTACCACTGTAATGTATATGTATAGGTGGTTGGGCCAATACAGCTAATGTATGGATAGATGAATAGGAGTGTAGTAAACGTGATGCTATCTACATCAGAAGATAGTTAGTGTGCATAAACAAGCGTGTATGTCTTATATCTGTACGATTATGTAATTTATCGATTATATACGAGGGAGAGGAAACTAGATGTTTAATATCACTGTTCACATTTCAATAGTACCAATATATTTCAAAAAATTAGACTAAGGACAACTTAAACTTAAGACTATTGCTAAAAAATATCAATTGTTCATGTGATAGGAGAAAGTTTAATCACAAATAGTTTTATGCAATTTTTATTTACCTTCATCAGTGCTTTCTTTTGTTCCTCTCGCATACGATGTATTCTTTCAGCTCTTTTCCTTAGTGCCAAGTCATCTTTCTTCTTTACATACCAGCGCAAATGACTACTTCCTCTGCAATGTACAGCCAACGCTTGTTCTTGGTCCTCTATTCTTGGTAAGAATGACTTGCATAGCTCACAGAAATATATTTCTATTTTTTTGCAATACTCACTCCCTGTAATAAACACTTCTTTAATTACTATTAGACATAAAAAATAATGTCTATTAATAATAAGTACAACCTTCTTTAATTGTATTCTTAGTTCTGTTCTACATGTTTACTAAAATAACACAATTTCTGCTATATCTTACAAATTAGTTTCCAAAATTGTCTATTTTTTACCTTAGATTGAAATTCTAGACTAAAATCAAACGCTACACCATTTGTTTATAGGATTTTTTTAAATTTTAAACAAGTAATTACAAAACAGCAACAGGTTTTAAGTTAATTTTGAGCTCTTTCGAGTACCATCACATATCAGAGTGTTAAAAATGATTCTTTAACCACCTAACTAGAAATATTACACACACTAGAGTCTGCAGTTTGTTACATTGTAGCATGATGCAACATGCTAATTCCTATCTATCCATGTCACAGATGATCTCAGTTACATTTCATTCTAAATATTAAAAAGAGTGCTCCAATAATGTAACTGTTCATCTTTGGAGGAATTATTATTATTAGTGTCTGATTCACAAGTACTACAAGAATAGACAGCATAATATAACCCAACAATTGTTAGTAAATTGAAATTACATAAAGTACAAAATACTTGTTAATAACAGAACATTAAATTTAAAATAGGAATGGGTCAATTCTCGATTCCAATTATCGCAATGCCAAATCGAGGCCATTTTTCATTAATGAACAAGTTATGCTAAAAATGAGTTCCTGACTTTTTAATATAAGTTATTCAGTTAATAAAAATGTTGGAAACCCAATGTCAATATAATAATAGTATAAATAAATATTTTATCATTTGCGCAGTTACCGATGAACTTAAACCTAAGTACTTGGATATTGAATTTTATTATTTAGAACTTAATAATAATAATGACCTTTATTCACAATATCTTGACAATTAAATGTACATAAAACAAGTGAATAATACTAACCACTCTTTCCAGTAATGTGGTTAGTGAACAAAAATAGTAATAATAAAATAAATTAACAAATAACTTTAAACGTTAACCAATATTTATACTACAGTAAACTTCCTCTAATCCGGCATCCTACGATCCGGCACGACTTTATGAAAAAATATATTATGTACAGTACCACAAAACGACGTACAAGAAGATGGCCCTTTGCTCTGGCAACTTACATAATTTATAGAGAAAATTACCCAGAATTATCAAAATTACCGGGTTTTCGACGAAAACATTTACAAGTCTCGCGTATCCATCTATCGTAGCTAGATCTAATTTACTAACAGTAATGCGTAATAAAAAACGGCATCGAAGGAACGCTGTGAACGCTATGAAGAATTCAGAGCTACATAATAGGAATAAAAATAACTGTAATCCGTGTTCAAGTTCGTTTGGGATCGGAAGTCGCGAGGGAAAACACTGTGCCGTACGACGCATATTGGTATGCGTGGAGGGGAGGCGAGTCGTCTTCGGCCGACATCGGGTGACATCGTATAATTTCGGGAGCAACCTGGCGCCACTGTAGCATTGTTTACAGTCCGTGTTCAGTCTACGTAGTGTTCTATTGTGTTATTGTTGACTGTGGTGTTTGGTAGAGCTTGATTTTGTGTTGAGGGATTTTATATGTATGTAGTGACTGACACGTGAAATGGGTCCTAAAGTTAACGTCGCGTCTTCAAAAAGAAAACATCAGACTCTCACTTTGTTGCAAAAGCTGGAAATCGTGAAGAAGCTTGAAAATGGTGTAAGTAAACACATCATTATGAAAGAATTTGATATAGGATCGTCTACAATTTATGACATTAAAAAGAACAAAGACAAGTTGAAAGAGTTTGTGAAAGAATCAGAAAGTTTGAAAAATCTAACTGAAAGACAAACTTTGAAAACACCCAAATTAGACCAACTAGATTCGGTGTTGTATGCTTGGTTTGTAGCAAAACGATCAGAGGGTAAACCCATAACTGGTCCTATGCTCATTGAAAAAGCTAAGCAGTTTCAACAAGATTTGAAAATTGATGCCGATTGCAAATTTTCTGAAGGCTGGCTTAGGAGCTTTAAGTCTCGTCACGGCATCCGAAAATTAGATATTTCTGGCGAGCTTAAATCTGCCAATGTTGTAGGTGCTGAAGAGTTTAAAGTTACATTCAAATCTATTGTATCTGAAAATAAAGTGACTGCTTGTCAAATATACAATGCAGATGAGACTGGCCTTTTGTGGCGTTGCCTACCGAATTCTACACTGGCTGGTGGAGATGAAAAAGTGTTAAAGGCTTTAAAAAAAATAAAGATAGGCTAACAGTTCTGCTGTGCTCAAATTCATCTGGAGATCACAAACTAAAACCTTTTGTGATTGGAAAGTCGAAGCAGCCTAGGGCCTTAAAAGGTGTGAAATCATTGCCAGTGATTTATGGGGCACAATCTAATGCGTGGATGGAGAAAAAGTTGTTTAAAAACTGGTTCTTTCAAGATTTTGTTCCAGCCGTTAAGAACAATTTTAAAAAATTACAAATTCCTGAAGACAGTAAGGCTATTTTATTCTTAGACAATTGTTCAGCTCATCCTGATGAGGAAGAATTAGTGTCTGGCAACATTTCTGTATCATCCTCCCAATGTGACACCCCTGATTCAGCCTATGGATCAAGGTGCAATCCAGATCTTTAAGACACACTACAGACGCTACTTTGTACAAAATTTACTGGCATCGGATTGCAATGTGAAAGATTTTCAAGGACAGTTTTCCATTAAAGACGCTATCTTTGCTACTGCTTTGGCTTGGGGTGAGGTAAAACAAGAAACCTTGCAAAAGTCATGGTGTAAACTCTGGCCTGAAGTAATGGACGAAAATATCGAAGCTACCGACAGTGACCCTCCAGTTGATGAACTTGAAGTCGTTTTAAGCGATTTGCCTTTAGAGAATCCCATGTCTCAGATGAATCGAGAAGAAATTAGGGAGTGGATTGAAGTAGACTGTGATGAGCCGACAGAGGAAATTATAACAGATGAGACCATCATACAGAGTGTTCTTAATCCAACAGTCCCCAATGACGTGGACTCCGATGAAGATGATGTAGATGAAACAAACGACATCACATGGAATCAAGCAGCTGATGCCTTGAATACTTTAATTAAGTTTTATGAACGCAGCAGATCGTTCAATGATGCTGACATTATGAAACTGCACATCATGCGAAATGAATTCATAAAGAAACGAAGAGAAATAACCAAAAAGCAAACTGACATTCGAGATATGTTCAAGATGGCTTCTACAAAGAAGAACAATCCCGTGGATTTAGATGAACCATCTTGCTCAACTTCAAAATAAACTTTTTGTAAGCCCACAGTGCTCATTTTAGTTTAATAATCATGTCATTATATTTTTCAATGTTTTTATTATGTAGTAAAGCTGTTTAAAAAGTAAAATATATGTTTTAATCTATTTTTCTGTTGAATTCACATTTTTCCCGATATTCATCCTGTAATCCGGAATATTTCGTAATCCGGCATGTGTCAAGTCTCGGACATGCCGGATTAGAGGAAGTTTACTGTACTTTAATTTGGCACTAACACTAAAATAGTATAAATAAATTAATCTACATGATACTCTTAAGCATCCGAGTGAAACAGAGTAAAAACCATAAGAAATAAAAATGTTAAAGACAATATATAAAAAAATAAGAAAGTCTAAGCTAATACTATCAGATAGGGCAAATCATAATACCTCTATCCACACTCAAAATAACATAATCAAACAATAAGTTATAGGACAGTTTCAGTTAAATAAGTGAAACGTGGCAACAATGCAAAACGTAAATGCGTTGCTATGGTTGTGGCTTGCTTGTATCTGTCACGTGATTAGATGAAGCATTCCCAAAATCCTCATAGTTCCAGTATTTACAGTAAGAGCACTCTGCAGTCAAGTCGGGTCATTCATTAGATAGTAACTAGTAACTTGCCCTGTTTATTATTCAAACCCACTATCTGCATTCCTTATTAAGTACAATTACTTATTATCACTTAATTTTGACTGGAACAATATGAATAAATATAAAACATTTTTGGAACAGCTTCCAGTGACCTGCGTGCAAATAATGACACCTCTCAGTCACCTGAAACGTGGACGGTAAGGAAACTCCATTATAATATTATTTTAATATGAATGAAATAATGTATTAGGCAGATAAATATAACAATAATCGTAAGACGAAGTTAAACAAATAATCAACATTTGCTTTTAAAAATTTGGTAAGATTTGTTGTTCTTAAACTAGCATTATTTTACTTTTTCCTATAAGCTTTAGCATAAAGTATTCTGATCGTCCAAAAAGTTTGTTATAATTTGGTCTAAAAATAAATTTTAGAGTCCCCTGAATGAAAAAAAGTGGTTTATTTGAAAAAATAGTTTAATGTCTGTCCGTATGTGTATCTGACCGTGTGCATGTGCACTTCACTGGAGACCAAACAAATGGATCAATTTTTATTAAATTTGATATGTAGATATATTCAGCCAATATCTCCAGACCACTTCTTCACTTTTTTGAAATTTTATTATTTTAAATTTTTACATGCAAAAACATACAAAAATGGAATTTTCTCAAAAGGTGCTCTAACGATTTTAATTAAATTTCCAGGAAAGATGTGAATTACAATTCTGCATGTCTTTAACTTGACTAGTTTTTTTAGTCATGGAAAAAAAACATAGGGAACCAAACTGGTAATTTTCAAAGTTTTCACTTTTTAGAGTTTAATATGGGATAAAGTTTGTGCTATTTTTTTTGAACCATTTATTTATATTGGTTTAATTAAAAATTGTTTAAAAATAGTTATAAGAGAAAAAAAATTATACAGATTTGTGGCACTTAATTTTCAAACCTCAATTGTTTTTATCTGCAATATTTCATGAAAATACTCCATTACTTTTATACATGGTTTCTTAGCAACCACAACCATTTCTCAACTCAACAATGTCAATAATGAGGGGCTAGGATAATAATAACATGGAGATAGTTTTGATATTAATTAAAATATTTTTTCATGAAACATTTAAAAATTAGATTGTTTACATTCATGATTAATTACCTTTTCCACGCCTTCAATAGTGGTTTTCTCTTATTACTATTGAACTATGAACAGTCAGATTACTATACTGCGGACACTCGGTTTTATTAATTTTTGTTGGCTTCATCGTAATTCAAAGTGAATCATTTTTGGAGGATACAATTTTAGATTATTTCTATTGAATAGAATATCATTTATTGAATGTTGCTTACATATTTGAGTGATCTTTGGCATTGGACAATGTAAACATACACGCTGTTCAATTGTTGATTTATCTGGCACCTGTTTATATACTGTATGGGTAAGATTACAAGTTATTTTAAATTATTATTTGGCAGTTTTTCGGTCTGTTCTTGTTTTTATTAAAAATGAGGAAAAGACACTTAGCTAAGTTACATGTTGGTGAAAATACTTATTTTAGACAGTTTAGTTTGTATTGATGACGATGAACTTGGTGACAGTTTCCTTCATAGATAAATAGATGTTAATATTTTGTACTATGCATATTGTATTGTCTGTAATATTGCAAAAATTCCATGTATATTAATTTTTTTTAAGAGAGTAACATTTTATTTGTTTAAAAAAATATTTTTATACATATAACTAATATCAGTGTAAGCTTGCAATAAATGAAGGAAGAGATTTTGTTAACAATTGTTTTTTAAGCACAGCAAAAAGTAAAGTATTATCTTGAAAATAAAAAAAGTTGTAAAACTTTAACCATAAGCTTGCATTTTGCAAAAACCGCCTTGGTTATTTTTAGCATATCCCACTGAAAAGTGCCCGGCGTGGAAGGGTTAAAGGTTATGTGACATTTGCACTATCAATTTTCAGATTTAGGAATCAATTTTTCAATAATTTGAATTGAATTAAAATTAATTTACCTATTAAAAATATACATCCTAAATGTATTTAAAAGTAAAAATATAGATACATTTATATTTTCTTAAAACAATGCTGTTATGTGTAGATTGATCAATGAAATGTTACATATCTATGAATAATAATTTTTTTCTGAAATTAATTCTACACAATTCTGTAAACAAATAATAACAGTTAAACATTTATTTATTTCCAGAAGACTAATTGAATTTGACTAAAGTTATATGTCAAATAAAATCACTAATAATACTTTTTTAAATGTTCTCTTTAAATCCAAACAATTCCACTTTTTATAAATGTCTTATATTCATGTAAAGTAAATAAATAAATAAATCTTTATTGTCACAAAACGTTTCCATAATAATAGGGTAGCTATGAAACAGATGACATTGTCAATATAGTACTATTTTACATATATCTACATAACAATCATATATAGTCAAACCAAGAACTGAATCATCCCGTTAATGACTAAAAACTTCAGTCCCAATTTAATATAAAAATACAAAACAAGAGAAAAATAACACAGCAATAAAATAAAAAAAAAATCATCCAAAAAATCATTTATTTTGTAGTATACTTTATGTAGTAAAAGATTCTTAACATTATTTTTGAATGCATTTGAGCAAATTGATGCCTTAATATCAGATGGTAATTTATTAAAAAACTTTCTTCCCATGTAAGATGGTGTTTTTTCGACCAGTTTCAAATTATGTCTAGGATACTGAAAATTATTTTTAAACCTAGTGTTGTATTCATGCTGACTGTTTTCATTATAAAGGGTTTCGTAATTTGATTGCACTGATAGTAGTGTTTTGAAAATTATTAAACTGGGGACAGTCAAAATGTTAAGGTCACAAAAGATTTGTTTGCACGAGGCTTTCCAGGATGAAAATGTCATTATTCTAAGGAATTTTTTTTGGGTTCTTAGGATTTTATCTATATTTGATGAAAACCCCCAGAACTCTATACCATATTGCAAAACAGGATAAAAGTATGCATAATATATTATCAAAAGGGTTTTTAAATCTATTGAATGTCTCAAAATAAGCACCTGAAAACATGCTGAATTTAATCTTTTTTTAAAACTGTTTCATTGCATATACCCCAGTTTAAATGTGAGTCAAGGTCCAACCCCAAAAATTTAGTGGTATTACTAATAGAATATTCCTGATCTAGTTGTAATTCACTAAAAAAATTATTTCTAGACTGTGGGGTGCAGAATTTAACCAACTGTGTTTTTTCTTGGTTTAGTTTCAATCCATTTACTTCAAACCAATTCCTTAGTTCAGTTATGGTTTCACCTAATCTCATCTTAAGTTCTTCGTTATTCTTAGATTTGATAACTGCAGTCGTATCATCTGCATAAAGTATAAGATTGTTTGATACGTTAGAAGGGAGGTCGTTAACATATAATAAGAATAAAAGAGGCCCCATAATTGAACCTTGTGGTACACCTACTTTTAGCAGCTCCCACTCTGATTTATATTTAACATTGTTCCTACAAATAACGGTTCTTTGATGGCGATTTGATATGTAAGATTGTATCCAGGATAAAGAGGAGTTTGAAAATTTACTTTTTAATGAGTATCTCATGACTAACAAAGTCGAAGGCCTTAGACAGATCACAAAACACACCAAGTTTGCTCTGAGATCCATCCAAGGCACCCGACACCTCATCAATAAACTTGGATAATGCAGTCATAGTACTCATCCCTCTTCTAAAACCAAACTGCTCTGGAGCTAAAAAGTTATTATTTTCTAAAAATACTAAAATTTGATTTAAGGCTATTTTTTCAAAATTTTTTGATAAAGATGGGAGGACTGAGACTGGTCTATAATTATCAGGATTTGTTCTCCCCCCTTCTTATAAATAGGTTTAACCTCTGCATATTTTAAATGATTAGGAAAATAGCCATTTCTAAAGGATTGGTTAATAATAGTAGCTAAGGGCTATATAGCTTGAAACTTTCTTCATCAAGTCAACCGGAACTCCATCCCAACCCACTGATTTTTATTTTTTAATAATCTAATGACTTTGAATACATCCTTTTCACCAATATTCAGAAAACTAAATTCTAAATACTCACAATTTGAATTCAAGACTTTTACCAGATTTAGAGCCGTTAGCACATGGATGCAGTCCAATTTCGTCAGAAATATTAGTGAACTTTCTATTAAAAAAATTTGCAAAAAAAGATGTGGATATAGATGTAGCTCTACATCTGATGATTCAAAACATTCCAGTAAACTGATATAATTAAGGTCTCGAATAATATAAAAGGTGTCTGAAAAGTCTGTTTCTATTTTTAAACGTCTGTGGCCGTTGACACACTTGCTCGATTTATAATTTATTGTCAGCTTATCATTGTTTGTTTATTACCATTGTTGATGAAAATAAACAATCTCTCATTCGAAGTTATTATGGCAGGAGTATTGAATGTTGAAGAAAGAAGTAAAATAGCCTCAATGTACGAAAATTGGTAGTCTGTTTTACAAGTTCAAAGATGGTGGAGGGCTGAAAATGGAAGAAACACGACCCTGGATGCTAAAACAATTTAAAAATGTCATAGCAAGCTATTTGAAACTAAAGTGAGAGAGATAAGCCAAGATCTGGAAGGCCTTCAACTTCAAACCATTAAGATATTCAAACTTGTCTATTAAAGTAAAATTTTATAATTTACCCAGATTTATCAGCTTCTTCTTTTTCTTAGGTTTTTTCTCTTTGACCACCTTCTCCCCATCTTCTCCAGTTTCACCCTCTCCTTCCTTCTCTTCACCTTCTTTCTCTTTATCAGCTTTGTCAGATGATTCAGACTCAGATTCTAAAACAGAAAAACAAATATTCACTTTATTAAACTTAAAGGGCACTAGGCCTTGAATTAGTATATTGGAGAGATAGGACATCAGCAAACTTACCATAAAAGACAAGCACACTAACACCAGAGTAGTAGTAACAAACACAAAATAAAACACAATCTCACAAATTTTCAACACCACTGGTATTTTCTTCAGGTGAGTAGGGGGGGGGGAAGGGAGAGAAAATAAAAAAACACCTGAGAGTAAGGAGAGCTTTTTGTGAAACAACCTTTCATTGCCGTAAACCTTCAATGGCACTACAAATTTTCTCAAAGTGGAATTTAAGAACCTATATTTACAACTAGGGTTCTACAGTAAACTAGTCAGCAAAGGTTATTGTTGTGCTTAACATTCAAATTTAATAATCTTTCATTTAATATGTTTAGTGATGGTCAAAATGTGCAGTAGTTTTTACACATTATTTTACAATTGTTTAGACAAAGAGTGCCGTTAAAAATGAACAATTTGTGTGATTTAGTGGTTCATTGACTATAGGAACAGAAAAACCAAAGCAATGAGTTGCTGTGGACACACGCTCATGCTGCTATCTGATATGAACGATTTCATATAAGGATTTCTTTTACTCGAGATTGCTGTGGACAAGTGCTCAGAAAACTCTTGCGTTCTGCTCAGACAACCTTCAGCGTATGCTGGAGAGAGACAGAGAGAAAGGGGGTCCGATGCAGCAACCTGTGAAAGATGTAAAAGAACTAAATTTATAGGATAGAAACTGTCTTTACAAGATCTATGTGGGCAAGCAGTTTTCTTGTTTTTATAGACAATGGTGGTTGTCTTCTGAGTGTGATAAGGACGGAAACAACAGAGTAATCATGGGAATAGTGGATAAGGTGCGCAAAGTGGTCTGGAAGCAATAATTTTTCTTTGTGGTTTGATTAAATGTCCCAAAACTTATCAATAGTATAAACAATTAAAGTTTTATAATTATCAGTACGGTTGTAGCATATAAAATAACTTTTAGTAGCAATAAGACACACGATGTATCTAAAATAGTAGGTATTACCATTGGTTGTCATATAACTGGAACAATGCACGAACACCAAATTTGGTTTCCATAGTAATACTATTTATCAAAAGATTATTTTAAATATGTTATTTTATAAATGTACATGTATTCAAGCAATAACATCCATCCTCTATCCAATGGTATAACAATAGTGTCAATTATGGAAACACACGTTTTATAATAAATGAAATATTGGCTGCACGCAACATCTCCCACTGTCGATTTCAGATTGCTAGTTATTGTCCGATTTTCAGGCGACTCCAGGGCTTAAGAGTTAATACCTGTTCTCCCTCTCCCTCCCAGGACAACATCTGAATCCTTGCTAACACTTAATATTGATACCCTGAGAATCTTCTAATAGTGTCCATACTAATAGAAATTGTTTAACATATGCTGTGGCAGTATTAAGGACTTACAGTAGAAATTATTTTCTACGATTTCAACAAGATTTAAATAAATGAAATGACTTTTCAATAAATAAATAATATTAATTTAAATAAGAGAATAAAACCTTAAAATATATTAATAATGATGTAAATAAACAAATGTCTAAATGAAGTCTGTATAAAAATACGATGAACTACTGTATCCTTTGACACGCATAATCTGAATCTTATAAATCTTAATACGAGACAGATTTTAGTTATTACCTTCTTCTTCTTCCCCTGACCCAACTTGATCCAAAATCATATATTTGTCCATATCAATTTCATTGCCATCTTGATTTTCAGCATTTTTCTTGTCATAGTAATATTTCCTCTGAAAACAATGAATTTATTAATAATATCTTTAAAATTTATTAATAATATCTTAACCCTTTTAGTGCTACAGCATCGCTGTCAGCGATTCCACAGTTTAGTCTTAAAGTGCGAGAATCGCTGCCAGCGACTATCCGTATTTCGTATATTATGCCGTATGAAATTAATGTTACTGGCTGCTACGATCGTAGTTGTGTTCCAAAAGCTTCAAGGTATTGCTTTTTCACTGTTTTGTTGTCTTTGGGATGGTTATAACTATCGCTTTGGAGAAGAATAATACTTGACCAGATTGTTTGTTTACGTTTTCAAGCTAGTCTGCTGCTAGTATGCTAGTGCTGTGTTAGAAGTATTGTTTTGCCGTGTAATAAAATTTGTATTACTGTTTTATAATTAGTATTGTGTTTTATCAGTTTTATATAATATCTTAGTGTTTATAGTTAAGTTTTTGATATAACATTATCGTGTTATATCAAACTCAAAAAAAGTTGACAAACATTTTTTTTGTTTTTCTTTTTCGTTTTTCAGTTATAACAATTTTTATTTCGGCCAAACATTGGGTACATATTTATTCTCCAACTTATCCTGAACAATATAAAAAAAAATGTATTAAGATATCTGTTCAAATAAGTATGGTATGATTTTTTTCTGAACGTCTGCATTTTCAGCAAGCATTTTTGGGTATGTGAGTGAGTAATAAGCCATAGCACCAAAAGGGTTAATAACATGAAGTATTAAGAATGTTTGTTTTGGATTGGGTCACATTTTGTCTCAATATTTTCTGAGATGGATCAAACGAATACAGAAAAAAACAAAACTTCAATTATATTATTTTAATTAAAATATTAACAGTTATTTTCTTTGGGTCAATGAGGAAATAAGTCACAGGATATACAAAAAGCTATTGTTACAGTTATCTGTCATTTTTTAATTGTTTAAATTTCTTTTCTTAGTTTTTCACTGTTTAAATGTTAAAAAGATGCAAATTCACCTAAAAAAAATTAGTTTTATTTGATCTAAGAACTATGAAGTCCAATTGCTATAGAGTAGGTTATGGTTACAATACACATTTAGAAGTAAAATTACAACCACATTATATGACAATCTGAAGAAAAACAAAATTTAATAATGCATAAAGTAATATGTTTAAAAGAAATACTATGATATAATTATGAAGTACACAGCTATAACACAAACTACTACAAATAACGATTAAAATTGGATTGGAGGACTGTCCTTCAAACTGATATTCACATCAAACCTACCAATAAACAACAATACCTTCAATATACCAGTTCACTCGAACAACACCAAATGCTCCCTATCCTATAGGCTAGCCACCCGTGCCAAACATATCATTTCCTCTCCCAGAAACCTAAACATCGTTCTTCCTCACCCCTGTTAATGAAAATGAAATTAAAAGCATTATAACTGGCATGAAAAGCAAAAACTCGGCAGGAGTTGATGAACTATCTCCCAAAATGCTAAAAGCCATGTATTCTAAAGCCAGCGAATTCGTGACAGCACCTTTATGCCATCTGGTGAATTCTTCCTTTGTTGAGGGTAAATTTCCTTCAGCCCTAAAATTAACAATGGTCAGGCCCATATTAAAAAAAGGTAATGAGGGTTCATGTGATAATTATAGGCCAATTAGCTTGATTTCAACTGTATCAAAGATTTTCGAGAAGGCTGTATTAAATGGACTATGTACATTTCTGGAAACACGCCAAATACTTTATCAAAACCAACATGGCTTTGTTAAGAATAGATCGACGACAAGTGCTATACTGAGCCTAATAAACGGCATAGTAACAGATTTAGATAGTGGACAGCGTGTATCAGGCCTGTTTTTTGATCTCAGCAAGGCCTTCGATATGGTTAATCATGATCTGCTGCTTAAGAAGATGTGCCAACAGGGGATCAGAGGTGTTGCACTGGACTGGTTTGCTTCCTACTTAGACAAGAGAGAACAGTTTGTTGTAATACCTGATATCGATGATTCTGGCTATTTGCGACGTTACGCCTCATCCAGGGCTCTGATCAAGAGAGGGGTGCCCCAGGGGTCTGTTTTGGGCCCAACTTTGTTCCTTCTTTTCATAAACAATCTACCCAATAGTGTAAGTTTAGCTAAAATATGTCTTTTTGCTGATGACACCTCCCTCACACTTTCTAGTCCTTGTAACGAGTCATTGGAACAAATTGTCTTCTCTGAATCCAACAGTCTTTTACAATGGTTTCAAAATAATCAATTAATCTTAAATGCTGACAAAACTCAACTTTTAAATTTCTATATCTCAAATAGGACATTTGGAGCAAACGATGGGTTAAATGTTCTTCTTGGAGACTCAATTGTGTATTCATCCCAGGAAGTTAAATTCCTAGGCCTTACTCTTGATGACAATCTAAACTACCACAAACACATTGAATCTGTAACCAAAAAAGTGTCTACCGGCGTCTTTATCCTTCGAACCTTAAAAAAGTTTGTGAGCAGTGAGGTTCTTCTTTCTGCCTATTATGGAACTATTTTTCCTCATCTGTCATATGCAGTACCAGTTTGGGGAAGTGAAAGCCAGAGGACCTTACTATTGTTTTGACTACAAAAGAAGGCTATAAGAGTCATATTCTCTCTCCCTAGAGGCCATTCATGCAGAGAGATTTTCAGGACCAACAACATTTTAACATTCCCTTCAATTTACATCTTGGAGACCTTGTTGTTTGTCAGGAAAAATATTTCTGTGTTCAGCTCTCCTTCCAGTAACAGATATCCACTCCGAAATACCAATAATATTTCAATTCCCAGACATTCCACTTAATTTTTCCAAAAACAGTTCCAGTACAATGCCATCAAACTCTACAATAGTCTTCCAACATCACTAAAGATCGAGCAGGATCACAGGGCTTTTAAGAGGGGGGTAAAAAGAATGCTTTTAGATGCAGTGGTCTACAGCGTCCGTAATTTCCTGGCTGGTAGTCACTAACTCTGTTGACAAAAAAAATTGTAATTGGTTGACAACAATTTGTAATTGGTTTTAATTAGTATTAAAGTAATTATTTCATTTAGTTACATTGATGACTTGGCTAATGCAATCTTGTTTTGTTGATCTGGCTTAATAAATGAGTTATTGAGTTATAAATACAATAACCAACTTGTCAATGCCTTCCAAAAGAGAGGTTACCCTACCAACCTTAATAAAAACCAAACCCGTTTAGCCTAATCCCAAAACCAACTCCAAACCAGAAGTAGTTCCCAACGCTTACCCTTTGTCACTAATTACCACCATGGCCTACAGAAACTCAACCAAATCCTGAAATATGGCTTCAAAATCTTAAAAACTTCCCCTCACACCAAAAATCTCCTTGAAAAACCCCCTACTGTAACTTTCAACAAACAAAAACCTCCGCAATTCAGACAAACAAAAGATCCTAAGTTACCTGATCCCAACATCCAGACCTATTCTAAAGACCAGCAACCACCCGGTTCTAATCCTTGTAACAAGAAATCTTGCAAAACCTGCCCTATTCGTCTCCCAGCCACATTTTACCAGCTCCACTACCTCCTTAACCTACAAAATACCTGAAAACCACTCCTGTGATTCCACCAATTTAATTAATCAACTCCAGTGCCAGCACTTCGAAGGATGGAATTAGCACATCAATGGATAACAAAATCCTGTGACCCACATAATCTGAACATAAGATAGACCACTTCCCTTTAACCCCTTCCCCATCAGTAAACTTCATATATACCTTCTGAAAAATAACTGCATCAATACCCGAGTGTTGCTCTATGGATGTAAAACTCCCACCACTAAACACCCCCACCACTGCCACCTACTCAGCTATAGTGGAAGCCAAGTCAGTCTCTCTCTCTCTCTCTCTCTCTACTCATCTGAAGAAAGTGCCAGTGGTACAGAAAATTCGTGATTAGTAATTCTTTTGTATTTGTTACTACCATTCTGGTGTTAGTGGACTTGTCTTCTATGGTAAGTTTGCTGATGTCCTATCTCTCCAATATACTAATGTTGTTTATGTTAGTGTTTTCTTTATTTACTTTTTATTTTGGACATGGGTTGAGATAACATAGCAGATTTCAGCAGTTTGGTGGACACGAGTCACATCATAACATATACCTTAACTGTCATCATCTAACCAATTTCTTTGTACAATAGGTACAGAAATAATACTGTTATATTTCCATACAACACATTATCTTTTCTTATTACATCCACCACCAAAATTTGTCACCTCAAAAAGTGACTACAAAAAATAACATTTTTTTCATCATAAGAGAATTACTGTATTTAAAATGATTAAGCTTGTATTAATAAAGTTACATCAAAGTTTAATGCAATGGAGGATGAGTTGGCATGTCTTAAGAACGGATACAATATGAAAATATGATTTACATTGTTAATTTAAGCTTTTAATATTGTTATTAATAATGGTCTTCAAAATATGGGCGTAAACGAGTTGGGAATGAATATGATAAGTGTAGATGAACAAATGAAATCCCTGTTACAAACTAATCTCAACTATTAAATGTCCGATAGCCAGGGGACGACCAAGAGAGCTACAGTATGGCGTAGAAACCAACCACGTAGTATTGGTCTGATGTTAGGCTAGCTGCCACTTGCCTGAAACTCAGTTCTCTTTCCTAGACAACATTTAAATCCTGGTCACTGCCCAACATGGACACCTGAGACTTCTCGAGTAGTGTCCACATCGATGGTAACCATTGGGCAGACAATAGTTTTTCCAATCTTTTTATTTAGTATGTGACGACATTTTTATTTATTTGCTTCGACAACAGTATTTAAATATTAGTTCTCAATTTAACAGATGAATGTTTTCCTAATTAAGCACAAGGTAAAGCTTATATCAGTGTATTACAAAAAATTATATTTATTTATTTTTCAGCTATGTTTAATGTGATACAATTCTATTAGAATGCATCTCTGTCTCGTCTAACGGTTTCTATAATAGTACATTTTGTTTTTTTTACAATATTCGTTATAAGATATGTTGAGAATATTGCTATCTATATCAATCTTAAGATTACTGTTATTTTTTAAAACATGTGGTATATAGATTGCCCTTTATTTTAAAATTTAAGTAGTAATAAGTTAAATTAAGGTATAACATAATTATGTTTTAATAGTATACTTGTATTTCCTTTTTCTACTATTTTACCTAATAAGACAAGTTCACTAACACCACAGTAGTAGTAACATACACATAATCACACAAATTTTCAATATCACTAGCACTTTCTTCAGATGAGTAAAGAGAGAGAGTCTGGCTTGGCTTCTACTATTGCTGGGTAGGTGGCTGTAGTGGTGGGTGTACATCCATAGAGCAACACTCAGGTATTGATGCAGTTTTTATCAGTTAGTATATATGAAGTTTGCTGATGGGGAAGGGGTTGAGGGGAAATGGTCTATCTTATGTTCAGATTAAGTTGGTCACAGGATTTTGTTATCCACTGATGTACTAATTCCATCTTCCGGAGTTGGGAACTATTGGCATGTGAAGGAAGGGATCTGATTACTTTAGTGGTGTAACACTGATCACAATTTTGGTTATGGAGAGTGTTTTGGTCTAAGAGTGTTACTTCTCTTAGAATGTATGGTTGTTATTATTTATGTAGATATAAGTATTTTTATATCTAATGTAAGATTTAAGTGATGTTTAGTGTGCTCTGAAGATTAACTGATGAACTCGTTTCCCATGCACAGGCTCCGCCTGGTTTCCAGGTTTTTATTGTATAAATAAATATATTGTATTAAATGGAAAAATAAATTGAACTGAAATTGAACATGTCGGTTTTAAGAGGACTTGGAACAGATCCTGTCAACTACATTATCCACAGCAATTAGCCTCCAAGTAGCAAGGTTACAGTACTACGCAACAGTGCCCACTTTCTCCGTTACCACCCTTACTATTTACAAGTAATGCCCAATCATTTAATATATAGGTTTTATTACGATTTGTTCTATTTGAGACCTCAAGTGAGTCTGTACCATCTTTCGTAATGGTACTACCTAAGTACGAAAAATGTTCTACATTTCTTAGTACGCTGTTCCCTAACTTTAATGCTACTGTGTCATCTCTATTGTTTATCGTCATTACTACAGTTTTCTCTTTGCTGACTGTTAAATTGAATTCATTGAATTTGTCGTTCCATAAGTTTAATTTATCTTGTAGTTCATCTTTGGAGTGCGCCCAAATTACTATGTCGTCTGCAAAGGCTAAAGCATTGAATTCAGTAGTTGCCAAATCCTCCTTAATTTGTTTCATTATTTCATCCATAACTAGGACAAACAGGTATGGAGATAGTGCACTCCCTTGCTGAACTGCCCTTTTCGTTTTAAACCAGGTTGAGGTATTTGTTCCTACTTGCACACAACTTTGGCATTCCTCATACAACATTTTTACTTTTCGTATCAAACTATCGGGGACTTTTCTTTGTTTTAGGCACTCCCATATTCTATTTCTTGGGACACTATCATACGCTTTTTCAATATCTAAGAATGCCATAATAACTGTTTTGCCTTTTTCTACTGTTTTTATATTATTCTTCTAATTGTAAATATTAAATCGGTAGTGGAACGGTTTTTTCTAAAGGCATACTGTTCTTCTTCTAAAAGGTCCTCTGTTAGACATCTCAATCTTTTTTCGATAATCTTCTCCAATATTTTTAAATCATGTGAAAGTAAGGTTATACCTCTGTAGTTCCCACACTTTTTTCTGAACCCTTTTTTAAATATGGGGATTATAATTCCTTTTCTCCAATCTTGAGGGATTTTGTTCTCTTTCCAAATAACATTAAAGACTCTTACTAGCCAATGTATACCATATAATCCAGCTGCTTTTATCATGTCTGCATTTATTTCGTCTGCTCCTGCTGATTTTCCATTTTTCATTGCTTTCAAACTGTTTTCCACCTCTAGCCAAGTTATTGGTGGTTCTTCTCTTCCTAACGTTTCTGTATCTTCAGTTGATATGTCATTACTGGACTGCTGTCCATTTAGTAAATTGTCAAAGTGCTTCTTCATAACTTCAGTGATTTCAATTTCCTTTACGACTACCTTCCCCTCGTCATTTTCAAGGCCTTTAATGGCTTCACATGGCTTTCGTTTGTTATTTATGATTTTGTAGAGCATTGATTTATTACCTATTCAGTCCTCTTCAAGCTTCTGCGTAAACTCGGTCCAAGATTTTTCTTTTTCTTCTAATACCATTCTCTTTACCATTAGCCTTTTCTCCCGGTGCACAGCACTCTTTGTAGCTATAAGTGCTTCATCTCTGTTTGTTGAGCATTGCTTTGCTTTGTCCATGTCTCTTTTTGCTATATTTCTTTCCTTGATTGCTTCTTTGATCTTTTGGCTCCACCATGGGGTCTCTTTCTCCTTGACTTTCTTTCTCCTAGAACTAGTAATGAAGCCGCTTTTTATCATCAAATAAACAACCTACTGTGGGATGTGAATATACCCCTAAAAACTAAAACAATATTGTACAAAACATACTTCTTACCAATCCTAACTTACAGCCTAGAAACATGTACATTAAATAAAAAAAGACGATAGTAGAATACAAGCAGCAGAAATGAAATTCTTGAGAACGGCAGTGCAGAGAACTAGACGTGACAGAATAAGAAACACAACTATAAGAACCCAGTTTGGATGCAAAAAAACTGTAAAAGAGAAAATAAGAAGCTTAAGGCTAGGATGGTTTGGTCATGTGAAGAGATTGGAAGAAGGAAGAGTGGCAAAAACCTGGCCCAAAAACGAAATAGTAGGGAAGAGAAAAGTCGGAAGACCACGGACGAGATGGATGGATTTGGTAAAAGAAGACCTATTCCTGAAAGGGACAAGCATTCAACAGGCGGAGGAGAGACAATTATTCTTAGACAGAGACAGATGGAAGAGGCTTGTGAGCACACCCGGGAGACTGGAGATGCTGATCAGATGATGATTACGATTTGTATAATAATTTTGTTGTTGTATTTATTATATTACAACATTTTATTATTATTATATTAATAACATTTTATTATTATATTAATAAGTAATAAAATATTAATAAATTGAAAAGTGGGCAAGTTAAAATAAGCACATTAACTCAATCTATCTTAAGTAACAAACATTGATACACTGATATTGTTGCAAGAGAGTCTGTACAATGTACAATGCATATCCTCTAACAAAGAAGATATATTAATAAGCTGAATTAGTAGATACTGTAATTAAACAATGACATTTTAACAACCCAGAGCTAGAAGTGACAGACACTTGTCTTTCAAAGCATGTCTCCAGTAGTTTGTTCAATTTGTAATACTTTTACCGTCAGACTCAGGGATAGCTGAATCTGAGATAATTTTTGGATACTAGTTGAGATCCAGTTGAACTATCACCTAAATAAATACTTTATCTAAATTGTAAAAAATTCAACTTTTTACCTTCAGATGATTCAATGAGCAGACATGATTTTCATACATCATTGGAGAGCTGCAGCTGATACGGCAGACTTTGCAGTATGGATTAAGGAAGTTCATCATTTCCTGAAAAATATATATAGTATTATTTAATCCTTGGGAACAGAATTACATTTATTATCCGTCATGGACTAGCAACACAAAGAATTACAGTCAAAAACAAATAGATAACAACAACAAACAAATAAGATCAGTTTTAAAACAAACAGCTGTTAAAGTTCTTGCACTGGGGCTTGTATAACACCAAGGATTGCAAGTTCTAATTAAGATGAAATCAAGGTTTTTATTACAGTTAATGACGTGCATATTACATCTGTTACTTTTATTTTGTAATTTAATCCTAAAACACATAGTTGTATTTAATATTTCTATTTTGTTTACTTTTCATACAATATAAACATTTAGTTGATTAAAGCCTAATTTTCAAAAGGTTTATAATTAATTTCAGTTAGTATAGTGTTTTTAATCAAGTTTACTTATGTACTTAGAATATTTTCCGCCCATAAATAATAATTGTTTTCAGGAAAAAAATGCTGTTAATTTCAAGATCAATAAAACTAAATATGAGAAATATCGGTTAGAAATTTTTAACAGTATTTTTCTTACTTTTTGAAGTTGTTTTTTTTTTTATATTGTTCATTTCATGCTTCAAGTATGAAACAGTAGTCTTGTAAAAGTATTATTAATCAGAGCAGATATATTTTGTTCATTTTCATACATGGCTCCTGGTTATTACTTTGACATGACTAATATATACAGGGTATTTCATGACAACTCTGACAAACTTTGGGAAATTAATCCTTGGGTCAAAACAAGGATAAAATGTTATATCCTTGGGTCAAAACATCGCCCCAAAACTCATGGTTGTAGATTTTTTAAGTTTTGGATCTTTAGAGAATAAAATATTGATGTTTTTATAAAACTTACACAGACAGTTAGAGCAGAAGATTACAAATATTAATCATTAGTTTTTAAATTACTAACACTAACATTCGGTAACTGTACTTGAAAAATGTGTAAAGAAATTTTGCATAAATAATTATTTTAAGACTGCAAATGTATCAAAAGTTGTAAAATGTCATACAGACAAGACAATTAAGTGTTTTGGAGTAACAGCCAATATAACATGTTTTGCTCTAATGTATTATATCCAGCTCCAAGTTAAGCCGTTTTTTGGTAAAACTCTATGTATCATCAATTAGCAACTGGGGAAAACCAGTCATCAGCTCTAGTGCATAGCAGCAGATTAAACCCATTGTTGACCGTTTTGTTATTAATTAAGCTCCCATGTGAGTGTATTTTCAAACACAAGTCTTTCTGTAAATGTTTAACAAATTCACTTTCTCAATAGGGAAACTTAATTTTCAACTTTTAACTAAATTACTTTAAATTTGGTACATTAAAATTGTTATTTTTTTTATTTATTCTTAAGATGCCGATCGTCAAGATATTGGCAAATATGGATTTCGAATGAGTGTGATGAGTGTAGATCAACGAGTGTAGTCATTGTTACTATCTGAGTTAGACTTGGCTCAGAAAGGACTATTCATTAATAACCCAATAGTCAATAGACATTGGGCTATTAATAAATAATATGAAACATAACAATTTAATTATAAACTGGATGAACTTACCTTATGCTTATCTGATCGCAAGTGTTCAGATTTTAGAGAGCGATAATTCAGTTTGCACACTAAACAGTAGAATGTTCTCATGTTCATTTTTTTCAACTTGCACTCCTCGTCAATAACACGCTGCTCATTTCTTTGGTCAAGCCTCAACTTGGCTAGTGATTTTCGAATCTTCCCAGTTACATTTGACATGGCTGCCTGATGTTTTGATTTGTACAAATGAAGTACGTACTCCTAAATCACACACAAGTACATTAATTAGCTTTCATTAAAAAAAACTACAGTTGGTAAAAATGAATAATTCAAGATTATGTATTATTGACATATACAGGGTGGAAAAAATATGGAAACCCTTTCACAACTTTTGTATGACTGAACTTGTAAAAAAGAAATTTTGTAGATGATCATGGTTACAAAGACATACTTTTTGACACCATTAGTGACATTTCACCGTTTCTGGGGGACAAATGAATTTGTTTACTTTATTTCTCCATTATTTAACAGTTTAAAGTAAATTATTCTGATAAAAAATGATTAATTATATAACAAAATTAGTAAAAAAAATCAATCATCAAATTATCTATGGACAAAAAAATAATGTAAAAGCGTTTCCATATTTTTGGTCCACCCTTTAGACTGAAATAAAGGAAAAATGATAACTAGGTATCAGAGGACTTGTAGATGAACATGTCCACTTGTGATGAGGACAAAGGCCACACATATAGCTGCTTGTTATCAGCATTGATAAGAAAAAAATTGTCCATTGTTATCACATTGTACACACTCCAAACTACTTATTCTCCAATTTAGTTTATTGAAGCCTTTTTCTGTTTTTAATCATTTAGTGTTAGTACAGTACACCTTGATTACCCTGCCTTGTTTTATTCGGCTGTACATGTCATCCCGTTTGACAATCACACAAAAATAATGTTGTATTAGATCAAATTAAAACCACATGGAGCACCGTACAGTCCCGCAAACAAATCTCAAACATAAGCGTTTAAATTTTGCATCTTGAATATTGCAGGTGTTGTTCTTTTACCTTGACAAGTATTACTGGTTGCCATGCGTAATGTGCCTGAAAATCTAAAATGGCAATTGTTTGCTTCTGTTAGCAGCTGGAAGAGTTATTTAAAAGAAAACTCAAATAATTTAATTTTTTATCAAGTGAACCACATTGTGAAATTTGAACCACACTTAACAATATAAAGATTACCTTAAAAGTTGTACAGCTTGCATGACAATGAGGACATTCCAGCTTCATGAAAGGCTGACCATGGAAATTCTTTCGAACAGGGCCATCCACATCTCTTCCTTCAGAGTCCTGTTTCACCGTCACCTGTGAATTGTATACCTAAAGTCTTTTAATTTAAATTAAAATTTATTTAAAGAGATACAAGTTTTCAATCAATTAAAGACAATTATCTTTGTTACTATAAATTCCCAGTTATGCATGACATTACCTCTTTTTCAAAAGGCTTTTGGTAATCCTAAGAATTAATTGGAAAAACTGTTTTCTTTCAGAGTTCAATAATGGTGTTTTAGATGCTTGATAAGTCAATGTAATTTTCATTGCTATTACCATTGCCATCTTTGTAGTCACGTTACCATCCATGTTACCAACAAGGTCATTAATTCAGTCATTATCATCTTTCCAGAACACGTGTTATCAAAATCTGAACAATGAATTTATAAACACCCTTTTATATCTTTTCCCTGAGTAAGTAAGTCTCTGTGATAGTAAATAACGTCATAATAACACATTATGCAACAAACAACATTAAGACCAGTGCAAACATATTCTTCAGTTCTATTTAAAATTTGATACACTTGATGTTAAAAAATGTATTGTGATGTACAAAGTTGTATTGGCTAGTTCACAAAAGGTGTTTCCATTCTAATGTTATAAAAATGCTTTAGAGGTAGTTGTTATATTTATTAGAATGTTTATTTATTAATGTTTACATTATTAGTGTGTGTGTATATATATATATATATATAAAATAAAACCCTGTACAACTATTCCTTCTAACACTTTTCAACACTACTGTACTGTAGGTGGGGGGGGGGGAACACCAGGTCATGCGTATTATTCAATACCACTGTACGTGTATGGGTGGGCGGGTTAGGTTATGTTAGGTACATCGTAAGCTTACTCGATCCACCATCAAATCTTGGATATAAAAATGTTCTGTGGTGGTTTTTCTGATGGTTGTATTTAACCCTACTACCGGCGGCTATATTTTCCTAAACCGGCGGGCTGTTTTTCCTCATTTCGTTAAATTTTTTTATAAAATTCATAAAAATAGCAAAATATAATAAACCTGGTTGTATTATATATCCTTGCACTCTCACAATGAACCAGGCAATCATATTAGCATGCAAACTGTGCATATAAAATATGTATGTTTTTTTTCTGATGTTTGAAATGTACAAAAATGCATTAGTAAAAATAAAAAAGGGTGGGGGTATGCCTATAAAATTATATAATACTTATAAATTTTATATTCCAAGATAGCCAATTTGTAGCAAATGTTGTCTAGTTTTAGAAAATATAAAATATATAGAGATATGTTTATGAATAAAAAAGTTGTATAATAATATCCGTGACTACTACATAAACCTAAAAATTTTTTACCATGGAAATCATTGTAAATAAAAATTCATAAATAATTGACTATCACATCTACAGACTTATGATTAGTCTTAAAATTACCATAATGGTATTTTCTTACATTATTAATTCATTAACAACTAACAACACTAACAAAATAAAGAAATAATAATTACTTTCACATAAACAAACACAACACAACAAATGACTGACAGGGTCTACTTTGGAGTAATAGCGACCGGTCCCAGATGCTTCTTTTTCATCACTTTGTAACATCGATGCAAAGACATCTAAACAATAATCGATGTATAACATCGGATGCGGTATCTTTCGATGATTACAATCGTGAAAGAATCATATCGATACAGCTAACGTTTATTTTGTGACAAGTGATTATGTCGCGTGCTGTCAAACTGCGGAATTTCCGCAGTCTACCAGTTTTAAGATAAGACAAACTGTGGAAATTCCGCAGCGTACCGGTATTAGAGTTAAAGGCTGACGGGCCGTCTGCAGTATGTAAAGGCTGACAACAGTGTATCTGACTGGGAACTGGTGATTTAGAGGTTTGGTCGTAGGAGATGGGTAGGTACTTTAAGTTCCATCCATTCCTAGGGATATTCGGTGTGTGTTAGTGTGCTTACTGATATAGGTATGCTTAAGAAGACCTTGTTCTAAGGGTTAGGCTAGCACTTTCCGTAACCAACCTAACTAACTGATCTAAATGTTCTAAATCAGATCAAATTTGTAGCTCTTAACTTTATTGTAATTCTTTAGATTGAGTATAAAATAGATGTTGAAAATGCAAAATTAAACAAGAACATTTTAAAGTTTATTTCAGAGCATATAATTTATACAAATGTTCAGTGTCACTTACACTTTCCTCAGATGAAAATGGACTGACTTTGCTTCAACAGTTTGCTGGGTAGGTGACAGTGGTGGGGGGTGTATACCCAACAGAGTAACAGTTAGATTTTAATGCAGTTTTTTTTTATAGTTCTTAAATATGAAGTTTGCTGATGGTTGAGGGAGAGGAATCAGGGATCACCACTAGAATCTGGTGTATGGGTGGGAGAGTGCGTAGTGGGTAGTAGCTGTGTGTGTGTGAGTAGGGTCATCACCACTGTACGTATATGAGTGGGTCATCACCACTTAATGTGTATGGGTGGGTGGGCCATTACCACTATCATTGAATCTTTGTTAACTTGATTTGAATTCCTTCTAGTTAAACTCAAAAAGAGATATTCTTCCAAGTCTTCCAACTCGATCCTTAGTCCTATCAAGCAACATCTACCTAATGATAAGTAATCTATCAGATGTTGAGACTGGAGGGTCATAGGATTTATCATTGGTGTGCTAATGTCATTCTTCTGATTTGGATCTATTGGCATAGCAAAGAAAGAGACAGACTATTTTAGTGGTTTAACAATGGTCAAAGTTTAGGTTATGGAGAAAGGAACGGGCAGACAGATTTTTCAATGTTATAGATTTTGTAATCATATCTATGGCCATTTATGTGTTTACGGAGTTTCACTAGTAAAACCAATATATTGAGCAAAGTAATAATAGCACTGGAGTTTGATTAATTAAGTTGGTGGAATGACAGGTGTGGTTTCTAGGTAGGTTAAGGAGGTTGTGGAGCTGGTAAATGATGAGCATGGGAGATGAACTTAGAGGTTTTGCAAAATTGTAGCAAAGATAACGGCTGGGTAATTGTTGGTCTTTAGAACAGATTAGTTTGTTAGGATCAGGTAACTTATTGAGTTTCTGTAGGCTATGGTGGTAATTGGTGACAAGGGGCATTGGTTAGAGGTTGGTTTTAGGACTAAGCTAGACAGACTTGGTTTTAATAAGGTTGATACTGTTTGATTTGTTAGTAAAAATCCTTTTCATACTGTAAATGAGTACTTGTACAAATTTTAAATAAAGATTTTTTAGTATTTTGATACTGATCTATTTTAACTAGCCTTATCTATTACTATCCGGTGTTTTTTCTTAGTAATTTTTAATACTGTTACATCTGTTATTTTTACTTTTGTTAGTTTGTTTTTTGCTTTATTTTGTTGGTCTATGTCTTTTTTTGTGATTGATTACTATTGTCTGAGCCAAAAACAAAGAAATAAAATACTTAATAATTTATTTCAGTGACTACGTCAACTATCATGGTGGATTATATTTTCTGTAAACTCTTGCATTCAATGCAAGAATTTAATTCCCCAATTAAACAAAAAGCACATGCCACAGTCAATTGTAGAGATATTAAAATGTAACCACCCATCCACCATACACAATACACATGCACTATAAATTTACAAAGAGAAATATGATAACAATGTAGCAATGGTTTTACAGTAAGAAGAAAATATAATTAAGAGCAAATATTGGTTTAGACTCCGTGCGCCATCCTACTTTGGCGTATACGGAGCGTCCCCTGGGTGGCGGATAGGGGAGAGGTCGGGAGTTATGCATAGCATTTCTCCCGGTTAGGTCCATTGGACCCGCTGACCATAAGTAGGTGCGGTCCTCCATTCATATTGGGGGTTGAGCATAGGGCTTACCACCTTACCTTGTAAAAATCTTCTGGTTACGAACCGTCAACAAAATGCCTCAGAAAAGACCGGATTAAATGGAAAACGACATAGGATTCGCTCAACGGACTTAAGATTTGGAACTTGGAACATTCGCTCGCTTGCTATTCCAGGAGCAGTCAATATTGTATGCAATGAACTAGAAAGATACAACTTGGACATAGTGGCTCTCCAAGAAACAAGATGGCCCTTTAGTGGTATAATTAACTCTGGAAAATATTCTATATACTACAGCGGAAGAGATGATGGAATACACCAAGCAGGAACTGGATTTGCTATTAAAAAAACTCTGTTGGAAGCTCTAAATAAATTTGAGGCTGTGAATGAAAGGCTGTGCCTGGTTAGACTAAGATGTAGATTTAAGAACATGACTGTGATAAATATGTAGGGGCTCCAACTGAGGATAAAGAAGATGAAACCAAAGATGAATTTTATGGACAGTTAGAAGAAATGATATATGACATCCCTAATTATGATATACAATTTTAGGTTAGGTTAAAGGGCACTAGGCCAGGAATTAGTATATTAGAGAGATAGGACATCAGCAAACTTACCTTAAAAGACAAGTTCACTAATATCAGAGTAGTAGTCACAAACACAAAAGTGTCTCTCTCTCTCTCTCTCCCTCTACTCACCTGAAGAAAATGCCTGTGGTGTTGAAAATTTGTGAGATTTTGTGTATTTTGTGTTTGTGACTACTACTCTGATGTTAGTGAACTTGTCTTTTAAGGTAAGTTTGCTGATGTCCTATCTCTCAAATATACTAATTATGATATAAAAATTACATTGGGTGATGACAATGGGTCATTCCATTTCAAATCACCCAGTAAATAATTAATTTGACACCCATCTCTTTAGATTTTGATGAAACTTGGCACAATTGTTGCATTTGCTATCCTATTGATAGATACCAAATTTTATTTCTCTATCTCTTATAGTTTTTTTTTCTACAAATTTTTTAATTTTCTTAATTTAACGCGATTTTAGGCCTCTGATTTCGCGTCTTGCAATGTAACTTGTAACTTAAAAAATTAATATCTTGAAAACTATTTGAGATATCACCATGAAACTTTGCATAATATTTAATTAATATATTTAAAATAAAGAAAAAATACATTCACTAACCTATCTCAACTCCAAAAAATAATAAAAATGTTATAATCAGAAATTTTTTTTATTTGAAAACCGTTGTCGGGATTTACTAAAATTGCAATATCTCAGGTCTCAGACCTGGTAGAGTGTTCATATTTTTTTTACATACTCCTAGATACATAGGCTAACAGATAAACAAAAAAGATGTATGGCTTTTTCACATGTTTAGTTAATATTCCAAAAAGTAGAATATTATTAAGAAATTATAAATTTGCGGTTTACTTACATTTAATAAATGTGAAATAAAATAAAAACTGAAGTCTAGAATCAATATCTTTTATAGCAATTATTAGTTCTGCTTTTTATATTTTTTCCACTTCATCCAACACTCTTCTGTTTTTCTGATAAACTCTTTTTTGAAGTAGTACATTCTGCCAATGCTACTTGATTGCGGTGCATCAACTGTACTGATAATGTGTTCCACAGGTATTATGCACAAGTCTTCTCTTTGAGGCCAGTAAAAGCTGGCAGCAGGTCCTGGAGGGTGAAGAAAAAGAATTTCAGCATCTTCTTCTTCATGAAACACATTTTTAACGAGTCCAAAGTACCACTTTCCATCGTAGTTTGCAGCCACATAATCGTTTTTAAAGATGGTTGAATGCAGACCCAATCCGTAGCAGAATCAAAAGAAAACATTAGAGTAGGATTAGGACTATCAGTAGTCCTCCTTATTTCAATTTCATTTGTATTTAATGGTTTGAAATAATGGAAACTTCTAGTACCGGGAATAGTCTTGGTGGTTAAAAATCGTGACGCTAACTCCAATCTGAAAGCTTCAGCATTTTTTGTGTCAATAAAGTGAAAATTTATTTTTTCAATGTTGACTTTACAGAAGTCATAAACTGCAGTTGCTGTCTTGATTTGATTTTCATCTGAAAGTTGAAGGCTGGCTTTTCTCAAAATTCTCTTAACAGTTCCTCCCAAGCCATCACATATTGATTTCCCGTGGCTTGTTGCAAAGAATGAATGTTCGGCTTTCATTCCAAAGTCTTCATGATGGTTTGTTAGGTTTTTGAAACTATTTCTATTTTTGTATTGACCAGCACAGCCGTCAGTGAAATAATGAACTTGGTTTATTTCGGGATGATTTTCTTTCAGCCATTTCGAAATTTCTTTTTGTACGTAATTCACAAAACAAGTGTCATGTTGTAAATCATCACTTATGAAACAGTGGTTGGAAATTAAAACTTTATCATCCTTTTTCAAGTAGAGACCAACTGGATGAATTGTGCATCCACCTCTGTTCCAGTGATAACTTTGGATTTCATTTTGATTGGTGTAAGAATAATTTTCACTGAAATCCATTACTACAATTGCTGTATTCAAAGGCGGATCTTCTTTCAGTTTTTTGAAAGTTTTAGACTGTGATTTTGTAATATATGAATGTGGGATTAGGTTTTCTACAGATTTGCTCAGTAAAGAAATAAAGTCTTCAACGCTGATTGATTGCTTAACCATTTCTGTCCTGTCAGTATTAACCCATTGGCTTATAATTATTTCTTCTTCTAAATCATAATCTTCGCTCAATGTTGCAGTTAAGTATTCAATCAGTGCATCATCAGACGGACAGTTGTCACAATGGCGTAGCATACACTCACTGTTTTCAACATTACAAACCAACATCTTGATCAAATCTTTGTAACTTTCTTCAATTTTTACAGCATCTAGTAACAATTTCACATTCTGGTGTATGCTGCATACACATACTGTATGGGTACCTGCTGACCCAGCAAGGACACACCACTTTGGTCTTAAACTGCAAAATTTCGAGAATCCTATTTTCAAGTCGGGGCATTCCCATTTAAAACAAGAGTAAAGCTCTCTCAAATTACTGAGAATAAGTCTTTTTTGCATATAAATATTTTTTTTAATGCTCACTTTATCTTTTGCTCCGGGTAAAACTCTTGAATTCTCATCACTTTGGTAAAAGTCTGTCACAAGTTTAACTGTGTTTTCGGAGAGGTGTGTTACCTTTTTTAGGGTCAGGGATAGCTAGGATACCTTTCTCTCGTTTAAGTTTCCTTGCTTGTTTTACCATATATTCGGTCACCTGAAATTCTGTAGCAACTTTTTTCTGGCTCCAAGATTCTGGCACCCAAAGTCAGAATCTGGACTTTTTGGGATCTCCCAACAGACATAAGTTTTTTCTTTTAAAAGGCCTACGAGCTTATCAAAATCTTCTGCTTTTTTGATAACATTTCTTTTATCTTCTTTTTCGTCTTCTGACATTTCAATGTCATAATCTAGAGCTTTGGAGATTTTTTTCTTTACTTCTTTTGTTACTTTTTCAACTTTTCTTTTGTAATACGATCCCTTACTATGTGATGACAAATTATGAAGTTTAATTGGAGTTAAACCCAAATCATCTAAGGCTGCATTTGTTTGTGAAAGGGAGACATTTCTAGATTCAAATGAATCCAATTCAATCATTAGTTCGTCGTCAGATTCATTTTCAGTGATTTTAGTTTTTTTCTTCACAGAAGTTTCGACATGAAGGGCATATCTTTTGTCCAGCTTTAATTAAAATATTTTTTTCACACAATTGTTTTGAAAAACTTAAAGATACACTTCTTAGTGACTTTTTTATGGCTTTTTGTGTTTTTTTAATGGATCTATGCATACTGTTTGATATTTTTCAAACACATTGAGAAAGTAGTAGCTGTGATGGGAACAAACATTTTTAAATTCAATTAAATTGATTCCAGATCTAAATTGAATTAATTCTTTTTCTTCCTCAGTTAATTCTGATACAGATTGTAATTTTTTGGAAGGTGTATAAGTTGTCTGAAAACAGTCTGATTGTTTAAATAGTCCAATGCTACAAGCTTGAGGATTTGTCATTTTGATTTTCGCTTACCCTATTTTAAAGTCCAAGAAGAAAAATAGATACAACCTGTAACTAGCCTATTCACTTAGTTTTACACAATCACTGAGTCAGAGAAAATTGACTCTTGTTGATTTCCAAAATTAAAAGGTGCATCTTTACTTCAAAAC
Organism: Stictocephala bisonia; assembly: GCA_035578905.1. Lineage (NCBI taxonomy): Eukaryota > Metazoa > Arthropoda > Insecta > Hemiptera > Membracidae > Stictocephala > Stictocephala bisonia. The sequence continues at coordinate 88,909 of JAQJVL010001020.1, read as the reverse complement.
TAAATAGTTTTATTAAATTAAAACATTTAATGGAAATCACATAGTTATATACTGTAACTGTTATGTTTCACTTTTCACTTAATAAAATTAAAAATCACAATCACTGCACAAGAAGTTTGCACTATAGGTCTTCACTCACTCAAAGCAAGATCTAAACTGAGGCAGTGTTCAGTGGTTAGCTGTAGAGCTAGGAGCATGAACCAACATGAAAGGATCCTGTTGAGTCAAGATAGATGAGTCATACAAGCTGTGTAAATATTAGTGCTTATAATTTCTCTTTTATAACTCTTTGTCATGTCTTAGTTCTGACCCCTTGCTCTATCAATAATTAATTTGATTTTATTGGTTATAATAATTATTGATTAGTTGGTCTGTAATTTTGTTACTCATAAATAATGTTGAATATCAGTCTAACATGTGAAAAAGCCATACATCTCTTTTGTTTATCTGTTAGCCTATGTATCTAGGAGTATGTAAAAAAAATATGAACACTCTACCAGGTCTGAGACCTGAGATATTGCAATTTAAGTAAATCCCGACAACGGTTTTCAAATAAAAAAAATTTCTGATTATAATATTTTTATTATTTTTTGGAGTTGAGATAGGTTAGTGAATGTATTTTTTCTTTATTTTAAATATATTAATTAAATATTATGCAAAGTTTCATGGTGATATCTCAAATAGTTTTCAAGATATTAATTTTTTAAGCTACAAGTTACATTGCAAGACGCGAAATCCGAGGCCTAAAATCGCGTTAAATTGAGAAAATTAAAAAGTTTGTAGAAAAAAAACTATAACAGATAGAGAAATAAAATTTGGTATTTATCAATAGGATAGCAAATGCAACAATTGTGCCAAGTTTCATCAAAATCTAAAGAGATGGGTGTCATGACCTGGTTGACTTGACATGGAATGACCCCAATGCTAAAGTCGGAAAGGAAGATATTTGGAGAGATTATGCAGGAAAAGAGACTCTACATGACATGTCCAATGACAACGGAATAAGACTTCTCAGTCTCGCATGTGCAAACATCTCTACATTAGCAGCACCTCATTCCCACATAAAAACATACACAAAGAAACATGGATATCGCCTGATGGAAGAACGAGAAACCAAATTGATCATGTGGTAATAGACAAGAGACATAAAACACACATATTGGATGTGAGAAGCCTAAGAGGTGCTGAATGTGGGACTGACCATAACTTAGTACTCGTTAAGACGTTAAGATAAGACAAAAACTGAAATGGGAAAAACGAGAAAAAGATAGAGTGGAAGTAGGGTGGGACACATCTTAACTGAAAAAAATAGAAAATCAAAAGAAGGTGGAACTTAAACTAACAAACAGATTTCAGGTACTACAAGAACAGACTGTTGAAATTAATGATATTAACGAGTATTGGGGGAAAATTAAAGAAATTATTACAGAAGTTTCGAAGGAAGAACTAAAACTAATACAAAGGAAACAGAAGAACAAACTTTGGTTCACCAACAGTTGCAAAGATTTAATAGAGTTGAGGAAGATAAAGAAAAATGATGTTCTCAAAACAACTGTAATGAAAATAGGGAGGAGTACAAAGAACTCAACAACAGGTAGTTAGAAAACTAAGAACGAAGAAACGTAAATATATCACAGACAAACTGAGAAAAGCAGAGGAGGACAGTACTCATAACAACGCAAGGGAATTTTTCAGATCAATAAGATTTTTTAAGAAGGGATACATCCCAAAAACAGACAGCATCAAAGATAAAAATGGAAACCTGACTTGCGACAGAAAAAATGTTCTTAACATATGGAAAACAATATTTTGAGCAACTACTGAATGCTGATAAAAGACCTGACGAAGAAGAAGGAGCAGAAGATGAAAATAAATTAATTTTCCAACATGTGCAACCAAAAGTAGATGAACCATCGCTTAAAGAGGTGGAAGAAAGCGGTAAGACAACTAAACAACAATAAAGCCCCAGGAAATGATGGCATTCCGGCTGAAATATTCAAAATTGGTGGAAGAGAGCTATTAAGTTGTATGCATAGATTAATATTAGAAGTGTGGAGAAAAGAAACAATACACAATGATTGGAACGAAGCACTAATAACACCTATTTTCAAAAAGGGTGATAAGACAAGAGTGCAAAAATTATAGAGGTATTTCTATTCTAAGTTCAGCATATAAAGTACTATCAAAAATCCTCTTAAATAGACTGAAAGAGTATATAGAAGAAAATATTAAAGGCCACCAAGCAGGATTTGTTCAAGGTCGCTCTACTATAGACCAAATATTTGCCATAAAACAATCTCTCAAAATATTGGGAGTTTAATAAGGATGTTCACCTATTATTTATAGATTTTCAAAGCGTATGACAGCATAAATAGGATGAAAATGTATGAAAAAAATGCAAATGTCTGGCATCCCAGATAAGCTTATAAAATTGCCACAAATATGTATTGATAAATCAAGATGTAAAGTGAAGGTAAATGGAGAATATACAGAGGACTTTGAAGTTAATACAGGAGTTCGTCAAGGTGATGGGATATCCCCTCTACTCTTTAACCTAGTCTTAGAAGATGCACTCAGGAAGACAAAAGATTTAAAAGCTGGGATCTATGTTGGATCAAAAGTAAATGTATTAGCTTTTGCAGATGACGTTGCTCTTCTTGCTGAAAGTAGAACAGATCTGGAAAATTTAGCAAAAGTGCTCATTTAAGAAACCAGAAAGGTGGGATTAGAAATAAACCAGGATAAGACAAAATATATGCATATAACCAGAAGACAGGAAATGAATAGAATACAAAATATTAAAGTGGACAAGTGGGAATTTGAAAAAGTCGAAGAGTTTAAATACCTTGGCATAAAGCTAGCACTAAACATAAAAGAGGAAAACGAAATTCAAAATAGACTAGTCTTAGCCTCTAGGACCTATTGGGCAGTAGAGAAATTACTTAAATCCAAAATATTGTCTAGGAAAACTAAGATCAAAATCTACCATACACTAGTCCTCCCTGTGTACTATATGGAGCTGAAACATGGACACTGACAAAGGAATATGAGAAGAAGCTTATTGTATTTGAAAATAGAGTATTAAGAAAAGTGTTTGGTCCAGTATGCGAAGGAGATGTATGGAGAATAAGAAAGAACAGAGAATTAAGAGAAATATACACTCACCCAGATATAATAGCATTAGTGAAAAGTAGAAGGACTAAGGTGGGCTGGACATGTGTGGAGGCGAGAAAATACCTCCATTATTAATTATATTGAACGATTCGAACCCAGACGGTAGAAGACCCCTTGGCAGGCCAAGACTTAGATGGAGAGATCAGGTCCTCAAAGATATTTACAAATTGGGGACTACACCTGAGGCAGCAAGGAACAGAGCAGAATGGAGAGGCATTGTTGGCGAGGCCAAAAACCAACTGGGGTTTTAATGGCCAAGGAGGTAAGGTAAGAGGTATTGGTTAAGACTTCTTACTTAAAAGAATTATTATACTTATAACAATAGAAATAATGACTCCTGTTACCAGTATACATACTCACATTTTTTTACACTTTTAACAATGTTAACAAGTTCTGGTACTTACATGTATGTCCTGACCTTCAGAATCTCCAGTTTTTTCTTCTTCTTTTTCTTCAGAAGGAAATTTACTAATTTTCATTTGTCGTTTTACTTTTTTGACAACCTTCACTATTTTTTTCACTTTCTTGGTTTTCTTTTTCTGCTCTTTTTTCTTTTCTTCGCCTCCTTCTTCCATGTCTTCATCTTCATTCTCTCCATCTTTTTTCTCTTTTTCCTCTTCTTCTTTATCAACTCCATCTCCATCATCTTCATCAGTAACTTCCTCCTCAACTTCCTCTTCTTCTTCAACTTCTTCCTGAAATTGAAAGTATTCTAAAATTATTATTATTATTGGTTTAGCTTTCAGTGCAACAAACATCACAACAAAACAATTCTAAACTACTTCATCAATACTTAAATCTGTGAAAATCATGCTATTCAATATAAATTGACGGTTCAAGAACATAGTTTTTATCACCACTTCACTGTCCCATCTATCCCTCCACTGAACCGTTGTTCACCGACATAAGTTGAGCTGCTCACTAAATCCAAGTAGATTACAACATTTTATAGTTGTATTCTCCCAGAAATGTTTTGTTTATTTTAAAATTATTGGTTTTACGTTACAGTAATAGTGAATACTACTTAATAGTAAACAATAATAGTAACTGTTTATATGCTGAATAACTTTTGCATTAATTTTTCTCCACAAATAATGAGGTACCTACAAATATGTGTTGTTAGTATAGTAAGCGATACAATGAAACCCCTCAAATCTGAACTTATTGGGGCTAGCACCTGTTTCAATTTTAATTTGTTCATAGTAACCAAAAATTGCACTTAATATAACCTAAAATGGTTTTGACAATGATCAAGTTAGGGAGGATGGATGGCGGCATAATGCCGAAAAGCACAAGTACAAACATACAAATTGTTTGCACAATTTTGATTTAAGTTACTGGTTTTTTTTAACTGTATTTTAAATTTTATGAACTGTGTTGCTATGCTTTTTGCTATGTTTAAGACTCATATAGCAACAGTAATAATTATCAGTTAATGAATTTTGAATTAACTTCATATGATCATATTGGCTATATAACATTACATTTTAACGTATATATTCTTCTTCGATCTTATGCTTAAGTGGCCTGTGTCATAACTAGAATCTATATTTTCCAGTGACAACCACGTAAAAGTACACTATTTACAAGATAACCAGACGTTTTGCCCATGCTGTGATGTGTCTTAGTGGCCCATGCTCAGTGGTATCGCTAAGACAGAGATCGGTGAATGACCTTCCAGCTACACCAACCTTCCACCCAAACAGCTGGTGAGGTGGGAACTGGTTGGGCAGGTATGCTGGAGAAGGGCGGAGGCATGACTCACGTGACTTACACTCTGTCTAAAATCGATATGGCTCTGTCTAAAAAAAAATAGAGGCCCGAGAAAATCTATATGGCTGACTCTTCAAATCAGCATGGACGAAACGAATAGTTATCTTGTAAACAGTGTAGATAGCACATTGACAAGGTTATTACCATAAAATATAGATTCTATATGTTCTTCTTCTTTACTTTGTACAGCAGCTGGCAAATTGACTCAACACCTTTTTCCTGTTATATCTTACACATGTTTGTCCAGTTTCAACAAAAGTTCATGCCATTTTGTACTTTTATCTTACTATTATATAAAAAATCTAACACGTTTGTCTAGTTTCAACAAAAGTTAATGCCATTTTGTACTTTTATCTTACTTTATAAATAAATATACTTATATTTTATACTTACTTTTATCTTATCATATAAAAATCTAAAGGTGTCTGTGTGTGTTACTCAATCATGCAAAAACTACTGTACCCAGTTATCTTTATTTTTAAATTCCATCAAGGCACCACCCCAGGGGCTCTAAGAAATATCAATGCAAGCCCTATGGCAATTGGTTTGATCATTGTTTATAATATTTTCATCAATTAGCTATTGAAATATACAAACAACTTAGATAGTTCTGAAGTAAATACAGTACCAAACCTAACCACAACGCACTTTTACACTCACATGTTTTAAGCAGAAGGAATCTGCACATTTTCACAAAGGTAAACAAAGCCGTAAATTAAAATTTTTTTACAAACATAACATATTAAAAATCTTTAAACAACCTAGAGTTAACTTATTTCATCCATGTTTTGTATTACTGAATGTAATAAGCACAATATAAGTCAATGCAGACCCTGTACGAAGGACAGGTACTCTGCTAGTAATAAGAAAAAATGCAGAAAATGATGTTACTTGTGTACATTTTAAATTGATTAATTTCAGCATTTTATATTATTATTTTCATTGAACGTTGTTATTATTGTGTTTCTTGGCAGTATTTTGTGTACATATAATTTACTTATTTCTAAGAAAAAACATTTTTATAATGAGCCTTATTGTCTAATTTAAAACTATATTTATTAATTTGTACACATTTTTGTGAATGTTGTCTGATTTGAAATTATGTATTACTACTATTATTTTTATGTGTACAAGTTCATTTTTGATTAATTTTTATAAAACTTGTTCCTGCAATAAAATAGTTTTTTCGTTTTTCAGCAATCAAAAATAACAAAAATTGTAAAAAGTAAATTCAAAATACTTATTTTATGTTGTTATTAATAAAAATTACTTATAAATGTATTCATATAATCGATCATTTTGTTGTGCACAAAGCATAAAAAAGGGTATGTATATATCTTTCAAATATGTACAATTTATGATTTTTTTCATAAGATGGCTGCTTTTTCCCAATTTTTGTGCCTCTTTCTACCTAGAAAGGGCCATCGTAAATTCAGACACATTAAAAAGTATGCATCAAAAATGTTTCCTATATGACTGTCTTACAATACAATTTGGATACCTTATTGCCTACATTGTCAGTATACTACTAATGCTTACCTCGTCGTTATCATCTCCATCATTATCACTACCTTCTTTTTCAGCTCGCTCTCTCAACCTTTTTAATCTGAAAAGCAATTTCACTCTTTCTTAGTAAAAATCTTCAAATTTCTAATAACTTAATATAATTATTTGGTAATTTTATTTATCACCCCAGACTTGTTTATACTAACTTAATGATCAACCAATCAAATAATTTAGGTGCCAGACATGCTAGAATTTATCTTAATAATTCAGTATCTAGAGCAGCTGTGAAACTTAAAAATTGATTTTGAGATTCCTGTTAAACCTAAGCCTACGGCCTGCAATTTGACACAGTCAGTAAGCTGTAAATTGAAACAGGCTGAAGCTGCAACTTGTGGTGGCTACACACACTAATGTATTGCTGATCGGGTAGTAGCTACACCTGTAATATTCTAATTATGTTTGCTACACAAGTCATCTACATTTATGGTAGTTTCTATAAAAAGAATTTATTATTATCAACTAAACATCATGAACCTTTGAAAAATGTTGTCATCAAAGAAGATGTAAAAAGCATGAATGCAACAATGAACGTTTATTACCAATCATGCCGGTTTGAAATATTCTTCTAAATTATATCAACTTTTTATGTGTGATGCTGACAGTGATCCAAAATGTTACATGTTTTAAGTCAGAGCATACATTTATATCAGAACATCCTCTAGAATTAAATGCAATTACAGTAAAACCTGTTAAATCTGGCCTAATATGGCATCAGGGTAGGCCGGATAACTTTGAAGCCCGATATGGAATTACAGTAAACCCTTGATTTAACGGACTATATGAGGCAGACTTTAGTCAGTTAAAGCCGATTGTCCGTTAAATCAGGGTGAATTCACCCCAAGCTGTTGCATGACATTGCCTCACCTGAATCAAAGCAGTGATGCTGCAAGACTGATATGTTAACAACAGTAATACAATATATACAGGGTGAACCTGAACTCTCCGAGGATCTTTTTAGGAATTGATTGTGGGTCAAAAACAATACATAATATCATATTTAAAAATTCCAAATCACCTCCGGTACCCGTATAGCTGCCATTTTGTATTTTTTACAAATTATTTTTTATTTTTGAAACTAACATATAGAGTTAAAATTTGGTATATTCATTAATAAAACCATTTCCTTACTGAAATTAAAAAATCAAAAACTTTTTTAATTATTTTCAAAATGGCAGCTCTTTGAAATTTTTTTCATCTTTAATAGGTAAGGAATAAAAAAAAATCACAATAATACCTTCTTCTTGCAAATTAAATTTGCAATTCAAAAAAGTAAAGTTGAATGAAATAGAATGACAAACAATCGAGATTTGATTATTTTTGTATTAAATCATTTACGCATCAATATGTACAGCCATAGTACCATGCTGCTTAAGTCAACCACAACAATACATCAGCGATCTATTCTGATTAGTTCCATCGAAAACATTACAATAAAGTGATTTGTGACATAATTGTAATAAAAATGCCCCTAGCAGGTGACTGGAAAAAATTTGCAGATGATTTTCATTGTTATTAAACTAAAAATTAATTTCAACCTTAAGTAGGGCCCTAAAATTTAAAATGAGAGAGAGAGAGAGAGAGAGAGAGAGAGAGAGAGAGAGAGAGAGAGAGAGAGAGAGAGAGAGGGGGGGGGGGACGACTCAATTGATTCAGTGATTTTTTTTTTTAGTTTTAAATATAAAATAGTGCATGCATGCCTGTTTGCCTTGTAATTGGCATTTAAATAAAATAAATGATAACTTTTGAAATAGAATTAAGTTATAACAATGGGTATTTATATTTAGGCTATAAATAGAGTGCAAATCAAGTGCAGCAATTGAACTAATGTAAATAAATGTACATAATATGATTTACCACACCGGCAAACCAGTTATTAGCGTGCTTTATCGAGGTTATACCTAGTTTTGATATAACAAAAATAAAATCTAGAATTCTGTCGGCCTGTTCGAATCTTACTTCTTGGTTAAGGTAATTCCTGGTCACGTAATGGAAATAAAAAGAAAAATTAAGATTATAATTTTATTTTATTTTAGAATATACAGTAAATAAAACACAGTGAAAGAGTAAGGTACAGTATACTAGAAAAACTTGTACTAACGCACACAGAACGGCAACTTGTACTAATAGCAACTGTTTTATCTACCAACACGCCAGGGCATTGTTTCAAAAAATAGCATAGGCGAATGTGTGTTGTGGAGTAATCCCTTATTACGCTCTTCCACCCCTCCTTACCCATGGTCAAGTGCTAGGAACTAATATTCTTTTACTTTGTCACCAAGTCAGTTATCAAAGGTTCCAGATATTCCAGGTTTTACTGTATTTCTGAACAGTTCGAAAGTCTCTGTTTAGTCATAAGTCTTGTATAACCATATAGTCCTTGAAGAGTCTCTGGTTAACACATAAGCGTATCATTATTATGAAATTCCGTCAGGACACTGCCCAAGGGGGTCTAAGAAGTATCAATGCAAGCCCTATGGCAGTTTCATTGAATATCAGCTGTTGGAATAAATAACTTACACAGTTCTGAGGTAAATACTGTACCAAACCTAACCACAACACACTTTTGCACTCACGTGTTTCAAGCGGTAGGAACCTGTAATTTTCACAAAAGGAAACAAAGCTGTAAATATTGTTTGTAAGTCTGTTTTATAAAACTTCCTTTTTTATAAACATGATCATATTAAACTTATTTCATCCATGTTTTATATTACTAAATGCAATAAGAACATTATAAATCAAGGTAAACCCCGAACGAAGGATGGGTACTCTGCTAGTATTTATATATTAGAGGTGTGCAAGTAGCTCGAAATTCAAGTTTTAAAAAACTCAAACTCGACATTAAAAAAAACTCGAAAAAATCGAGTCGAGTTTTGCCATATAATCTTTATTGTCATACGAATAAAAGGTACAATTGTCATCGTCACAATCATGGTACAAAACAGGTCACATAAGTAAATAATTAATGAAGCAAGGTTGAAATTAAAAGCAAGTTAGACAGTACAGATCTTTAGTGATAGTAAAAATATGTTTACATTACATATAGACCTAAAAATAACAAAAGTTAATAAGAAATTGAGCAAGTTGAAATTTAATTAAGGACACAGAAAAGAATGTCATCTAATGAAAAAAAAATCCTTAAGAGAATAGAGTGGATTTTGTATGAGCCATGACGTGTATGGGTGGGCGGGTGGGTCAGTACCACTGTACGTGTATGGGTGGGGTGGGTGGGTCAGTACCACTGTACATGTATGGTATATCTTTTTTTGAAAACTTCAAACGGGTATTTATTAATTAGATGTATGAGAGACACTTTCAATCCAATCACAATATGGCTATTTTGTGTTTTAGAGTCGATAGGGTTCCATAATTGTATTATTTTTGTTTCTGGTATTGTAAGTGTGCAGTGTGTAACGGAATGTCAAAAGGTTAGGGTTATTAGAAATACAGGTGATTATATCAAACAGATACAGATTGATTACAGTTAGAATTTTAATGTCAATAAAAAGAGGTTTACAGTGTTGCATTTGATATGAACTATTTAAGATTCTTACCACGTTTTTTTTTCTGCAAAAATAGAATATCATTTATTTTATTAAAACTACCCCAAAGAACTAAGCCATTTCTAACAAGAGATTGAAAATAAGCAAAGTAGGATGATATCTCTGAGCGTAAAACGCTATAATCAAGACAAAAGTCCCATTTGTATAATAGATTATAAAGATAATTATTTTATGTAGGCAACTGTATTTAAAATATGATCATAATATCGTATTCATAACTTGATATGTTCTTGCGATGTATTCAGATTCGTGATGACGCACACAAGTCGCGATCGTACGGCCATGTCGATTATGACGAAAAGTATTCTCGTTATTTATAAAGAAGGCATAACCAAATAAGCTGTTTGGACTACCGTGAGTTCGGACTACCACGACCCTGCGACTCGAAGAGTCATAATATAAAATTTACTGCTAGTCTTGGATTCAATTTGTATCCATTTTGTTGACATTTAGACTAGAGATGGGAATTACAGTTACTTTTTCCATAACCTGTTACGTAATTTTATAATGTTCTGATAACGTGTTTTAACTATCGCCACAACAAACAAGTCAGGCAACGTATACCAACTGTTTCATTCGTTTCAGCGTGACTGTTTCATTCGTTCAAGCGAGACTTTCATTCATTCAAAATGCGACTGTTTCATTCGTTCAAGCGTGACTGTTTCATTCGTTTTTTAAACGCAAAATCTATAATTTGCTACTGGTATTTAAATATCAACACAGCTTTGAAATTACCAACTATTTTATTTATTTGTTTGTAAAATCTGTTCATGATACATATATATGTTTTAATTAATTATAGGCCGAACTTAACACTTTATAGATAAATTGTTCATTATTATAGTCCGTGACAAAAACTAGTAATAATCAGGCAATTGTTATTCTTTGAAATTAAATTATGTTTCTGTTCTTATTGTGGCATTCATTGTATGAAAATCAATTCATATTAATAATTATCATTCAAAAAGTAAGTTCCATTTTTCATCATAAAATTATTGGTGAAATAAATTTAACCAAAGCCTTGTTTTCAAATAAGTTTATTGTAATTTTGCTGTATTATTTTATCAAAAATAATTCATTATTAATTATACTGTACTACAAAATGTGTAATCATACAAAAATTGTACTGAGCAATAAGCTTGTTATTCATTTAATTTTCTATCCATTCATGACAAGACAAATCAACATAGTTTTTATTCATGTAACAGCTCTTTGGGTGTATTCAGTTGTTCTCGGTTATTTCCATTGACTGTCTTACAGTTGGGCGCTCATTATCAAATCTCATTGGTTGCTTAGGCTCACGACTCTTTTCACTCGACTACTTTTGAGAACATTCGACTGACGCAAAAGTCAAAGACCATCGAACTAATGTTTGTTACTCTGTTAGTGGAAATAAAACATTGTAGTCAATGGTGAAATTGAGGTTAGCTGAAAAGAAAATATTATAGTGTGTTTTCATTTTTGAAAACTAAGAGTTAAATAGTCGACTCAAAAAAATTTAACTCGAAATTATGTCTAAAAACTCTACTCGAATACTACAATTGCTACTCGCACACCCCTATTATATATACAGTAGTCCCGATATTCCAAACTAATTAGGACCGAACCATGTTCGATTTAGCGGGAAGTTTGGAATAGGCAGATTTGATCTGTAGTTATCATTTGAATTTATATTTAAAACTACTTTGTATATCAATAAATGATCTTTATTTACCTAAAATTAATTCTCTCCATAATTTTTCCTGTTTTTTAACTACTGACAAACTTTGTTCGGAATAGGCTGATTTTCGGTATAGCGGGGTTCGGAATAGCAGGACTCTACTGTGTATGTGTGTGTGTGTATATATATACACAAAATAAAAGCTTTTTTAGACTTGATTTGAAATGTTAAACCTCAATAAGTGGGTAATTTAGAAATGTACTGTATTTCACATGACCAACTATTTGCTTACCAGATAATATGAGACGGTTGTTTAGCAGCTAATGCTTCAGTAGAACTGCCCAAGGTCACTAGAGGCACCTTGCCAAATAATTGATGTAGAATGATTCTTAACTAGATTGAAACTTTGTATGTTGTTGGGAAAAACAAATCTTTTATACTACATTACTTCAGAATACTAAATTTAAATAAATGTAATCTATGAAACATCCTACAATAGACACACTATAATGACTGACGAAGGATGGAAGAGACCAACGTAGGAGACAAGTAGCAAGTTTACCTACAGTTTGTTAATAGTGCTTAATAACAAAATTTGAAAGTTAGAAAGCTAAAGTAATTAATAGGAAGTGTTATACATATGAAGCTGATAGCTCTAAAACCCAATCTATATATTTTTAAGCCTGAAGTTTCTGTTAACTATTGTAAAACCGCACAATTTGATTGTAGTTTTATAAAGATAGTTTTCCTCACTATAAGGGTTAAACATTACTCAAAAATTGAAGCAAAGAGAAGCTTTTTTTTTAAGTATTTCACACTATGAAATTCTGTGTACAATGGTTTTCATAAAATAAGAAAAATCCAATTGTTAGCGTTTTAAATTTTTAAGTTGAAGATGTTTTTATTTCAAATGTATGAAACTGTAATTCTTTTCTAAAAATATTATATTCTGGCATCTTCAAATAAGCTGGTTTTTAAAATAATTTTGGTGTTTGTTTCCAACAGCAAATTGTTCTTAACTGTTTGATGTTTTCATTTTCGGTTTAGTTGTTAGTAAGGAATAATTTCTGTCAGTGGATAATTTATGCGAAGGATTTCTCCTCAGTCACTCGCATTAAAATTTCAAATATTCCTAAGTAACTTAATACCAGATACAAAGATCATTCTCGTTGCTCAGACACAACACTATTCATATTATAAATTCCCTTCTTAAATTATATAAACTATTATTTGATGAAAGTCATATTCGTTTGATTGGTAGTTTTTTTTTTTTTTTTTTTAATCACAACCGCATTTCACTTTTTTTACTTGCCTTTAAATGATCAAAACTGGTGGCCTTTGAAACAATCAAGCCACTTTAAAATTAATCAACACACTTTGTCCCTGTGTGAATATCATACTCTCAATTCATTTTTTGTTAAAACATTGTGGAAACACTAAAATACTCTACCTTCATTACAATTCATTGTTGAATTTGCAGTATTTTATCACATTTAAGGTGCTTTTGTGGTCTTGTATAAAAAGCAACAGTATAGGAAATACATTGTTTGACATTTAGGGTTTTTTTAGAGCAAGTAGATCATATCGTTAACCAACCTTCCAGAAGCATAATTTGTTTCTTTTCTCATAAACTAATATGTATCAAAATTAATGTTGGAAAAATAATCATTACCAGCATTTAAGTGGTTTACTGCCTATCAGCATAGATGCTCAGCTGGTTCTATATCTGTTAACACATGTACTGTACTAATAGCAAAATTATCATTAAAACATCTATAATATCGACTATACATTATTCTTGGTATGAATTCTGCAAATTCTTTTATCATAAGGCCTAAATAATCTTCTTCAAACACCTTTCATCTACAGACACGTAACCTGTGTCAAAGACAGAGACTGAGTACAATATTCCAAACTTTTTAATTTTGTGGAATATATTTCAAGATCAATCTCCATAACACGTCACAATTCTATTACGAGATTGGATAATCAGGCATTTCCTTTTATTATTTACCTCTGCAGCCTATACAGCTTGAGGCGACGCAAATATTCCTGAGTCTTGCCAGTGGCAATCCGTCTTCGGACACCATAGGTCTCCATCATGGCACGTTTTTTCAAGAATCCACCACTACCTCTATATGACTCTGTTCGTCTGAATCCACTCCTTAGGCCTCGGGAGAATGATCTGCCTCTGTAAGTAGAGCCTCTTGGAGTGGAGTGCCGAAGGCCTATACTGAGAGGTTTCCTGAACTGGAAATCATCAGAGCGGATCCGTTCACGTTCCTCTCTGAATAGGTTTCTTCTCTCATCACCTCCTCCGTAGCTACTTATCCTCTTGCTTTCATAGCCTCCATAGCTACGGGATGGGTAATCAAGTCCATCACCATAATCATGGCTACGGTGCATAGATGATGCCTGCATCAAATTAATTGTACATATAAATCACAAACATAAATATATTAAAGGGGATAGTAAATATCCATCAAACTAATTGTTCCACTTTGGTCATTAAATACTGATTGCCAATCAACGTTCAACAAAGTGTCTTTAACCCCTGGCTGTACTCTCTGTAATATGTTTTGTAAATTTAATATCATCAACTGAGTGCAGGACTGTCATATGTTATCAGGACTCTTGAGATAACGTTACAACCAAAAATACTAATCAAGGAAGTTAGTTATCTTGTTACATTTGTGATAATGTTCCCTGTTTTGAGACTTTCAAATTCTGTAAGTTTATAAAGAATGTTCTATAGGGATTTGAGCAAATATTTTAAAGGTGGAAGATAATTTAATATATTTGTTGACCTTTTTGTTGACCGATCTACTCAATGGCAGACAATCAGGTAATTTCTACTTTCACAATTCCTTTCCTCTAGGTGTTTCTAAAAACCTTGTTATTAGTAATAACTTGCATTACTTTCTGTAATAAATAAACTTTGACCGTCTATATAGTTACCATAAGTAGTTTATGCACTGTCTCATGGCAGTCTCATTCATGACTGCAATTAATTAATGGATATGTTATGAAATGTATGTTATTAAAGTGTTATTTTAATTTTAAATAAATCTATGATGTAAGTTATCTATCACACCTTCGATCTTTATAATCAGGCAGCCATCATCATCAATAGGATTTTATGTTATAAGCTATAAATCTGACAGAAATAAATTGTCACATGCCCTGTACCTATTTTAAAATGTTACAAGTAAAATAATTGGCCATACTTAAAACTGCTATGACTGTTCATGACACTTTAATAAACAATAACCTAACTAGTGTAAATTTTACAATCTAAAATTGCAATATTTAAAAAGTTAGTATATTGGAGAGATAGCACATCAGCAAACTTACCTTAAAAGACACGTTCACTAACACCAGAGAGTAGTAGTAACATACACAAAAGAATGACGTAATCACACAAATTTTCAGTGCCAGTGGTACTGAAAATTCGTGTGATTATGATTCTTTTGTGTATGTTACTACTAATCTGGTGTTAGTGAACTTTTCTTGTAAGGTAAGTTTGCTGATGTCCTATCTCTCCAATATACTAATTCCTGGCCTAGTGCCCTTTAACCTAATCTAATATTTTAGAAGTGAGTTTCCAACTTCAATAATTTTGAATTGCCATACTTTTACTGAATGTGTAACTACTTCTTTCTATATTATGTAGGGGTGTGCGAGTAGTGATTTTTTTGTTCGAGCCGAGTCGTTGGCATTTTTTTCGAGTATCGAGTATTTTCGAGCGAGTATTTACAGAAGGATTTACTGTTCACCCAAGACAACTGTAAAAGGCAAACACCATCCTAGACCTATGTTAAGTTTTGCCAGATTCGTAAATATATACATCTAAACTGAACACAATAATTTTGATTTGTTGTTTGTAACTGTAACATTTGATAAATAAAACTTTTTACTTCCTGCCTTCCTACATTTTTATTTGGCATTTTTTTAACCTTTTTTCATAAGTAATATTATATAAGGAACTAAGAAAGTATATTATTAATTGAAACAACGTGGATTATAAAGATTTAATCTGTTCACTCATAACACAGATCAGATTTTCTATGCAAGCCAATTATACTGTTTCACAGCCGGCCGATATGTTTATCTGTTAGTTCAGTTCAAAGTATACCGCGAAAACGTAGCGAAGCTTGTTGGCAAAAGCTGCATCCAACCAAGCTAATGCTAAAATTCAGACGTCATTGCCAAATGCAGTCATTTGCTTTCAGAATTGCCTCCTCTCAACAAAAAATTGATTGTGTACACGCCAAAAAGAGTGGATCTCTATTCTGTGGGTATTTAATTCAGTAATAACAAGGTTACAACTAACCGGAAATAAGCTCTGAATTATATAATCAATTTGAAAATCTGGATGACAAAGACTGTAGTTCAATCGATTGATAATAATAACTAAGCAGGTTTACTAAAAATAAATTTTAAAGTCACAGGATGAATTAGTTTTTAAATTAAGATTGGTAATGAAATAGTGCAACTTGAAACTATTTCGATACATGAGGGTATAAACAGATCTATACATGTATCGAACAACAGATAAATAATTATTTCATAACTTTAAATTCATGAAAACCTGGTGTAATCGAATGAAAACCATAGATGTAGTCAGCTAATATAATAGGTCTAGCCGATATTAGCGACGAGATGCAGTCTGAAATATTAGCTAATTGCCAACTAGTGATACAGTGAAGTTTTTGGGCAGCTAAATTATAAACTTAGGAATAAAAAACGAGACATTTGGTAAGGCTTCGGTTCAAGAAAAACTATTTTCCGAATCTCTAAATCCGTCGTATTTTGTTTGGAAAAGGTCTTCCAATATGTTTCTCCCTCACTTGAGTTGATTCATGATTGTTTTACAGTTTACATCGACGTCAATGTGTACAGGGAACCGTTCAGTGAGTTTACGAATCAAAATTATCATATCTTTTACATCCAACTGTGTTATTGTCTAACCTAGTCATGAAACTGTTCAATAAATTGACAGGAAAAAATATCGTATGCGCAAATATTTCACACAGTTTTGGCGATCTAAGGTGTTTTCGGAATAATAGTTAATAGACGTTCGCCATTGATACATTTACATATATATATATATATATATATATATATCTATTTTTTATTTGACGGAAAATAAATCAATAATGTTGTATCATACACGCTGCTAGAACGCCATTACCATATTTTATATGATGACACTGTATTTTCTTACGTCAAATCATTGGACGTTTCCCTGCTCAGATTAAAAAAACATAATGGACCTCAATCGGCTCGCAATATACGATGATAATTTCAGTTCCGAAAAGTAGCTGAATGGTTCCTTGCACGTACAAATACTACAACCGAGATGAACTTTCGCCTAGAAAAGATGGGAAGTTTGATTCTTGGGATGTCAAGCGACCCGTTCTTGGGGCCCTTTTGATTGAACGGTATTATTGATATGAACGAAAATATGCATAATTTCAACAGCGTACAGACCATTAGATTTGTATAGGTAACAGGTCTTTTCGAGCACCTTGAACCGGATCGCTCGTCCCCTTTCTTGGTTCATAAAGACACTAACCAGTACTTCTCTTTTATTCACGCTATTTTAGGTTAGGTTACAAGTGACTAGTAGACTCAACAACCAACATGTCTGATCGCTACTACGGTAACTACTTACAGTGATCGCAACCTTCCCAGCTCTGTTGTTCACTTTGAATTGAACGAGTTCAAATCATAATGAACGAACTCGTTCATTATTTGACTAGTTCATTTCACTGTCGTCGTGTACTAGCTATTCTTAGGCATATTGTTTAGTTCATAATTACGTGTACCAAACTGATAAGGTATGATTAAGGGTAAAATAAAACACGAGGAAGCACACATTTTTTATTCATAACTTGTAAAACTGATTACTATTAATACTAAATTAAGATGTAAATCTGATATTTTGTTAAATACAACTACTCGATCAAACTTCAAGTAGTTTCGGACACTTCGAGCCGAGTTCAAGTAGTAAAATACTCGATCAAATACTCGACGTTTTGAGTACTCGCACACCCCTAATATTATGACTGAAACAGTTTAATATGCAGTTTCAAATAAAATGAAACTATAGATCCTGCTACTTCCTTTTTCCTATGTCTGTAACAGTACAATATGCAGTTTCAAATAAAATAAAACTATAAATCCTGCTACTTATTTTTCTTGAACTTTAACTTAAATTTTTTAACTGTTCATTATCTCGGAAATCATCTGTTATAAACACAAATTCGTTATAAATTACCAACCTAGTGAGAGTCAAGTTTTAATAAAGAAAACGTTAAAGGATTTTGCTTATCTTCAATCATAGATTATTTAAATACAAATCTAAGTCTGTCACTTTGTAGTTTTTGTAAAATATCAAAAACCTTAATTAGTTTAAAAAGATGTAATTTGTAGTGTTGCTGGGTTCAACTATAAAAATAGTTCATGACTGAACAATGACAGAGTACTGAACAGCATTCACTTATAACAGAATTTGCTTGATTCTGGATCTATGGCAAATGCATATTTATTATTAATTGATTTAAGAAGAATTAAATTTAATTTTATAATTATTTGAACATTGTAAATATTAGGGTTAGCAGAAGAATACAATTGACAGTTAGCAATTAATGTGTAAACAATGCTTTTGGAATTTTAGGGTTAAATGGATTGATTACACCAAGAATTAAGTGAATCTAGATCTGTAAACAAATGTATCTGCTCCATTAAACATTAATGTAGGCCTACAAGAAATAATTTTATGAGACATTCATGTTCAATGCACTCTAGTATTAACTTGGAGTAAAATCACATTATATTAAGTTAGAATATACAAAAACAAAGTTTATTTACAAATATTTAATGAACCTCATACAGAATAGGGCTCTACTGTATAGTGTAAAATATATTCCATTATTTATGCCTCTGGTTTTAATGAATAGAATGTTTTAAGTACTTACTTTTAACTCAAAACTTATAATACTTGTAACTAGTTATAACAATTACAATAATAACTAGACATACTTACAGGGGAATACTCTGTCCTCATTCGTTTACGTTCAGGTGAAGCACCTCGGTGCGAGTGTTCTCGGCTGGAGTAACTACTAATACTCTCCTGAAACCACGACAATAAACTGCACACTACACATTTCAGTTGACAAATCGAGGTTTATGGAGAAGATCATGCTATATTTAAACAACAATGTGCTTTATGAAAAAGAACAATCTAATTTTTTTAAGACCGTCTGGTAAACAGTTGTAGAGTTAAAGTTTTACTGGAATTATATTGCAGCAAGTGATTTATATTCATTATTCATTCATAAGACGCCGATCGTCAAGATATGGGTGAATATGAGGGATGAACGAGTGTAATGAGTATAGATGAAAGAGAGTATTCATTGTTACTAACTAAGGTCGACTGTTCCTTAGAAAGAGCTATTTATTAATAGCCCAATAGCCATGGCAACAAAGGGACCTACAGCTTTACGTGGAATCCAAATCACGTAGTGTTGGTCTGATTTTCAGCCAACCGACAGGCCTGAAACTCAGTTCTTTTCCCTACACAACAACTGTTTATTTTAAAACAATAAACATTAATTAATATTAAGTTTTTGCTCTATAATGAATAATACTCTTAAGGCTTTATTAATCTATATTAACATTTGCAATTCCTGATTAAGTAATCAGTCTTATTTGTTAAATGAACATAATTTTTGTTATATCATGTTACACTAATAAATGAACTGGTTTTATTTGATATTTAAAATTTAAGTATACAATATTTCTGTCACAACTGATGATTTTTATTATGTTATTTATGTTTCTACATACTTTAAATATTATTACTTATCAAACTAGCACTAGTTTTATAAACCAGTTTTGTTTTTAGAAAATTTGTACAATGTATTTTAAGGAAAATGTGTAGTAGTAAACTTAACTACGATATATAATGGCCATTCTCATAAAAAAAGATGTAAATAAATATTTTACAAATGTAATATACAACTATAAATAAATTATAAACATAGTTTTTTTCCTTTAGCCAATGCATTAATGAAATTTAAAAGACTCTTCACTATAACCTTAATTAATCAAAACTTTAGTAAATAAACAACCTTTATAAACTCGTTATAATTGTGCATGTTGCATGTATACCCTTGTGTTGGGATGCAAGTGCCCATCCCACCAACTTCTTAACAAGTTCCATCACAACCTCATTACTGTCAGCGCAGATATTAACCCTTTGACCGCCAAGGACCGATACTTTGTGGTTAGTATCCAAAACTGCCAGAGGCCTACTACATCGGCTCACCACTTCGTAACCAGAACCGCCACGAGCCAATCTAATCAGCTTTTAGTAATTTTGCCACAGTTTCATTATTTTTAGGAATAAATAAATGGCATATCTCCTAGAAGGGGAATGGTCCCTCATTAAGACAATAGCCTCAGCATGTTTATTAATTTAGTAAATTAACTTACAATAACAATCATTATTAACTTTGATGTACATGTCTGTGGATTATCAGCTGTTTTGTGCAAAAATATAAACACACAGACAATATTTTGTAAATAGTGTATATAAGATTGTGCTTCTGAATAAACTTTTCATTTAACTTTAAAACTTAGTGTTTCAGTTGATTTTTTTAAATATTTTTGTGATGAAAATTATTTTTTCAACAATAGGAAACTTTTGAATTGTTAGTAATAACAATTTACATAATATTTTGAGGTATATAACGTAATTATGTGTGATGTTTTTATTATTTTGTGTTAAATTAACTTTTTTATTACATTTCAGACACTTTTTGAATAATACATTACAATATGATGAAAAATAATGCAAGTAGGCTAAATAAGTAATCATTATATAGATTTTTGCATAATATACAAATTTCCTAAAAATTAAAATATCTATGCTATTTATGAGTATGTCCAGGCTCAAATTCACAAGAATCGTTCTTCATTAGTTGTTTTACAATAAAAAGCGAGAGCATGTGTTTATTTTTAAGTACTAATGTTATTGAATTTAAAAATAAAATATTGTAAAATATCAACTTGTTTGATTTTTTTTTTTTTTTGAGTTAGTTATTTTTAAATTTTGATTCTTAATTAAATCAAAAACATAAAACCGTCTTCGTATATCTGTAGATAACATCATTACAAAACTAATGACACCAAACACATTATTCTATCTTAAAAATTAGCAAAACATCAAATATTTATTTGTACTTATGCAAAATTGGCTGAAAACGGCTTGGCGATTTTGGGTAACACACCTCTGAGTCGGCTCGGCGCCTGGTGATAGCGCTATCGCAACTGGGCCCTGCGGTTCTGGGACACAACGTAAGTAATTCCTCGGCGGTCAAAGAGTTAAGTGTACCCAAGTTAGAATGTTGTTCATTAACCCAACAACTGATTACCGTATAATCAGACGGTCTATCACCCTCAATTCAATTCAAAATATTCTTTATTTATAAAAAATACAATTGTATACATGAATGGTGTCAATTTTTACTTAAAACTAAAATATTAATTACGTACAAAGCTTTTTTTGTCTTTGGCCAGTATTCATTAAAATTGTATAAGGCTGCTTCAACAAAAAATGTTTTTAACAATTTTTTGAACTTTTTCATATTTATTTCATTTTTTTATCGATATTGGGAGGTGGTTAAAAAACTGTATTCCAATATAAATTGGTTTCTTTTTAAATATTTCTTTATTATGTTTAATTATTTGTAATTTGTTTTTATTTCTTGAATTATAGCAGTTTTTCATAATTTTTGGTAATGTGCCAATAATATTTTTCACATGCAAAACGATATTATATATATATATATATATAGACTGTAAACTTTCATTATTCCCATTTCCGTGAAGTAATTTTTACAATGTGCATCATAATCAAGATTTAACATAATCCTTATGGCTTTTTTTTTGAGGGATAGGTTTCTACTCATATTGCAGAAAGATGTTGACCCGTACACTTCCACACCATATGAGATGTGCGAGTGGATCAATGCAAAATAAATGGATTTTAGCGTCTCAAGAACTGGTGACTGTCTGTTTTCGGACAGTCAAACACCACCTTGAAAATAAATTTTTTGTGGTGGATAAATTTTTCACCAAAACAATTGATACTGTTCTAAAGGAGATTAAATTATCTACAGACTTCATTATTTCAGACTGATACCAATATCAATATATTTATCACACTGATGGAGAAAAGAATTATTTTCAATATTGCCGGTTTTAAAATGTTTGTTTACATTCCATTTTTGATTTGTGCTATGTTTTGTTATAATTATTATTGAAATAACAATGGCAGGTTTTGGAATAATTGTTTTTATCTTTATTAGAAACATACAGTATTTAAGATAATTTATTTTTGTTTTTTATTTTTCGATTTTTTTTATTATGACTGATTAGTAAGATCAAAATTGGTATAGGCAGCCTAGTGATGTAATGTGAGTATTTTACAAGCCATAAATAATTATAAATAAAAAGACCATTTTAATATAAATATATATTCAGATTATGCAGAAAAAATATCATGTTTCAAGCTGAAAAATGAATGGAAAATCAATAAGCCTATACCACGTTACTAAAGAAATGTCAAATTTTGGCAAAATGCTCTAAATCTACTTTCAGTTTTAAAAGTATAAAACTATAAATTTTTATGAAAATCTATACACTATAAAGGGTGTCCCTGAACCCTCTGAAGAACTTTTTAGGTACTGATTGTGGATAAAAAACAAGACATAATAATATCGTATTTAAACATTCCAAATTACCTCCGGTACTCGTACAGTCGCCATTTTGTATTTTTAACAAATTATTTTTTTATTTCAAAACTATTTAACCTATGGAGTTTAAATTAAGTATACACACTAATAAAAGCATTTTCTTACTGATTTTGTTTTGCAAATTTGATATTCAATCCAAAAAAGTAACGTTATATGAAATTGGATGACAAACAACTATCATTTACGTGTGAATGTGTACAGCCATGGTGTTGTGCCGCGTGAGTCGACCACAACAATACATCAGCAATCTATTGTGATTAATTTCATCCACAACACTAATAAAGTGATTTCTGACATTATTGTAATGAAAATGCCCCTATCAGGCAACGGGAAAAAAATTGCAAATGATTTTCGTTCTTATTAAATTAAAAGTTAATTTTAACCTTAACCCTAGATCGGCGATAATGTTTAACTCCCAAAATACCAGTGCCATTTCTGGCGCTTTGCAAACTTTTTTTATAAAAATCATAATAAATATGCTTCAAATGTACATTTAAGCATATCCTTTTTTCTCAAGAACTGTACTATTACATAATACTATCAAAACTAACTCACTATTTTAATAAAATAAATAATTACTATCATGAAAAAAATATTGTACAGAAATTATAACTATGAATCCTAATTTGGAGTACTAAAAAATTTTTGTAAATAATTCAAAAGAGCCAAATTGTTTAGAATTTAGTTTTTTTTAGAACTACAATTTTTTTGTTTAGAACTAAAAGGGTTTTTTGGAATTTTTTGTTTTTCATAAAACGCAAAAATTCAAAAATGTGCAAAGTTACAGTATGATCATTGTAGGTAGTCAAATAGTACATGGAAAAAATTGGAAAAATCAACAAGGAATAGACAAGAAAAAGTTGTTTAGGAAAAATATTCATATTGTACCCTAAAACATATTTCATATTTTTTGTTTATGTAGAAAAATAAAAATATTACCACGGAAACAAAAAATGTATGTGAAAAATTACATAACAATCCAAAAATAAGGAGTATGAATAATATTTTGCTACATGTACTTCATTAGTACAATCTAATAAGCTACAAGAAAATGTAAAATATATAAAACTATTCAAAAAAGTATAAAACTTATAACACCATAAGTCAACGTGTGCTAATTGTGTAGACCGCACTTGAAAATTTGTGCAAATTGTAATCATAATAAAAAAATATAAAATAATTTTTAGGAATCGCCTCGAAACGGTATCAGACGACGTATTGACCCTCTGAATTTCTTCTCAATTTTTTGTTTGTTTTTATCATAATAAACAACTTATTTACTAAACGTATTATATGCAGAATATTTTATGCTCTAGGTAAACTTTGAAAAAAACACAAACAAGGGTATACAAAATTTTTTTGTAAAATACCTGAATCACCTATAACTTGTTTTGGTGGATAGAGTATTTAATTGTCTGCGGACTGACATATGGTACGATTTATTCAGTCTTCTATTTATTTTTCAGTCATTCGATAAACATCAGCCATTTTCACTGCTCCCAACCTCCGCCGGGTGGGAACTGAGCGGAAATTTGTTGTTACACAATTTCCTACGTTTATAAAATTGCATACAAAAATTATGAAATATCTGAAATGTATAGAACAAAACATTCTGTGTCGATTGGTACAAAGTTTGTCAGACTTGCTTGATGATAAACATATATTATATTGAGTTTAACACAGGAGAGGATAAAATATGCTTTACCCGCCGATGACGAAGGCATTTGTAGCAGCATAAAATATGCTCTAGCCCCCGATCTAGGATTAAGTAGTGCCTTAAAAACTAAATTTTTGAAAAATTTATTTGTAATAAAAGCAGGTTGTAGACATAAAACAAATTAAACTAAAAAGCATTAGATTATAAATTTAAAATTTATTTTCACATTACAAACAACGCTCAAAATGTCGTCCTCTCATTTGATTGCAAAGAAAAAACTATTGGAAAGTTACTGGTGCAGAGCAGCAAATTCATTTTTTTCTTGAACAATTCCAGCACCTTCAACAATTATTCTACAAACCTAAAACTTACAAAAATTCTAGTTTTTAGGGCACTAAAGTTAAAATTAATATGCAAAACGAAAATCATCTGCAACTTTTTCCTGTTGCGTACAAGGGGCATTTTCATTACAATAATATCACAAAGTGATTATACAAAGTGTTATTGTAGTGTTTTAGATAAAAGTAATCAGAATAAATCTCTGATCTATTGATGTGGTCAACTCACATGGCACTACACCATGGCTGTACACATTCGTGTCAATGATTAAACAAAAAAAAAACTACTCAAATCTTGGTTGTTTATCATCCAATTTCATTAAATGTTACTCTTTAGAATTGCAAATGAAATTTGCAAAATAAAGTTATCCTTGTGATTTTTTGTATTCCTAACCTTTGAAAAGTTATAAAGGATCAAATATTTCAAAGTGCCACCATTTTGAAAACAATTGAAAAAGGATTTTGATATTTTTACTTCAGTAAAAAGATGTTTTATTAATGTGAATACCAAATTTGAACTATATAGGTAAAATAATTCTAAAAATAAAAAATATAGTAGTGGCGGCTGCAAGGTTACTGAGGTGATTTTAAATTTTTAAATAAGATATTATGTCTTGTTTTTGACCCTCAATCAATACCTAAAAAGATCCTTAAGGAGACCCTGAATATTTTCTAAAAGTTTATGAAGCTTAGAACTACTTGTACATCTTGGAAATTTAGATTATTCAGTCTACATAATTTTAATGGGTATGGTCCCCTCCCCTACAATATAAGTAAGTTTTTGTATTTAAAGTAATAATAAAACTAAAATAAATTGTATGCTTATTATATTTAGTTCACATAAAAATACATACTTCTACAAAGAAATTCATATGAAATAATACTAAATAAAAGTATAATTAGTATTTTTAATATTTTTTTTGAAAATTTCCTTGCAAAATGAGAAAAAAATGGCTAGCCAGTGAAGGGTTTTTAATTGCCAGTAGATACATTAGGAAACATACAAGCGGATAAAAAACACCAATCACACCACTGTTTTCCTCTTTTAACTGTACGTTATTTCTAATTACCAATAGATGGGTTAAGAAACTAAGAGGCGTACAAAAAAAAAAAAAACAATCACACCGTGGTTTTCCTCTTTTAATTTTATGTTATGACATATGAAGTTTTCAACTTTATTATAGGTTTTGATATTTTGCATCCTAGTTGGAATAATAAAAAAAGTACTGGAATTTTAACTTGTTTTCTCTGTGCATCAACCTGATAGTTTTATTACTCAAAAACCTGTTTATGTATCGCTCTTGTATTTTAATAGGTGGTTGACAAACATGATTTCTACTAGTTTTATAAATTTAAGATTTTTAACTTTTCAAGAAAAAAATGTTATACCAATTTTCTGAAACAATATTTCCTTGGCTTTCAGAAGTTGTAAAATTAATTACTTGGTCACGCTATTCTTATAAAATGTATAGTCACAATACGGTACATTATTTAACCCTTAAAACGCTGAGCAATTTTCTGTAATTTTTCCATTAACGCTTAATTTTCTTGAATATATATAATTTTAGATTTTGTAAAGTTTTATTTTTTTTTAATCTAAACCAGGATAGTACAATGTAAAAAAAATAATAATAACGATATTGTATTTTTTATATTCATTTTTTATTCATTACAAAGTTTTATCAAAACTGTAAAAACGAAAAACACTATTTACAACAAAAATAAAACTAGACTTTACAATGAAAAATATAGAGTAAATTCGAAATAATAAACTTTGTTTACACAACAGAGGTTAGTACAACGCACGAAAGACAACAAACAACTGCAGACTGACTTGAGCGCCAGCCGGTCGCCGCGTCATGTGACTAGCAGATGCGTATATATTCGTTTCGAGCGCTAGCGGTTACCTCGACAGAGGCAATAATGAATGAAAACTTCATATTATTTACATTCGTTGCCTAGTAACCAGTCCAAAGGTCTCGATAATGAATAATAACCTAAAAATAGTCTTTACCTTGGATCTTAGAACTCGCTACGTTGTATTAGGCCTGTTCTAGGATTATTTTTACCAGCTCGCGAAATATTACGTATAACGCGTTACGGGCAATTGTAAACATGCGTATATATACGGATGCCGCGTTTTAAGGGTTAAGTAAATTAAGATATTGTACGTTGATAAATTTTAATTGATTTAAATCATTACATTTACCTGAGGATGTAACAGTAATTAACATAGTAAAATAACTGTCAAAGTAATTGTACCCAGCAATTGAAGGAATTGCCTGATCTGTATGAATTTAATGTAAAGTACATTTGAGTTATGTTCAAACCTGGAAGTAATATGAATGCCTTGAGCTGCTCATCTGGGCATTTTAGAACACAATGCTTATAGAGTATATTAATAACACACATATTATTTATAGAATTAAACAGTAAATTGATAACTCACTTCTCCGCGGTAACGATAAGAACCATCGTCTCGGCCATGGCTTGAATAACGTTCTCCACCTATTAAACAAATGATAATTAATTGTAAATAAGTTATAACTAAATCTCTTTCTGTACATTTAAAAAGATATTACAAATAAGATAGTTGCAAATTTAATAAAATTACAATATTTAGCCTATTATGTCCATAATTACAACATCTTGATCAAAATTAATGTTTTGTCCATCAACTTATATTTCATTATAGTCTGGTTATCAGACCACTCTTATCTTCAATTGTTACTTTCCAACCATTTGATTGGCACAACTTGCTTTAAAAACAATTAATGTAACTAACAATTTTAGGTTAGGTTAAAGGGCACTAGGCCAGAGACACTTTTGAGTGTCTCTCTCTCTCTCTCTCTCCCTCTACTCACCTGAAGAAAATGCCAGTGGTGTTGAAAATTTGTGAGATTTTGTGTATTTTGTGTTTGTGACTACTACTCTGATGTTAGTGAACTTGTCTTTTAAGGTAAGTTTGCTGATGTCCTATCTCTCTAATGTAACTAACAATTTGTAATTTTTACATTCAAAATCTGAGAATTATGAGCATCAAACGTTTGTTGTCAGTATTACCTTTATTTTATAAATGTATAATACCATCATTATTAATATCTATCATTTATCAATTTTCAAAAGTTAAGTGTTTTGTTAAACACATTCACTGCAGCGGTGCATTGTCTCTAACCAGGGAGCAGAGCAGCCTTGCCCAGCTCGGCACCCTGGCTGCACGCTTACATATTCAACATATTGACAAGTAAAATCAATTCATGTGAAATCTATCAATTATATTAATTCACATGTTACCTATTTACAATAATTAGTGCCCTTCAACCAACCAGTTCATTCTATTCTAGTCCATTTATTCACCATCTGAAGCCATAATAAAAACATTTTAATCTCCTGTTATACCTTCAAAAACTTCTCACTCACTTTAACTCTCATTCTGTTCAAAAGGAACCCCTCGTAAGGGGAACCCAAGTTATAAATACAGTAGAACCTCAATACCACAAATCTGAAGGGGATTGAAAAACATGTGTTATTAAGGTATTCTTAATAGCGAGGTTCGTGATAGTGAGGTTAAAACGGGCAAAATTCATAGTATTGAGGTTCTCTTTCATATACTGTACTGTTGAACAAATAGTTTATAGTAATTTTAACTAAGGCACTATGTACTATAGTATATACATTGATCACATTCCTCTTAAATTCAACACTTGAAGCAGTACACTTATTTTTCTTTTTGCCATGAGAAACGCTAACCACATTGTCGATCGCTCTGAACGCTACTGATCAAACAATAGATTCATATTAAAGTGCACGAAAACTTTACTAATTAATGCCACCTGCAATTCCAGAAGTCACGACAAACCAAAATTAAATTCTCCTGTTTTGACAAGAATAAATTGGAAATATAAATTCGTCTTACTGAGGTTTTACTGGGGGAATTTGTCTTATTAAGTTTAAATCCGTGGTGTAGAGGTGTTTGACTCTTGATATTTGTTCTATAAGGATTTCTCGTTATTGAAAATCAAGCAAAATTCGTGTTATTGAGATAGTTGGTCCTTAAAATTTGTTTTATAAAAGTACTTTTAACATGGGGTGTTATGAGAGGTTCAGGGGAATTTTAAAAAAATTGTGCTATTGAGGATTTTGTGCTATTCATGATATCAAGGTTCCACTGTATTACAAATAACCTAAATATTTACATTAGAAACGTATAATGTACATTATATGCATCATAAAGGCTGTTTTCACACTAGGCAACACGGCGCCAGCATGACTCCAACACGACAAATCGCTAAGGCATTTCATACTGACCATCACGGCAACGACACGACTCTGGTTGTCAGTGGAAACTGACCTCATATTTGCATTGGGCGACATAACAGCAGGATATTGTATTTATTATATCTACGACGTAAGAGGTGCAGTCGGAATAGACAAATTTGGGTTGACCCAATAGTAAAAGTTCGCAATTTGGATGGCTTTTATTACATATTATACCACTACTTACCACACACGTATAAGTAGCTTCATTTGAAGAGGTATATAATAATTAAAAGTAAAAGAATACATGTGGGTGTGAAACATATATTTTTATTGTTCTCATTAGTCTATTTGCAAATCTAAAATACCTTCAAACTAATATAATACATTTTATACTATGTAAAATTAGAATATTTACTAGGGCCACCGAAATCTGAATAAAAGGGGGTATATTTGACTGAGCTCGGATGTCCGTCAGCTCGTAATCCTCTAGCTAACATCTAGCTAACGCTCGCCTCAAGTCGTGGCGAAGAACTGCCCAGAGACAGGCGGGTTTCTAGCATTGTCCACCCCCGTTTTCTTCATCACATAACGATGTCTGCAAGAGCCGACAAGTTAGAAATAATCAGGTTTCGTAGTGTCTTTCTAAGTCGAAGGACCCAAGTTACATAACAGAGAACTGACGCTTATATCTAAGAAATGAAATTAACTGAAACGGTACAATCTTAATTAAGAAGATAATTTTTTTTCGTCCTCACACCTTTCGTCCCATTAACATGGCTTTGACTCGATCAGTTTCACCATAGTAACAACATTGTACTTACTATCGGTCATTGTAAACGGAACACTATGAACAACAAAACTCGCGATGACACAAGAAAGGCAAGGGGGGGAGCGATGCTATCAACGACAAGTCAGTACTGGCAACGGCACAGCACTGCTGTGTTGGTGTGTGTATGTCAGCAGTACCTTTAATAGCATTGGATTGTAACCCCCACGACACAAGGACGACACTGTGTCGATGTTGTGCCGGTGCCGTGTCACCCAGTATGAAAACAGCCATACTATAGACAAAAAACACCACACCTTAAACTACCTACCAACCTACCATTGATTATAGTTTCCTGTGCAATGCTGACCTCCCACTGACCCGAAATGGTAGCATTTGTCGAAAAACAAAGATTTTTATATAAGGTTGAGTGGAATTGACGACAGTCCTAACACCATCTTTCAATAGGCATTTATTCATGGTTCTATTTTATAATGGATATATTATTAAAACATAGAAATTTCATGTTTTTAATTAATTAACTTTATAATGTGTTTAAGTACATCTTAGTAGAGGTGAAATAAGCAGCAATCAATTTTGATGCAGGAAACCCCTATATTTTGGGCTAATAACAGCACTTATTGATTAAAGATGTTCTTTGAAATATACATATATTATGCCTCAAATTTCACGATAATTAGCATATAAAACAATACAAACACACAGTAACATTATATTTTTAAAAAAACAAGGTAGATACACATTAACCATTCTCCAAGCACTAGTCGATAGTTTTAATATGCTATTTTATGAGTAAATTTAAATCTACATAGGATGATTAGAGTTATTTTTGCTTTAGTGTTTTGTACTTTTTGCAAGAAATATTTTACCTTATACTTGTGGGTATCAACTACCAACCAATCAATCAACTAAAACCAACCTAGTTAACATATTTTTTATTTAGCCTACATAAATAACTGTCAAAATTAATATTTTAACTTTCCATACATGGCATTTTTAACAAAAATGAAAACAGAAATTGATTTTTCAATAATTTGAATTTTATTTGAAAGTCAATATAAATAAAACCAGTTTCACTGGTTAAAAATACATGAATTAAATAAGAATCTGTCTGACTTGGAACACACTCATAAAATGTAATATAGTACTACCATTGATTTTACTATATAAAGAGATACTCCATCCATATGGGAGAGTTGTGGCGAGGCCCCAAAACTGTTTTGAGGCCCCACGCTGCGCTGCGCATAGCCCTATTTTCTCTCTCTCTCGCACGCTCTTCCGTCTCTGTCTCACTTCCCTCCTCTTAACCCACTCTCCCATTCTCCAGACAGCCGCCCCGCCCTCTCCTTCCTCAGGTCCCACACACAAACAATGTCCTGCTTAGATAATTGTTTACGTTATTCCATATGGCCAACGTTCATCCGAGTTCTCTGTTTTTATATTTGCTTGCATCTCTTTCGAATGATAAAGAATACTGTGTTGATACTATTACAGTAAAACTCAGTGTGACATTCATATTGAATAAAGAAATATTTATAACTGAATAAATTAAAACACCATATTGATTTATATGATTAACACACCGTGTATTTGTAAATAGACTCACTTGAATAGACCGCCAACTTATCGGCAATGCTGGCAATAATTACTGCTGATTTAAGTAAACATTTTCATATTATTTAGCCCATCTGAAAAATCTTTATTTATTGCATTTTAACCATCGATTAGGTGATTAAATCGACTGTTGTACTCAATCATTAGTTTTTTCATATTCGGTAATTGATTAAAAAATTAATTGTTTTCAAATCCAATCAATGACTCTCCTTTCAATTATGAAATTAATCTGCAAATATTCCAGGAATATATAATATAGTGAAGTATTAAAAAATGTGACATTATTTATTTCTTTGACAAAACAAATATTGAAATAGGGCTATGATATTTACATAGAATAATACTGGGAAATATTATCATGATAGAATATAACTAGACTACTGATTATTTAGATTCAATTTTCATTATTTTAATCAGGTTGTGAAATTATTGTAAATTTTGTTTATGTCCCCCTTTAAAAAATACCGTTTTATAACATTGATTGAATCAGACCATTGTAAAAAGTATGTCTAAGGTGAATATAATTAAAGTTAACACATCTGTTTTTCATACTATTATTTTACTAAATGTGAAAGTATGGATAAACTGCAATTTATTTATATTTTCAATTTCTCTGGAAAAGACACTCTGGAATTACACTGGTAACACTTCACAAGTAGCGTGACCAGCAATAACATAAGAAATAACTAATTTTAAGTAACCACAGTCTAAATAATAACAAAATTAACTATAGCCGCACTCTGTGGCGTTTTTAATTATAACAATTCGAATATGACTTATTAACACAACTGAGAATGAACAGAACAAACAATGCCAAGAACTAACAAAACTATATAAACAAATAACTATTACAAATAAACAATAATATAGTTAAAAAATAATATGTAAATTTGGGTTTTGCGCATATTTTGAACTGTAATAGTATGGTTTCAAATTGAAACAAATATATATATATATCGTATTAATGATAAGCATACACTTTCAAATGAGATAAATTAATCCTAAGTAGAAGAACAGAGACCTTTTTTTAATAACCAAACACTTCAACTCTAGAACTGTGGGGAGTAATATAGGCTATACATGTTTAAAAATTATTGTAATTTAATAGTAACAGAATATAAGCAGATATGTGCTTATTTTGTAGTACAAGTTTGGTGCTATTCGGAATCAGACCAGTGAAAATTCAAGTTATTTTTGGCGGATTGTGATATTTACGGAAATATTTCTATAGCACAGCTTGAGGTCTAAGTTGCATTTTTGAGCGGCCAAGACTGGACAGACTACCTGAGATCGGTATTGCGCGCAACTCGAGTACTGGTTTGGGGCCTTCTTGGGACATCGCAATTAACGCAGGTAGGATTGCGCGCAACTCGTTAACGGCCAGAGAGTGAGGTAGGCCTATTACACGATTTTCGGCAACGTGATTGAAGAACTGAATTCTGTGCGTGTATGTTTTTTTCTTTTTCATTTTATGACTCCACCACTATTTATGAAATCATCAATACAGCAAATATTTTCTCTTTATCTCCATCTCTTTATATAAAAAAAAAAAAATAAAAAGAAAAAATGCCAATCCTGGTATAGGTTTACTGAAATAGGTTTACTTTACCTTCCGTCAAACAGTTCACAGCGTGTGATGGTGATAACAACTACATGTTTCGCTGTGAATACGGATGGCATCTTCAGGTTAAAGAAAACAAATAAGTCCAAGTGGTATGTGTCACAAATTAATTAAAAGTTAACAAACACAGTTCACACAAGAGGAAAACAACGAATATTAAAACTTTCGGTAGGCCTACCCCACACATTTCACTGTCCACGGCGTGACCCGGAAGCAGATTTTAATATTGTGGTATTTATGACAAATAGTTCAATTTACTTTTAAACAAAAAGGAATATTCATTTATAGTTAGAAATACAGCAATAATTATACAATGCAATATTGACAAGAAGCTTTAATTACTTGATAAAAAATGAATAATGATTTCAATAATATAAAGGGTTAATTCTAGTATTAAATGTGAACTATATGACAGATGATAAGTTAATGAATAATTAAATTGTTATAAATTATTTCTGATACTTCTAATAACGCATCCTCAGATGACTTTCCTTTGATAAAACCGAATTGAGGTGGATTAAGAAAATTTAACTTCGATAAATAACTATGGAGTCTTTTAATCATTGTTTTTTCAAAAACCTTAGAGAATACAGATAACAATCTCATCAATTATATTTTTCAGTAAATGTACATTAATTTAGTCAGAGCCAGTTAATTTTTTATTTTTTAAAGCTTAACAATACTCTTAATTTTATTTAAATCTGTTGGAGTTATAAGGAATGAATATTGATAGTAAGTACGTAAAGGTGGAAGGGTATTGGAATGTAAGTCTGGACGGCTAGACTGGATTGTGATAAGGTGATTGTTTATCTTATCAATGACGAAGGCTAAAGGATGCATAGAAGGCTCACGGATGCATAACTTCCGTTTGGCAATTCAATTAGCTCAACTATTTTCTTTGAAAACCCACTTGTCAAGTTATTTATTACCTTCCACTGCTCAGATACATCACCTTTACAGTTTTCTAATAATGTTGAATAATAATTGTTTTTTTGTAAAATTGATCACATTATTTAATTCATTAGTACATTTTGCAAAATAATTTTGAAAAACTGTCATATGGTCTTTTCGTAGAAATTTTATATAATTTTTTACGTCTCTCAAATTTATATAAAATGTTTGGTATGTGCTTATATAAAATGTTGGTGTTATTCAGGGACTTAACAACTTAGCCTTTAACAATTTAGAACTACCACCATTTTTCTTGCTACTTCTAAATATACAATTACTTAAAATATCAATAAACTTACAATACGTAGTATTTACATCATTTTAGAAATTGCATAATGTTTGAACTAAACATCTGTAACACACTGTTATTTACATTGATAAAATAACAAAAAAAAATGTCCCCTAACATTTTTCATATTCACAAACCCTTAAGGCCTAAATAAAAGATCGCGATTTCTTTCCGTGCAAGACATAGCACAACAAGGAATAATATCCCACTTTGACCCACTATCAAGGCCAATCGGCGACAGTAGACAGCTGCAGTGGCGACAGTCCGCGTCTTAAAAGTAAGAAGAGAGAATGGGAGGGAGTGATTAGTTTCCTTTACTGCTCCCAGGTTGTGCAACCGAACAGTCGAAACTGGAGGCAATTCGACCTCTTTAACTTGATTGACGACAGGTTGCAGCACGGTCGCTCCCATATTCCGTGCCTCAAAATTTAACATTGGATGGAACTATCTTCTATGTATAGTAAAATCAATGGTACTACTTTAGATCCATCATTGAAACGTTTCATGGAAGATAATAATATTTTACCTTTTTTATGATTTTTTAAATTGAAATTGAGAATCCCAAATTGATAAAAATGTTGGAATCGACACACCTCTTATCTTATTAATAAATTAAGACTTTCTGCTGAGTCCATTTTATTATGTTTTTTGTACCTGAGTTGTATCTTGGTCGAGATTCGTATGAGCCAGAATCTCTATCCCACTTTCCACTGCTGCTAGCAAATCTGCTTCCTCTTGCTCGACCTGATCCAGAGTAGCCTCTTCCACCACCTCTCCAACTGCCTCCTTCTCCCCCTCCTCCTCTGCTCGAACCCCGATAACCTCGAATGTAACCTCTGCCCCCTCGAGGTGAACTAAGGATAAAAATTATCACAAAGTTATTAGGTTTTGAAAGGACTAGGGAACATTTTACACCATTTCTCTAAATGGAACTTTTAGGCCAATCAGTTATTTACCAACAAAAACCATCCGCTAAATACAAATTTAAAGAAATCACATTTTTTTACACTGGTATGAAAATATGGTAAAGAAAATAAATTTAGTTTTAAGAGTCTGATTTTTGAACCCCTTTCCACAATCATTAGCAAGTAAACACATTGATTGTACAAATAAATTCTATGTATGCATGAATTTATCTCTAGAGAAAAATGGCAATAACAGAAAAGACTGATTTGCGTAGAAATTTGTTCTGGTTAGTGTTTTCATTCCTTACATATGTGAAAAAGAGTGAAAGTTCCAGGTGACAGAGTTAGTTCTGCTTATGGAAACAAGCTAGTGAGTTACTATCATTTCTTTGCTGGGTCCCTTAACTAAATCTTTTTAATACCACTAAATTAAAGAGCTGTTTAGAACATTTACCTTGAATTCAAACCTTTTAAATACATTTTAACTTCTTGGTACTAATACCCTCAACTCAGAACACCTGTTAAATGTTTCCAATATTTCTATCAATGGTTTAATTAAAGAAAGATTTAGAAACAAGCCATTAAATAAAACAACACACAACAGCATAGTCTTAGTTTTTTACATGTATAGGGTGTGATATAATTATGGAAACCTAAAAAACACTGTAATTATAGCCATCTATTAACAATTAATAACTTTTGGATGAAATGAACCCCTTGAATGTGTAAAACCCTTTATGTTAAATTAACGTCCAAACTAACTTTAAACATAAATAAATAATTGAAATATATCAACATATTTGGTTCCTGATCAACGTGCGATTGAACAACTATTCATAGATTCAATTGAAGACAAGAAATAAGCACTTTTTACTAGTATATTCTTTTATCACTTTCTTTTGGGCGTTATGCATTATTTACAATAATACATAAAACATCTAATTCTATTTTAAACAAAACTGACATTCAGATTTAACTTCAACGTACGTCTACTTTTTCTAGACTAACAGAAGAAGACTAACAGAAATATATGACCAAACTGCTCTATTTGGCTGGTGAAAAATTGAGCTACCTGTGATTCTTGTCTTAAATTATAATAGTTACATATTCTGTCCAGAGTCTGTTTCCAGGTGAAAAAATCCTAGAACGTTGTGATGACACTCTAACATGCATCATGGGAACTAATGTTTTTTTATTACCCAACAAACTTATCCTTGCATGTACATGTACATGACATACTGGCATTTCTGTAGAAACTGCTAATAAATAACATTTACTATTTTCTTATGGCTACAAAATTCAAAGAAATCAGATGGCATAGGTAATATTAAATGAATGTACGAGGTCTGTCCAAAAAGTATACGACCTTGATGTCTAGCATGATAATTAACTACTTGGTGGCAACTGCGATTTGGTCCAATTCAAAGTACTCCCCTCTACAAGCTACTACCTTATGTCAACACTCCTCCCACTTCTGGAAACACTCCTTAAATTAATTTTTGGAATGGCTAATAGGTCCTTTGTCAGGTTTTATTTCTTTAACATCGTCAAACCTTTTTCCTTTCAAAAGAATTTTTAACTTCGTAAATAGCCAGACGTCACAAGAAGCTATGTCAGGGCTGTAGGGAGGCTGTTGTAGTTGTTTAATGTCGTGTTTGACCAAAAAATGCTGAATCAGATTCGAGAACTGAGCTGGCGCGTAGTCAGAACATGAACCGAAATAGGGTTAATTTTCAATACTTCGTGTAAAATGTTGCAAGCTGACAATTTTGGTATTCCTAAATTTTCTTCTTGCTCTAGGACAGTCAATTGACGGTTTTAATTAATTGCTGCACGAATACGGTCAACATTTTCAGCGATTCTAGCCGTTAAAGGTCTGCCAGATTGTTCTCACTCTTCACTACTGATAGGCGGCCATTTTTAATGGCCAAAACCACTCTTTAATTTGTGTATCGCCCATAGATTCTTCACCATAAACTTTTCGTATAGTGGCAATCGTCTATGATACTGAATGGCCAAGTTTTAATGCAGATGCGTTGCTCAACACGTTCAGTAATAGTGATGTGATGCACAAGCATGGGAGTACTATACATAACAGAGCGCTGTGACTCACTGAGCGATCAGAGCAGGTTCAATGAAGGAGTAGGGTCCTACCTCTCCTCCAATAACTGGTTTCAGCCGGATGTTCGTGTCACAGCTGACTAGTAATCAGCAGTCGGATATTTTTTAGACAGACCTCGCATTTGAAATATCAACGTTTAAGTATAAAAATAAAATATAGTATTCTATAGGAACATAAAAAATGGACAATGGCAAAATGGACAATGGCAAGTGTTAAAAATTGAGTTACTTTTTCCCAATACATACTGATATACAAATCGCATTCTTATTTTTATTTGTATTCTTACATATGAGACGCCAACACAACGTTGTGCGTATTTTAATGGGAATATGAATGATGATATGAGTGTAGTCTGGTTAGTAACTGAGTTCAACTGTTCCTCAGAAAGGGCAATTTATTAAAAGTCCAACAGCCAGGGCAACTAAGGGACCTACAGCTTAAGTGGAATCCCAACCACGTAGTGTTGGTCTGATTTTCAACTAATTGACAAGTCTGACACTACTTATCTCCCCCATACAACATCTGTACAATTAATACCACCCAACATGGACATCCCAGACTTCTCTAGTAGTGTCCATGCCGATGCAACCATTGAGCGGATACCATGTCTGTATTAAGGGGACCGAGCTTCCAACCTATCTAGTACAATTTCCCAAACGTCCCCAAGTAGCTGGGCTACATCACTGCACCACCATGCTGACACTGTAAGAGTACATCTTAGAAACTAGAATTGCTGAATCGTATGTGTAGGGGCCTATAGTTTTAATAATAATAATCTTTATTTCCTCAATTATGAATTTACATATGTAATATAATATACCTCTAAATCTACCATTCAATAAAACCAGTAATTTATTCACAATGCAAGACTTAAGGAAATACATAGGGCCCCTGATGCAAAGCTTGTTAGGGGGTTCCATCACATAGGATGTTATCAGTTTCGTCACCACATACCAATCAAAACAAAAGTTTGCAATTTACATTAATTAATAATGTGTTGCACACAACACTGTAAATATGAATTTGATTTATAAACAACCAACAATAATTATACATGAGCAATTATACAATGAACAACATATTAAACAATCTCCACATAAAAAGAAAAGAAGAACACAACCTATCCAATACATCCAAAGAAAACTCACATTTGCATTAATAACTACTTACTTTGATTCATTCTTAATATTTATTGGTAATTTGTTATACAGTTTAGGAGCAATAAAATCAAAAGTTTGTTTATAATATGTGAAATAATATGGTCTTGGTATAATATTAGAATCCTTACCTTTTATATCCGGAATAGCTCATACTGCCAAACACAGGAAATTATCTGTTAACAAAATTTTTTAATTAAACCTTGCAGAAAACTTAAATCTTGTCCTTTGTTAAGTTTTAGCGAATATATGTCTGCATACCTTACATGGAATATAGCCTAAAAACATCTTCTTTATATTATTCATATTTAATCTTAATCTTCCTGGTGTTTTGTGTTATTATACATTTCTAGTTACCCAGTACAAGTAAAAGTCACACAACACAAATTTATTACAATATAAGCACAAAACGCACAAATATATTACAATACAAGTACAAAATGCACAACTATTTTGGTGATCGATTTCGGTGAATCACGCTCACCTTCCTCAGTCCAGAGGGATTCACAAAAGAATGGAAAATGGTGTTCAACAGCTCAATTTATAGGCCTATGATCACGTGACCCCATTGGCTGGAATCGTCAAAGTAGCGACTACTGTGATATTATTGGTTAATCCCTATTGGCTGTCACTTCCGCTCCCTCCAGCCGCTGAAAACACATAATTAAAAACTCCAGCCAATGGGGTCACGTGATCATAGGCCTATAAATTGAGTTGTTGAATACCATTTTCCATTCTTTTGTGAATCCCTCTGGTCTGAGGAAGATGAGCGTGGTTCACCGAAATCGTTCACCATAATAGTTAAGCATTTTGTACTTGTATTGTAATATATTTGTGCATTTTGTGCTTATATTGTAATAAATTTGTGTTGTGTGACGTTTACTTGTACTGTATATGTACCAACACGTATTATGCTAATTAAAAAACTATTTCTAGTTACCTAACAATTGTGAAACTTTGTCTTAAATGGGTCAAGAACTCGCTACGTATTTACAAAGAATGCTTTTTATTCTGCAGAAATTACCTTTTTAACCAAAAAATTCAAAAAAACCAATGTAAGCTTCTAGTATTTGTGACATAATTTCTGTAATTTAAATAACGTTTTCATCAGTTTTTATAATTTGATATGTTTTTTAAACTATATACAAATTTGAAAACTATCTTGGACTTTAGCAGTTATTTCTGTAACTGTAACAGAAAAACTGCTTTTACGGCCATTACACAATCGATATAAACATCAAAACACAAAAACCGAATTTACATATATTGTTGCTGGAGGAATGGCCCCCAGAGGCCAGAAACCTGAATTTAACGCAAATTACAAATATTTGTTGAGTAAATAGACAGTTACGACAAATTATGTTTTGTAAGTAAAAAGTTTATTTTTGGGACAGTAAATAATTATATTCAAAAACCAATTATATATTGTGTTCAGAAAAAAAATGTAAAATGGAAACAAGTTTTCCGCGGTTGAAATCAACCTCCTGAAGAGATATAAACTTATATTTTACAACTTCTTTATCAAGAAATGGTAAATTCAAAAGCATCTAGAAAAGTGAATAATTAACGAGTTTTGGTTGGGTTAAATTATGGATTCATAATCGTTTCAATCTTTTTGAACTGGTATCAAATGAAAAATAAGATGGTTGCTTGACCAATTAAAATTTTAATTGTATAATTCTCGTCTTAATTTTAGAAAATTATAACCAAGTTACATAAAAGATTTTATGAAATTTAAAATTTTGCAATTTTCTATACCATTAAAGGAATCGTATAGGCCTTCGGATAAAATAATGAAATTTACACAGCTTGTAATATTATTAGATTTATGATCAAGTAAAATACAACATTACCATGTTTACTCGTCTGATTAAAGTTATGAGCTTTCAAAAATACAAAAAAATCCTGTCAATAGCTGACACATTTCAGTACACGAAATACACTATTTAAAGGGAGTTTTTAAGTTAATTGCTCTTTGATAGGCCTAAATATATTTTATATTGGAATACTGAATCTTTTAAACCAATATTTAGTAATGTACTTCTTTGCATTTTGACACAAGTAGTTTAAACATATTGGGACGATTTAGTTAATTAACAAATGTAATATTCAGATCATAACAGGATGGTATTCTAGTGCTGTGTTGATAGCAATAGAATACCAACAAACACAGGAGGAAACAACGGAAGGACAGTAAAAAGGGATCAGAAGACATGAGTTTATACCAAGGTCAGCCTCGAGTTTACTGATATGCTTGTTGAAACAGGCTTGGTTTAGCTATGCAGCTTAACCTACTAAGGCTGGAGAAAAACACATCGGTTTTTCCTCCCATCGGATTACTTAACATCGTCGAGCATAGAAGTCTCGAGAATAGAATCACATACATCGTTCAAATTTCCAACACCGACACAGTAGCGTCATCAAGAACCAGCTTTTTTTTATTCATCTGATTCATATTATTTGAAAAAAAGCACATTGTATTTATTTGATTTATTGAGTTTCAAACGGACGGAGAGCTCTTTGGTTATATAAACACGAACGTACATCAATCAATCATTGAAGAGATGTATGCGGAACCAAGTTTAATCTAACCATTCTAATGTAATGTAATCTAACCTAACGTAATCCAACCAACCTATTTTGACATAACATAACCAAATTGGTTTTAACCTAAAGGCTCGTTCACACTGAACGCGGAAGCGAAGCGAATATAATTTTAGGAAGTTCCCGCACAGGACCTAAATACATAGTTGTAAGTAAATGGAAGCTTGCATACTACCGTGAATTGGTCGCACGGAAATTTGGCTGTGCAGCGTCGTCTGGCCTGGTTCGCTGAATGCAGTGTTATCCTGCGTGCATACTACCGTGAATTGGTAGCACAGAAATTTGCCTGTGCAGCGTCGTCTGGCCTGGTTCGCTGAATGCAGTGTTATCCTGTGCGGGATCAGTTGACTAGATAGTGTACAGCGTGTTTTAGATAAATAATTGGTGCAAAATGTTTAATTTGGCAGAAATACTATTGGATTAAGTGTATACCTATCCAATTTTGTAGACAGACTATAAGTTGTGGCATAAGAATTTTATATTCTCTGTAAATCGACCTTTATTAATTTCATTTACAGTACAAGTAAACGTCACACAACACAAATTTATTAAAATATAAGCACAAAATGCACAAATATATTACAATACAAGTACAAAATGCATAAACATTATGGTGATCGATTTCGGTGGACCACGCTCACCTTCCTCAGGCCAGAGGGATTCACAAAAGAATCTAATTTAAATTAAAAAATTAATTTTTTATTTATTAATTAAATTAAAATTAAAAAAGAATGTTTCCTTGGTAACATCTCATACGGTTAAATTAAACGTAAATGATTAAAAATTATGTTTTTTAATGATTGATATTTATTTTATTTACTCTTCAAGTGCCTACCGTCAGAATATATGCGAATAAAAAATCAATGATGGTAAAATGTTTTAACACGTTCGCTGCTAACACACAAGTGATACCCTTCACTAGGATCGGTGAAATATAACAAAAATTTTGTTATTTGAATATCTGAACAATTTATATTTAAATATATCTAACGGCGCCTCACTTTTTCTTTTACTTATGTCTCTGTTCAAGATGTACATAGTGCAATTTTATCTCTGAGTAATAGTTCTTGTTTTGATATGTTTAATTTGAGCTCATATATTGTCAAGCATAGTAGTATATACATTTCTGAAGTTTTGTGTCATATCCTTAATAAATGTTTTGATGAAGGGGTTTTCCCTGATAAATTAGAAATTTCTAAAGTGGTACCTGTACATAAAAAAGGTGATAGCACAGCCCCCAACAACTATAGGCAAATCTCTCTAGTCCCTGTTTTGTAAAAGGTTTTTGAAAAGGTCATTAACATGCAAATTATAAAATTTTTAGAAATAAACAACTTACTATTTGGTAATCAATTTGGATTTAGAAAAGGTCGCTCTACATGTGACGCAGTGCTAAAATTCATTCAAAATTGTCTCGACGGTAAAGAAAATAAGTGCAATGTTGGTGCCAATTTTTATGACTTTTCTAAGGCTTTCGACACTGTCTGCCATAACACGCTTATTGTATAACTCAAAGTACTAGGATTTGATAGTAAAGCGATAAAACTTGTAAAATCATATTTGAAGAATAGGTCGCAGTCAGTTTATGTACATAACTCATTTTCAAAGCCTAATACTGTCCCACATGGTGTTCCTCAAGGCTCAATATTAGGCCCCCTTCTTTTTATAATTTATGTTAATGATCTGCCAAATATTTTTAACTCTAACTCTTTAAGCTGTTACCTGTACGCTGATGATTTATGTGTTAGCTATGTCACATGACCCTAATTTCATATCTTATATCCCATCTGATGTACTTACAGATTGGTGTAATGCTAATTCTCTTTCCTTGTGGTGTAATGCTAAATCTAAATAAGACTCAAGAACTGGTAGTTTCTTGACCATAAGTTAGTTAATATATCCAAGCCAGTAAAATTTCTGGGAATAACAATTCAGTGCGATCTTGGCTGGAAGTCACACATTAAAACCTTTTTACTTAAATTAAACAGGGGTGTATTTTTATTAAGAAAATTGAACAGCATAGTTTCCAAAGAGGTCTTGTTGCAAGTCTATTATGGATATATTCACTCACATCTGAATTATGGAACTTTATATAGGCAAACAACATTTCTTCTAGTAGTTTATTTTCAGCACAAAAACAAGCAGTGTGAGCACTTTTTAAAGTAAATTCCAGAAGTCATTGTAAACAACTTTTTATTGAATCTAATATAATGTCCCTTCCCTGTATTTACATTTTTCAGTGTTTACTTTATGTTAAAGATAATATTAATACAATTCAGCTAACTCTGATATTCATAATTATGGGACAAGACATTGTGAGCTAATAAGAAAGTCTCACTATAATTATTCTAAAACTACAAAAAGCTTTCATTGAACTTCTATAAATTTGTTTAATAAGCAACCCAAATCTATTGCAGACCTAAATCCTAATAAATTTAAAACTAAGATAAAACACATTTTGATAAAAAATTGTTTTTATAGCCTTGAAGAGTATTATGTACATAAATTTGCAAGCTAGTTATTATCTAATTAATACGTAGGGCCTATATGTTTTATTGTATCTTGTAAATTAATATGTTACAGAATGTTATTTAAGTTTAGGCTATATAAATAACTAGGTTTTTATGTGTTATATCTTGTACATATATATCATAATTTAACTTGTGACTTGTGTTTTTACATATACACTTATTTACTTGTTATGTAAATATTTATTTTTATGTATTCTTAAATTAACTTAGTGATTTAGTTAGGCCTACATCTTGTACATGATCTTGTAGTATATGGTAGCCTAAGTGATAAACCACCTTATGTGACACTATTTGCTTTATGTGTACTGTTTCCTTCTTTAGATTTATTTTTATATGTTTTTATTTAGTCATCATACATTTAGTGATTTTCTTGTAATTTATTGTCCATAGCTTTTAAGTACTAAAATAGTTTAGTTTTAAATTTGAAGATGCTAATGCAGACTTTGTACTTTGTAAAATTCTTTGTTTCCTGGCAAATAAATGAATTTGAATTTTTTATACTTTAATTAGTAAAACATATACTAAATATTTATTTGATGTATGTATTTTGTTGAATTATAAATAATGGCTGGACCTTCAAATAATAATTTGAGAGAGTTTCGGAAGAATAATACAATGTACAACCAGACTTCAGTCAAAGTGTAAATGATATGGATGAGAGCGAAATTGACATTGCTGAATTAGACGTTAATGAAGAGCTTTTCAGTATTTTAATTAAACTCTTTTTATACAATTCTTTTTAAAATAACATGTAAATACTGCAGACTATTTAAATATGTGTATAATATGTTTTTTATAACATTTTGAAATGTAACATTTTCAGAAAACCTATCCTACACAAAATTACTTAGCACCTAGGGTAAGAATAACGATTATGCCTGCCGCAGCGAAAGTGTTAAGCGAACTATGGACATTCTTCTATAATCT
This sequence comes from Stictocephala bisonia, assembly GCA_035578905.1. Classification (NCBI taxonomy): domain Eukaryota; kingdom Metazoa; phylum Arthropoda; class Insecta; order Hemiptera; family Membracidae; genus Stictocephala; species Stictocephala bisonia. The sequence continues at coordinate 44,587 of JAQJVL010001020.1, read as the reverse complement.
TTAGTAAGAATGTGATTCTGCAGAATAAAATGCGCCTCTTGCAAAAATAAAGCCTTAGACAATGATTGACCCATATCAGACCAAATTTCTGTATCTATGCAGTTTCTTGCCACCAAACAAAATTGGAAAATTTGTTTGAAATGGGTCTAGATTTGGCTTTATTTTCATGAGATATACTTTTTATTTCGTGGAAATCACATATTTTACCTAAAAAATTCAAAAACCCAATGTCACAACTTTTAGTATTTCTGTCATATTTCCATTAACCCTTTGAACCCCGGAGTATGAAATATTTTTTTTTTTACATTACAGTTTTTATTATTGCATGGACTTGCGAGAAATACCGGGAGATTTTTCACGTTTTTGCAGTATTTTATATAAAAATATATACAATACATATTATTATTTGGAGTACAGTTATCATTATGGTGTCAAAATATATTATATTTGTTGTTTATTTTAATTTTATTTTTTACTTATTTTGTAACCATAACAATGAAAAAAATTTCACATTTTTTATAAAAAAATCAAAAAACAATTTCAATGTGGGACATCACTTATTTCCACTACATATCATTCCTATAGTACACACAAAAAAAATCTAAAATTAAAAACAAGTAAAAAAGTCATAAAATCAATTTTTATGTTTCCAAGCAATAAATTAAAATGTACAGTAAACCCCAAAAAAATGACATAACTGTAGTTTTGGAGTACTTACCTGACAATTCCAGTAGTATATCCTGGTGTTTGATGATTTTTAAATATTTTTCTAACACTACACTAAGTTTCATATTATTTACAATATATTTACAGTTAGTTTATAGTTTTTCTGGATGTTCAACTTCAACTATTTACAAATATGCTTCTTGAAGCATTTGGTATGACATCCCTCCTTGCACCTTGAGCACATTGTACTGGATCTCTTTCTTCCTCCTTTTTTCTTGTACTCAGATCCAGTCTTACTACAAACCCAGCAGGTTTTTTCTTTTTTGTTTTCGATTTTTTCAATTCCAGCAACTCCCCTGTAAGGAAGAGGCACGCCACCCATTGTCCCCCCCCCCCCCCCAATGTGCTGTTGGCTAACCCACCACTCATCAGATATGGAGTCTATAATTGATACAGTAAACAAGTATCTGGATAATGGCTTTTCATTTCTACTGAGCTTAGTTTCTTTATAAATAATGTAACTATTTAGCATCATCCTTGAAACAACATTGAACACTACTTTCTTCCAGTATTTGACGCTCCTCCTCTCGTCAAGATAACAATATAACATCATGTCGTTTGTGTCTATACCTCCCATATATTTATTATAATTTAGTATAGTTGATGGTTTACTTTCTATCAAATCCCTGCCGTGCCTCTTTTTTACGTTTTCGACATCTTGAAAATTTTGTTCAGAAGTAAGCATTAACTGGATCTTTCTTTTTATCTCTTTATTATCTCTATATGCTAAACAAACTACATAATTTTTTTCCAATATTTCCTTTGTCCTTTTTGCAGTTTAACACTTTTTACATCTGATGGAAGCCCCTTTCTGTTTTTCTCACTGTTCCCGTAAAAAAGGTTTTGTTAGCTAATAAATCTGTAACGAGACTGACACAAGTAAAAAAAATTATCGCTAAAGATGTGATAACCTTTATTTATATAATTGCAAGCCATAACAAGTTTTTCCACAACTGTATAACCAAACCCATTCCTTTCAATGTCTTGTTGATCCTGTATATTTTTTCTGTTATAACAAAAAAAATTTAGGCAATAATTTGATACGGAGTCGACCAATACAAATAGTTTTACACCCCATCTATGATGGTGCTTATTGGGCATATATTGCATTAGCTGGAAATGGCATTTAGTTCCAATAAGCGATTCATCTACTGATAATTGCTGATGACCAGTATAAAAATATTTAAAGAGATTGTTGCAAATATCTATTATGGGTTGGAATTTAGCTGAGGGGACTTAGCCTGGTTGACCTGGCTTTGCTAATGTGTCATTATTTACAATATGGAAACAGCTCAAAATAGCCTCAAATCTATTTCTCCGAAACATTTTGCCAAACCAAAGGGATTCTTGAGACTTATTTCTTGTCCAGTAAGATTTGATTGAAGGTTTTCTGTTTATGCCCATATTCAAAATTACTGCAATGAAAGCCTTGATTTCAACTAAGCTAACAGGCAACCGATTACGCAGAAAGCTGTTTGGGCTACAAGTGTTTATTCTAGACTCAATTATTTGTGAAGCATAACGGTTAGTTTCCAATAAAAACAGATTTAGCAGGGTGGATGTAAAAAATAAATTGAAGAAATCAATAGGCTGTCCTAATGTCGATGGTATATGCTTTGGTCCAGGCAACTCTTGAAAATCTATTGTTTGGGCTGCATTTTGATTAATTTCATTTATCCCTTCCCATATTTCATTGTCACGGTCGTTATCATCGTCAGATGATGAGGAGCTGTCACTTATGACTTGTCTTCTAAATCTATCCTGAAGCCGAGGTCGAAATGTAACATTAGGCCTAGTTGGGTTAGCATTTGATGGTCCTGGTTGGTTAGGTACATCATCATTATCAAAATGCAATTTATCTTGATCACCTAATTCATCAATTGGGTTATAAGTGGGATCATCGTCAGAATCATCCCCAAACAAACTACTAAAAGAAGAGTCGTCACTAAAATCAACACGTAATTGTCTGTCAAGTTCACTTACGTGATCAACAATGTTCTCATCTTCATCCATTGCAATTGAAAACGTAAACAAATTAAAATATACTTATTTACACATATACAACACAATTAATAACAACTATATAAACAAATTAACAAATAATAACAACTAGTAAATATAACAAGTTTAAACTTATGCAGAACAACGACAAAGTAAACAAGTCACAACAAAGAAACTGCGGCATACACTGACACTTGACTTGACAGCGACTAACGGTGAATGTCATCTCTGCATAGAGTCACAATAAAAACAAATACGTCACTGAAAAGAGACTAAAAATTGTATTTGTTACTACTGTTATAACATATAATACACTGAAAAGTCGCGTATCATAACTAATAGTTGTTCTGAAGGCGCTAAAGCAAATTAAAGTAGCGGCGACGGTAAAATCGTCGCCTGGGGTTTCTTGTGAGTTCGCGGCGACGATAAAATCGGCGCCTAGGGTTCAAAGGGTTAATTTAAATGGTATTTTAATCATCTTTTTTCATTTTGATGTTTTTCTTTTTTTTTAGGGGAATACAAATTTGATAACTATTTTGGTCTATTACAATTACTTCACGAGATATAATGGATAAACTACTTTCGCAGCGAATCGGGATTATTGGCCATTACGTGATAATTATTAGGGTGTGCGAGTAGTGATTTTTGAGTTCGAGTCGAGTCGAGTAGTTGGCATTTTTTTCGAGTATCGAGTATTTTTTGAGGGAGTATTTACAGAAGGATTTCCTGTTCACCCAAGACAACTGTAAAAGGCAGACACCATACTAAACCTATGTTAAGTTTTGCCATATTCTTAAATATATACATCTAAACTGGACATAATAATTTTGATTTGTTGTTTGTTACTGTAACATGTAATAAATAAAACTTGTTCCTACATTTTTATGTGGCATTGTTTTATTTAACCTTTTTCCTTTTTTCAGAACTAATATTATGTAAGAAAATAAGAAAGAATATTATTAATTGAAACAACATGGATTATAAAGATTTAATCTGTTCGCTAATATCACAGATCAGATTTTCTATGCAAGCCAATTATACTGTTTCCCAGCTGGCCTATATGTTTATCTGGTGCTTCAGTTCAAAGTGTACTACGAAAACGTAGTGAAGCTTGTTGGCAAAAGTTGCATCCAACCACACTGATGCTAAAATTCAGGCAATATCGCCAAATGCGGTCATTTGCTTTGAGAATTGCCTCTTCTCAAAAAAAAAAAAAAAAAAATGATTGTGTACACGCCAAGAAGAGCGGATCTGTATTCTGTGGGTATTTAATTCAGTAATAACAAGGTTACAACCAACAGGAAATAAGCTCTGAATTATATAGTCAATTTTGAAAATACACTACCAAAACTGATTAAAATATCTAGGCCCTAAACACAGACGACTTTCTTAAGATTGCTTCATTTAATTTATGCATTTTGAAGAGTCTTTTTTCACTTTTATATTCATGAACCTGACGCTTACGTGTCAGATAATTTTACATACAGTGGTATTGACCCACCCGCCCATCCATACACGTACAGTGGTGTCTATTGACCAACTCGCCAGCCCATACACGCACAATGGTATTAACCCACCCGCCCACCCATACACCTTCAGTGGTACTAAAAATAAATTTTAAAGTCGCTTAGGATGAATTAGTTTTTTAATTATGATCGGTAATGAAATATGTGCAACTTGAAACTACTTCGATACATGAGGCTACACTGAACAACAGATAAATAATTATGTCAAAACGAAAAATTCATTAAACATGGTGTATTCGTAGTCGGCTAATATAATAGGTCTACCCGATATTGGCGACGACATGCAGACTGAAATATCAGCTAAGTGCCAACTAGTGATACAGTGAAAATTTTGGGCGGGTAAACTATAAACTTATGAATAAAAAACGATACGTTTGATAAGCCTTCATTTCAATAAAAATTATTTTCCGCATCTCTGAATTCGTCGTATTTTGTTTAGAAAAGGTCTTCCAACATGTTTCTCCTCACTTTGGTTGATTTGTGATTGTTTTACAGTTTACATCGACGTCAATGTGAACAGGGGACCGTTCAGTGAATTTACGAATCAAAATTATCGTACTTTACCACCTTTACACTCCAACTGTGTTATTGTTTAACCTAGTGAGAAAACCGTTCAACAATTTGACAGCAAAAAATATCGTATACGCAAATATTACACACAGTTTTGGCAATCTAAGGCGTTTTCGGAATAATAATTAATAGACGTTCGCCACGGAGAGATATATATATATATATTATTTGACAGAAAATAAATCAATAATGTGTCACACGCTGCTAGAACGTCATTACCATATTTTATATGATATGATACAGTATTTTCTTACGTCAAATCATTGGACGATTTCCTGCTCAGATTAAAAAACGAAATGGACCTCAATCGACTCGCAAGCAGGCCTTCCACTAGGTCTGAGAAAAAAAGTAGGACATTTTAATGAAAAAAGTAGGACATTTAACGAAAGGCGCAACAGTCACACTTAGCGTTGTATTATTATTATTTATTAATTGTATTCCATACGGGGACCCCCCTCGTTCCGCATGCATGAATTGAGAGCTAAAACAGCTGAATTTATCGAAGCAAAAATAATACTGAAAACTAAATCCAAGACTATGAAGTAGTTTTGTTCTCATTTGAACCTACAATATACTAAGATTAGTTCAAACGGGCATTAATCTAAATTTATGACTAATAAATTAGGTCTTACCTAATGACTCACAAATGAATGTTAAATTTATGAGATAAATAAATAGAAATAACACTTTAAAAAATTATTTCAACCCAAAATTCATGCATGTCCCCGCTCTTTATAATTTATTTTCTCTTTTACTACAAAAGAATAGAAATACATAACTTATTTATATTTTTTCATAATGTAGTATTTAAAAAATACTTAGAGAAAGGAAACTAAACCATTATTTATGTATCAAAAGTTCATTAGCTGTTTTTAATCGTTTGGTTGAAATGTCAATCATCTCTGAGGCTAATGACACTTCTGCAAAGTCTTTCCTTTTCATAGCCAACTGGAGCTTCTTCTTGCCTTCTTCTAGAAGATTTTCAGCAGCTTTGATCTCATTTCTTGCTTTTATCTCTTTTTCTTTAGATGCCTCTTTTTCTTTTTGTTCAGCAGATTCCTTCTGTTTCCTTACTTCTTCATCTTTTCTTTGAGCTAAATACTCTTTGTACTTGGAGCTTGCCCCTTTAGCTGCATCTACCATTCTCTTTGTTATTTTAATATTTTCTACTTTGCCATTGACTCTTACAAAATCTTTTACAACTCTCAAGCCAATTATGGTATGCTCATTGAGTGCCTTCCTTTCATTGGTCACAATATTATTGTTCATAGAAAACCCTCTCTCAACATCTGCATTTCCATGTGCTAGTGTTAGAAGTGAGGGCAAATAACTAGCTAGCTGAGGATATCTGGGTTTACCAGTTGATGTCTTTAGTTGAAAAACTTTATTCCAGTAGGAATCCACCCTCATGTACTTGACCTCAGTCTGTGTCTTCGATTGGATATACCAATCTTCTGCTACATCCAAATCTGATTGGTATCCTAACCATTCCTCTTTAAGTCTATCAATTTTTTCCTCTGTCAGACCATGTGGTACTTGGGTGATTATCCGTTTGAACATGTCATAGCTTTTTTCTTCTTTTCTTGCCAACCCATGCAGGCACTGCATATTTTTCAGTATTTTGTTGTCGATGGGCAGATCTTTCATTAGCTTGTTGGTCACAGTAATAAAAAAAGAACTTATAGCTTGGTAAAACTCAGACTTTTCTTTGTCAAGGATCTTTAATGAAAGTAGAGTTTTTTTAGCTTCACTTCCAACTTCTAAGTCTTTAAACTCAAGCAAGTTTGATTTTTTTACCTCTATGTGACTGATGTTGTTTTTGTGTTTTTCAATTTCTTCAGCTTTGATAAATTTTCTCAAAAGAGTCTTCATTAAATGGTTCATTTCATCATACAGTACATGAACCAATGGTTGTTCAGATTGAAACATTGTCAGAAACTTAGAAAATACAGCACTGATATGAAGCAAAAACTGCATTAGAGGAAGAAGAATGTTATTCTTCAAAGCAGAGCAGATTCTTTGGTACTTATAATTCTTGTCGAGACTCTTTGAACTTTGGTTTTGTGGCAAAAACTTGAAAAAATAATGTTTCAGTGCCTCATGCTGTTCGATAAGTCTTTTCAAGACTGGACCAATACTCAACCATCTGCTATTTACATACTGACAAAAAAAATGTTCTTCTACTTGCATTAGCTCTTGACTTTTCTTGTAATCTTCTCTTCTTGCAGCAGACAGTTTGAAAAATTTGAAGATGTCAGTTGCAAATTCATCTATCAGTGAAAATGGATGGTCACGAAGTCCACTTCCAAAAGCATTGTGGACTTTGTGGAGAGAACAAGGTCCAATGTCCACTAGACCTGGGGAACCTAAAGATTTAACCTGTGAGTTAAGTTTGGTAAAAAGGGACTTGTTCACATTAGGACCATCCATTGACACCATAATAGCTTTTGAAATTGAGACACCTTCAATTTCAGATGATTTGATGATTGCATCAAACATGGTTTCTGCTTCAGCATGGCCCAAAAATATCGAAGTTAAATACCGACATTGGACTGGTTCTGCTACCTGCTGTGGTGACCAATACCTTACGTAGAGGTCAAGTTGTTTTTTAACTTGAGTTGTAGTCGTCTCATCGAGGCACAAAGTATAAAAGTTGTTTGACTCTCTAATATCCCTGGTTAGTTCTTTAACTAAGAAAGGACCCAATCCAAAGGAAATCAAATATGAAGCTTTGGTTTTGTCCATGTTAAAGTTCTTGGCACTTTCACCAAACATTAATGTAAACACTTCATGAAGACCATCACAAGAAGCAAAAGAAAAGTTTGATTGGGCTAGCTTGAAAGCCCATATTAACTCCGCACGAATAGGATCCTCCAAAGTAACCGCACTTTCCTTTAGCACTGATGTTGTTGCGACACTACCGCTTTCTGTCACTGTGAAAACAGTTTGCCGAGCAGAGAATGCAACATTCGCTTTTGAATAATGTTTTTTAGTTTCACTGTGCTTAATTAGTTGGTCTTTGCCTCTATTTGCACAGGAAAAATAATGATTACATATCTTGCAATGCACTTCAAAGTCATTTTTGCCTTTCTTGCACCACAAAGACATAAGATGCTTGTTAGAATCTTGGCTCAAAAGCCAGTCTTCTTTGAAATGTGTTTCCCGTGGCATTTTTTGTACTATAAACTATTCCATCATCTTACTGCCTGAAACAAATTAAACACATTAGAAAATAAGCATAAAACCATTGAAAATAATAATATATATATATAAAATACACTATAAGGCTAATATATATATAAAACACAATATAAGGCTAATATATATAAAACACATCAAGTTATAAAATGCCAAGATTTGAAAGGTAGCTTTGCTACTTATAAATTGCAAAAATGTATGTAAACCGTTTAGTTGAGAAGGATTTTTACACAGAATACAATTATTTTATTAGCCTTTTATTGGTGTAAGTTCATCAGACAGGAATTAATTCACAAGCAGCTCTTGTCAATTAAATCCTATCTGATGAGCAGGCTTCCAACCCACCTTAGAAGCCTAAACGCCCTCCATCCACCCACTTCTTATTTTACAAATACAATAAATCTTTTTAAAACTGCCTATTAATATAAAAAATAAAATGATCCTTGGTCTTACATACGGTACATAGTGAGTATTTTAGAAGAAAAAGGCTTACCTTTAGGGTCGGGTAGGTTCAGAATCCTTAACACAGTCCCACATACAAAAAAACACATCGTCGGGAACGCACAAAGAGCAAAATAGATACAAAATTCCACACATCACACTATAAATCCTAAAACCCATCATCCAAATTGCATGGTTTTACCATGGCTTTACTTTGAAGCCTCCGAATTATAGTGTATATGTAATATTTAATTTATTTTTAAAAAACAGGCTAAAAATTCCAAGCAAATCTGTATTTTTGGGGTAAAATAGTGGATTATTCCTGAAATTTCAAAAAAAGTAGGAAAAGTAGGACATTGCTGAAAAAGTAGGACAAAGTAGGACATTTTTTGAAAAAGTAGGAAAAGTAGGAAAAGTAGGACAAGTGGAAGGCCTGCGCAAGATATACACGATAATTTCATTTCCGAAAAAGAGGTGAACGGTTCCTTGCACGTACGTATACTACAACCGAGATGAACTTTCGCCTAGACAAGATCGGAAGTTCGATTCTTGGGACGTTCAATCAAAGTGACCCGTTCTCGGGACTCTTGATTGAACGGTATTATTAATATGAACGAAAATATGCATAATTTCCACGTACACAGACTGTTAGATTTGTATTGGTAACAGGTTTTTTGAGCATCTTGAACCGGATCTCTCGTCACCTTTCTTGGGTCATAAAGACACTAAACAGCACTTCTATTTTATTCACGCTATTTTAGGTTAGGTTACAAGTGACTAGTAGACTCGGCAACCAACATGTGTGATCGCTACTATTTACAGTGATCGCTACCATCCCAGCTCTGTTGATCACTTTGAACTGAACTAGTTCAAATCATAATGAACAAACTCTTTCACTACGTCAACTAGTTCATTTGACTGTCGTCGTGTACTACTTATTCTTAGGCGTATTGTTCAGTTCATAATTACGCGTACCAAACTGATAACGTATGTTTAAGGGTAAAATAAAACACAAACATTTTTTATTAATAACTTATAAAACTGTTTACTCTTAAACTAAATTAAGATGTAAATCTGATATTTCGTGAAATACAACTACTCGCTCGGACTTCGAGTAGTTTTAGGAGCTTCGAGCCGAGTTCGAGAGTAGTAAAATACTCGATCAAATACTCGAAGTTTCGAGTACTCGCACACCCCTTATAATTATACACAACAACTAATAATTACAAAAACCAAATTCTCATATATTCCCACCGGAGTGACGGCCGGCCGTCACGGAGGCCAAACACATGAATTTAACAACTTCTAGTATTTTTGACATTTCCGTTAATTTAAATAGTATTTCAATTCAATTTTATTTTATATTGATGTTTTTTGCGTTGACTACGAATTTGAAAACTATTTTGGTCTATTACAATTATTTCTCAAGATATAACAGAAAAACAACTTTTGCGGTGAATCGCGATAAGCTGCTATTTCGCGATCGTTATATAAAACAACTATTAATCACGAAAACCGAAATCACCTGTATTACTGCCAGAGTAACGGCTAGAAGGACATCACAGAGGCCAAACACTTGACAAATTTTTGTTAAGTAAATAGACAACTAGGAAAAGTTAGGTTATGTTTGGTTTGGTCAGTAAAAAAAGTGCATTTTTCGAGCTGAAAAAATTATTTTACTGCAAAACCAATTGTATATTTGTATTCCAACTTAACCCTCGATCCGGGCAAGTTCGCATTTGCGAACTGTTTTGGCGTTGCTAAAACGCGCAAGTTCGCAATTGCGAACTTCACGCCACGCTTCGCTAAACAGCTCATAGAATGCGCATATGATAAGCTACGGCAATGATTTTGATCTATTCGGAAACTACGTTAAACATCGAATAATTCTGTATAACTTAATAGTCTGTTATTTTAAATCGATAATTTACACGGTTTTGTGAAAGTAGCTATTGAATTCATGTTGTCGCCATATTGGATGCTTTGTACGATTCGTTGTTTGTTTGCACTCACAGTAAATACTTGGTTTTTCTGTTGTAATTATCCGTTATAAATCGTTGTGATGTGTCATATCATATATTATTTTATAGAGCATGTTTCTAGCTAAATTTTAGTATATAAATGAACTTCGTAGGCCTAGTGTTTATAGAAAATTTATAAAATATTTTTGAATGTTGCTGTTACCATGGCAAAAAATTTTTAGGTTTTTGTATTGAATCAATTTATAAATTTATAAGACATATTGTATACTTCTAAACTTATATAATGTATATATTTTCTGAAACTAGATAAAATTTAGGACATTTTTGCTATCTCACATTTAAAAATTTATTATCACAACATTGTATCCAATGGGTACCCCCACCCCCTTTCGCGACTTATGGAAAAAAAATTTCAAAAGTAACGTACCATAAAAAAATAAAAAATATCTTTTAGTCAAGTTTTTATACATTATCTGGTAGCCTACATTCTTGAGATCATTTTTAAACCATAAACAAGTAGTCTTATTACAATTTACTTATTTATATGAATTTTATAAAAACATCTTACAAATTGGCCTAAAATCGCGACCCAATACTGAAAAATAGTGACAGGATCGAGGGGTAAAAAAATATGTGAAATGAAATAAAAGTTTATCGAAAAGAAACGTTTTTTTAAAAAAAAATCACAATCATATAAAACTAGTTTTTCGATATTACTGAAAAAAAAAAGTTTTCTGCGATGAAATCAACCTCCTCATGAGATTTAACCCTTTCGGTACCGGAGCAAAAAAATTTTTCTATTTGAAAAATACCGTAGAGTTTAACCAAGGGACTGCTGAAGAATACCGAGGCCTTTTTAGCCTAATTTACATTAATTTACATTTTTGCCTATAACTTCCTTATTTTTTTACATACACCTGTAAATTTTTTATATTATTAAATTTAAAAAAATCTGCATCAATAAACATAATAACTTTACGTATAAGTTATTTATTTTGTTTATAAAAATGTTAAAATGTACTTACCAAAAAAAGTTTTTGTTAATTTTTTCATTTTGACTTAAGAAATCATGTTCAAAAAAATTACTAGTCCAAAAACCAGTAACTGCACTAACAACTATAGCTAACACTGAACACAAACACAAATTTTTGTAAAGTTTGGACTAAAATTAAGTTCTATTTACAGTAAACAAAAATAATTAGCATTTGTGGTTCGGTAAGCAAAGTGCGTCGGTAAGCAAAGTTCACTACTCTAACTTGAAAAACTGAATAGCCTAGGTCGTTTCCTATCGGTAGTAATGTTTAGATTAACCAAACCTGATGTTGATGGTTGATCTGGATCATATGAAGGGTCCTTATCGGTATCGTCAACAACAGAACTGTCTTCACTATCGTCTGATGATAATCCATCACTTAGATCGTCTTCGTCCAACTAACTGTATTCTCACTTACTGGTGATCTTGACCGTTTCATTTTTTAGAAATTAGCAGTATAACATAATTCACTAATAACTATAACCTAAAATGGTAAGCAGCTGTCGTAATAATAATAATAATACAACAACAAACACTTGACTGACGCTACCACTGCCTGAACTGCGCATCGAGCAAAACAAACAGCTGACTTGTCAACACCTTCTAAATCAGAAGCCAAACAATGACAACAAAATGGAAATGTTAATAAATATTTATATATTCGTAATCTTTGTTTATTAGTGATTACTTTCGTACAAAATATGATTCGTATAGTTTTAAAATAAAAATTACAATAACAAAATTCCAAGCGTCCTGTTATACGGACGTTAGTATTTCTCGATCGCCCAGCCCACGTCCTGATATACGGACGTTAGTATTTCTTGTCTGCCCGGCTCACGTCCGGATATCAGGACGTTAGTACGGAAAGGGTTAAACTCATGTTTCAACACTTTCTCCAGAAGAAATTCAGAGTTGGCAAGAAAGTGCATCATTACCAAAATTCCTTTAGGGAGCAAGAAATTGCAATTATATTTCTTGTTTATTGTCAAGAAAGCCAATTATATCAAAACTCAAAACCATACAGTAGCCCTTTACATTCATAAGATAGATTCAAGATCTTTATTCGTCAAAAATAATACAAAACTATACAGACTTCGTCATACATTAGATACATAATAGACATAAAACAATTGACAAGAAATAATATAATAATAATGAACATGTGATAATATTAAAAAACAAGGTAATTATGCACTTTCTTGCCACCAAACAAATTTGAAACATTTTGCTTGAAATGGGTCTAGAATTGGCTGTATTTTCACGAGATATGCTTTTCATTCCGCGGAAATAACGTATTTTACCGAAAAATTCGAAAAAACCAATGTCAGAACTTTTAGTATTTTTGTCATATTTCCGTTAATTTAAATGGTATTTTAATCATCTTTTTTTATTTTGATGTGTTTTTTTACGCTGAATACAAATTTGAAAACTATTTTGGTCTATTACAAATATTTCTCGAGAAATAACGGAAAAATTACTATCGCGGCAGATCGCGATTAGCGGCCATTACGCGATCATTATATGGAGGGTTCAGAATTAAAGTGAACCAAGTCCATTTTTTGTTTTTTTTTAGTTAGCAGTGCCACAACATTTTAAATATCAGTATAATTTCACTGCATTAACAAACCAAGTCCTAGTTCTCATTGTTGCCACTAGGTAGCAGTAAGTCTCAATGCACACTGAGAGAATTGTGAAATTATTCAGAACACAAGTGAACCAAGTCCAGCTGTCCTTTGTTTACTGTTTCTTTGTTGTTTCAGAGTGTGTTGCTTGTATTAAATCTGAGTTTTCTAGGACAGATTAATAGTTCTAGGTATATTAATAGTTAATACCAGTTGTCTTAATCTTGTTACATTGTCCTACAATGGACTTTTCTTCTGGATCTGGAGAAGAATGGTCGCCAGAAAAATGTTATACAGGTAAGTTTAATCTTACAATTTTTAGGTTAGGTTAGCTAACTTTGATGTCAGTGTTGTTGGTAGATAAAAAATGAGTTACCATACCAGTACAAAACGTTTCTGTAGACTAGTTACATTATTTGCAGTAAAACAGCAGTTGTTAGTCAAGTTTTACTTTTTAGGTAGTGACTCATCTGATGACAGCGAGATTGCTCCATCTGCCAGATTAGAACGACGGCTTACGAAGTCAAAAAAAGGCAGACCACAATTTTCTTCAGAACCCACCACATCCGGACAAGGCATCAGGGTCAAAGAAAAAGGTACGAACAGTATGTGTGGATTTAATTTTGAGAAAATATTAGGCCTACATAGGATTTTTTAAGTAGCTTTGTATGTTAGTAAAAAAAACCAAAGTCTACATAACAAAATGCAAACATTTTCAAAATCAAGTATTTAAACACTAAAACTCCATTCTTAGTTCCTTAAATATCTTGAAATATGGTATCTCTTTCAGGTAGTGGAGGAAGTTCTTCGGCCATTGTACTACCTTCATCGGATGACGATGACTTCATTCTTCCATCAGATGATGAGGGGAGGCCTGGCATCAGGTTTGTGCAGAGTTGCAACCCTCCCACAACTACAGCCAGTACAACAGCTCAAGTGGTCTTACCAGCAGCCTCCCAAGCAGGTAGGCTACCCAAATGGTGTATGGCATAAAATAGGAGCACAGCAATTTTTCAGAGGAAACAAAAGTAAAAATTAAATCAAACAACTTTTTAGTTCTTTTTACAAATAAATTCACGTATTCAAATCAAATACATGACCCTAAATAAAATGTACTGTTCATTTTTGTATTTCGTTTTGTTTTCAGATGGAGAAGATCGGCTTAATGAAGAGGTTCCTAGAGGACGTAAGCGGCCAATAAACGAATCTAACTGGAAAATCAACAAGCGGAAGTTAGCCAGGAACACTGGTAAAGAATACACCACTCAAAAAAACAAGGTAAAACCAGCCAAGATTTTTCCAAGTGGGTTTGATTGTAAATGCCCAAGAAAGTGCCGAGAAAAATTCACTTCTGAAGAAGTATTGATTGCCTTTTATGAGTCATTTTGGAAATTGGCTGATTATTCTAAACAAAACTGTTTTTTGCGTGGCGCAGTACAGTCTTTGGCTGTTCAGAGACATCGCCAACGAGATGCATCAGGTCCTGAGAAATCCAAAGTTTACCAATACTTTATACCAAATGGTGCCAATAGTAACAGGGTTTGCAAAACCTTTTTTCTTAAAATGTTGCAAATTAGTTGGGGCAGATTGTATAGGTGTTTGACCAAAGAAGAAGTTCATGCAGTACTAGACGGAAGGGGTAAAAATTCCTCAAAAAATAAAATTGATGACACTGATATTGTAAACCACATAAATTCATTTCCTTGTTATCAAAGTCATTATACGAGGAAGGATAATAGTAACAGGAAGTACCTGAACCCTAACTTAAGCATTAAAAAAATGTTTGATTTATATAAAGAAAAATGTGTTAATGAAAACAAGGAACCTTGCAAAGAAAAGTATTACTATCAAGTGTTTACTAAGAAATTTAACTTGCATTTTAAAGTACCGTCTAAAGATAGTTGTAGTTATTGTGACAAGTTGCACCAAAAAATTCAAGTTGAAACTGACAGTACAAAGTTAGCTGATTTAAAGACAGAAAAAGAACTACATTTAAGACGCGCCGAACTAGCACGTGCAGAGCTTAAAAAAAATTCTCAAGAAGCCTGTTCAGACAAGATTTATGTGTGTACGTTTGATTTACAAAAGGCACTAGCATTCCCAAAAATGACTACATCAGTCGCCTACTACAAAAGAAACCTTTACATTTATAACTTTGGAATCCATTGTTTCAATAAAAACACAGGATACATGCACGTCTGGGACGAAACAAATGGTGGTAGAGGCTCCGAGGACCTTGTTTCGTGCATTCGCAAACACCTATACGAAAATGCACAGACTTACAAACATGTAGTTTTGTTCTCCGATTCATGCACTGGTCAAAACCGTAATATAAAAACCAGTTTGACTTTGCTAAAACTGGTTCAGGATCCCTTACTAGCTGTACAAGTGATAGATTTAAAATTTTTGGTATCGGGACATTCATACCTCCCAAATGATGGGGAATTTGGGATTATAGAAAGGGAAAGTAAAAAGCATGATTCTATTTATGTCCCAGAGGAGTGGTATAGAATTATTGAAATGGCAAAGAAGAAACAGCCGCAGTTCAAAGTTGTAAAAATGCAAAGAGAAGAGTTCTTGAGCACAAAAAAACTTGAGGCTCATGTGACTAACAGGAAAAAAGACACAGAAAAAAACCCACTGAACTGGCTAAAAATGCGATGGTTGAGATTTGAAAAGGGTGAACCGTTTAAAATGAAGTTCAAGGAGTCCTTTAGTGATTTGGAATCTTTTCGCACAGTTGACCTTGTCAAAAAAAAACAAAAAGGAATAAAAAGCTTATTAGATGTAGAACAGGATTTACTGTACCCAACTCGCAGAGCCATGAACCACAAGAAGAAAGAAGACATGATTTCACTGCTGCCTTACATTCCTCCCATCCATCATGCTTTTTTCCGAGGTCTCCCAGGCCCATTGTTGACGCGGTTGAGTGGAGAATCCCTCGAAGACGCAGCAGGAGATGACATCCTTCATGATGAATACATTTATGTTGATAAAATTGATTAAATCTCCATGTTAACTGAAGTTATGTTTTTAAATACTTAAATTGACATGTAAGTTACTTTTGAACAAAAAATAAAGTAGTTTTTAATTGTACTTAGAGTTGGTTCATTTATATCCTAAAAAATTTCAGAGCACAAACAGACCAAGTCCACTTTTTTACTTTAAAATATTTTTTTTCTTACAAAAGAAATTTTTTTTAATTATGAAAGCTACTTCATTGTCTAAGTTAGTCCTTAAACTTTTAAACTGAATGTGAAAAAAAATATTGCTACACTTTGGGATTCAACCAAAAGCCTTCAACTTTAACCCTCTGTAACTCAGAATCACATTTTGTGGACTTGGTTCACTTTAATTCTGAGCCCTCCATATACAACAACTATTTATCACAAAAACCGAATTCACCTATATTCCCGCCGGAGTGACGGCCGGCAGGCCGTCACGGAGGCCAAACGCTCTAATTTAACGCAAATTACGAATTTTTGTTGAGAAAATAGACAATTAGGATAAGTTAGGTTATGTTTGGTTATGTCGAAAAGTGCATTTTTCGAGCTGAAAAAATAATTTTACTACAAAACCAGTTATATATTTGTGTTCAGCATAAAAAAAACACGAGAAATGGAAAAAAATTTGTCGAAAAATAACGGTTTTTAAAAAAGTTGTTTTTTTCATTATTAGATAAATAACTAGTTTTTCGATTTTTCGGTAAAAAAACGAGTTTTCCGCGGATGAAATCAAACTCCTCAAGAGATATAAACTCATTTTTCACCACTTTTTTAACATGAAATCGTATTTTCAGAGGTGGCAAGAAAGTGCATAATTACCAAAAACAAAATGATTTTCTATATGATAGGCTAAATTAATGGCAATAATGAACTATATCTAAGATTAGAGTAAGAGTATAAATTAAGTATTATCAATTTGTTGTTTTAAACTGATTTTATCATGCCCCAGGCCAATCACATGTTTTATGTAGACAATACAATTTTACTTAGACAAAATAAACTTAAGCCGGTATAGAAGCTACTGGACACTGAAACTCATTGTAAAACAAACGACATTGTAAGGAAGAGATCACTTTTGTGTACAATCATGTTTCATAGTAAATTGGGCATTTTGTATATTACATATAACTATCATAAATTAATAATACTGCAGTATAAAATAGTAACGCTACTTACGTTCCTATGAAGGATGCAAAAATGTGTAGGTAACTAAGATGCTTCAAGGAACTTCAGCTTCGTAGTTCGTGAAGAAGATAAAATGGCGGCATAAGACAGGAGAGACCGAAAGAGAGAGAGAGAGAGAGAGAATGAATACGTGAAAGGGAGTTCAAGCATAGACCTGACTCAGGCTACAGAATAGAATACATACATAATAGATCTGAATCAAACAATCAAGAATGTTTATTTGCCGTTGATATTTTACCATACACCTACCAATCTGTGTGGGACCTTGGACGGACTAAACGAGAAAAACTTTTGAAGCAACTGCAATTAAAATTTAGAAATTAAAATCTAAAAAATTATGTTAGGTATCAAAGTACATTGGTTATTACTTCGCATTTAATTGTTCTTTATTAATGTGCTATCAAAATGTGTAGCGATTAAAAAAAAATCCAAACATAGTTTTCATATTGTATAAATGATAGTTTAGCAACTATGATTTAGGTGACTAACAGGCCCGGACTGGCCCGCCGGGACACCGGGACGCGTCCCGGTGCGCCCTCCTCCTCGGGCGCCCTCGGCGCCCTCGCGGTAGGGCGCCTAGTAACAAAAATATTCACGCCAAATATTTTCACTGCTTTAGCGGTGAGAATATTAAAATGCATATTTTAACGTAATAAACACCACCTCCTACCTACCTAGTTATTCAGTAATTATTCAGAATAATTAGGTGGGCTTAAAACTTACATTACCTTAGTAAGGTAAAGTACATTCATAAGCAATTTCAGATGAGGGGAAGAGAGTCAGAAGAGGAATCAGATAATGAACTAGATCACGAAGACTCTGAAGGTGGCGACGAAGATAAATTTGACCTAGACTCGGTAAAGTGTACTGAAGCAAATACCTGTAACACTTGTATAAAGTGTGCATTTAAAGTGCTTGTTGAATATAATATGTATTGCTTGCAATACAAAGAACTTTATAAAGTTTATAAATATTTGCTTACAATTCCATTAACCCAAGTTAGCTGTGAAAGAATATTTTCCAAATTGAAACTTATTAAAACTCGTCTGAGGTCCACAATGACAAATCAAAATCTTGAATCTTTAATAATCATGCAAAGTGAAAAGGATATTATGAGTAAAATTGATGGTGAAACGATAATAAACAAATTGTGTGACTCAAGCACAGAAATGAGGCGTTTCTAACATTCTAGGACCATTCACTTAATTACTTATTGTTAGTGTTTGGCTCTATCACTTACCTTAATACTAGTAAACGATGTATTTTACGATTATTAAATACATTAGGAATTATTAAACCAAAGCGCCTTGTTTCATTTATCTGAACCTCCCGATGTCAGGGGATTTTGTAATACACTAATACAGTTAATACCCAAGTCAATAATATATAATAAACATGATGTAGAATATGAAATAATATATAGTTACAAAAATAAAGTGAAGATTTATATCTATATATATTTTTTTTTATTAAAAAATTTGTTACAGATTGTTTTGAACAGTTATTTTGAACTAATTGTTCAAATAAAAAATAAAAAAGATCTTGGATTACAAGTTGAAAAAATGTACTCAGATAGCGTAAAATTGCCTATTTCAATGATGGTATTTTCAAAAATTTTCCGGGGGTGGACCCCCGAAACCCCCGCTTCCGTTGGGGGGTATTCAATACCCCCCGGAATATTTGTTCAGGTACAGTTCCAGCACCTCAATTTCTAGAAATCGACCTCTATATATATATATATATATATATATATATATATATATATATATATATATATATATATATATCGGCGCCCTTGGCGACGGTTGTCCACCGCCCTTTTCAATGAGCCAGTCCGGGCCTGGTGACTAATCAAGTTTTGCATACTCCTCTAACTTGTATTATCTGATTGTATTTCCTGTTCCTGTGTGACAAATAAGATCCGGATTCTTGAGAGTAATTTTGTCGTACTCTCACTAACAGGGAGAGGCACTGTAACAGGATTGAACGGTGGTACAGAGAAAATAAACGAATAGTTGTCATTGTACCCATCCGAAAAAGATTAAAATGGTGTTGGCTGGTTCATAAGACCTTTAATTAACACGTTGGTTATCAACTTTTCTGCTAAGTCCCTCTGCATGTTAGGCATTCGTCGTAGCTTAGAAGCGTACACTTTACAAAGGGCATCGTACTCATTCTCTTCTTTATTAAGAATTTCTGTCGCTTTTACGACCAAACGTTGTCGTTAATTTCTGCCGTCTCGTGAACTTTTCATTCTGTTTCTGGTGACAGGTTCTTGTAAAACTTCTCTTGGAAAAAAAATTGTTTCCAATTAAGAAAAAAGGTAAAGAGCAAATTTATTTAAGGAGTAATACCATAGATCTTCTATTATAGGTATCAGACAGTCCCATCCCAGCCAGAAAATTGAAGACTGTAAAACTCGGAGCGGAGGCAGAGCAACCTAATAGGAACCATTATAAACACTCTTATACCCCCTGATTCATACTACTCAACAGGCCATCTCGGATATTAAACTTGTAACGTAATTTAAAATTTAATTAATTAATTAAATTTTAATTTAATTAATTAATTAAATTTTAATTTAATTAGGATTTTAATTTAATTTAGGATCACCTGTTGTTACTAGTAATAAAATCATTTAAATTTTATTTCTCCTAAATGTTTATCAATTTTAGTGATATTTCCTTCATGTTTATGCTTTTAACATGTTTTAATTGTGTTTTTAAATGTTACTTACCTTATAGATCTGTTTGCTTTTTATTATTGATTTCTTGAAATTTAGTTTAACTTACATTTGTTCAGTTCTAAACTTTCAGGTTAGGATCGTGTCTACAAATAATCATAACTTTGTAGATAACTTGACTATATTTCGTACTACAAATACTTTATCTCTATGTCCTGCCCTATTTGTGTCAAGATAGTTTTGGATTCTGAAGATGGATTGGGATGCGATGGTGATTGCAAACGATGGTTTCATCGTGAATGCCTGAAAATGAATAAAACAGAATATAATCGCTTGAGCAGTGATAATAATATAAAATGGTCATGCACCCGTACTGATTGCGTCTCTTCCCCCAGCATCTCGATATCTCAGCTCTCGGTGCAAATGACTACCGTTTTATCTAAGCTTGATGATCTCTTTGATAAAATCAATTAAGTTGATGCCATTTCCAAAGACGTTGCTGAGATAAGAGCGGAAGTTTCTACTGTATCAAGCTGCCTATCTACTTTGGAACCTCGTGTGACTTCTGTTGATAATAAAGTTGATTCCTTCTCTCTGAATCTTGCTTCTGTCTCCTCAATGGTCGATACTCATGGTGAAAGGTTGGCTGCGCTTGAAGAGCCATCTTCTTCTGACTCTTGCGTTGTCTCTACTATTGAAGAAATTAATGAAAAAAATCTCCGGGCCAAAAATATTATGGTCTTTGGTATGCGTGAGAGTGCTAGAGGCACGGCTCAAAACAGAATAGATGATGATAAACTAATCTTCAATCTATTCTCACTGCCATTGACCCTAATCTAAAAGTTGATTCTTTTAAGCTTTTCGTGTAGGTAAAGGGTATAAGAAAAAACCTCGTCCGATTAAAGTGATTGTGGGCTGTGAGGCTTCCGTTCGTATAATCACCAAGGCTGCTACCAGGAAATTTCTACAAGGGCTTGGAGACTTTTTCTCTGGAGTCTCTATTAGCCGTGACAGGACTAAGAACGAAACTGAGCATCTCAAAAGTCTTAGAACGGAGCTGTCTCGTCGATCAGAGTCTGGCGAGATTAACCTAACCATTAAATATATCAATGGGATTCCTAAAATTGTACCGTCAAAAAACGATTAAACAGCAACGGCATGGCTCATTTCTCTTGTTTGTATGAAAATTTTAATGGTATGCGTTCCAAACTCTCCTCTTTGCATGTCATTGCTCCCTTGTCCTTAAATAAAATTATTATTCTCACTGAAACTAACCTGAACTCTACAATCGTTTCATCTGAGATTGGCTTGATTGGATATGACGTCTATAGGAAGGATCGTTCGCCCCTAACTAATAGCAAGCAGGATGGTGGTGGTATCCTTATTGCTGTCCACAAGTCTCTTTCGTCCTCTGAAGTATTGCAACCAGATCTACCAGTGGAGGCATTATCTGTACTAGTTAAACTTACTGCCAGCTGTAAAATTGTTGTTTGCGCTGTCTATATCCCTCCACAAGCTCAAACAAGACTCTATTCACTGTTTGCTGACTCACTAGTGGACATTTTATCCGTTTATCACAACTTTCAGTACATTTATTTATTTTTTTATTTATTTTTTATTTTTTTATTTATATATGAGACGCCGACACAACGATGTTGGTATTTTAAGGCGAATATGAATGGTTAGATGAGTGTAGGATGAGTGTGGATGAGTGACATATTAATTGCTGGTGATTTCAATCAACCTGGCTTCAACTGGATTCAACCCGAACTGGCACCCGCTTCTCCTTCTGCCAATGTCATCTTGGACTTAGCTTCACATCTAGGCATCTATCAGATTAGCGATGTTGTAAATGACAGAAGAGTTCAACTTGACTTAATTTTTGGATCTCATGACATCTTTACCGTGTCACGTGCCGTAGAGCCCCTCCTAGCGCAAGAAACTTGCCATTCCAGTTTATTTATTTCCATTGATATCTCTGATCCGACACCTGTTTACTCTGTGCGTCCTACCTTCATCCGGAATATTCAAAGATGCAACCTTTTTCAGGTTAAAAATGATCTTCAGCATGGAGCCATTCGGCTCGACTATGATAGTAATGATGTCAACCTGCAGTTCTCCAGCTTCTGCGGCCAGCTTGGCGAACTGGTTAAATATCATTCTCCATGGAAGGCAGTTGGTCGTTCTGTCTTTCCCAAATGGTTTTCCAAGGAGCTTAAGGAACTTGTTGTTCTCAAGAAGATGTTACTTTATTTATTTATTTACATGCTTCAATACAGTCAAAACCAATTACACTAAAGCAGTTCATATAATACATATATTTATGTTTGTGGGTTTTATAACTTATTCACTAAATCACTTCACATTATAAAAAATAACAAAAAATAAGAATACCAAACTGAAATACTATAGATTCAAATATAACTGAAATTTATATGGAAATTTATATTACATAAGAAGTTCAAGCAATCCCTTGATTTAAATTACTACAATACCTTTCGTATTATTCGTGAAAGGTGTAGGGCCGTCTCCAGGGAATGTCGTTCAATCTACATCAATCATGTCAACACCACCATTTCATCGAATGTTAAAATCTTCTGGAGCTTTGTTAAGGACCTCAATCGGACTTCTTCCATGCCCTGCTCTCTTAAACATGGTACAATCGAGACTTCCCACCCTGATGAGATGTGCGAGCTGTTCGCTGATTACATCGCGTCAGTCTACTCCCCTGCGTCCCAAGATGAACCACCTGTACATAATTTTGATACCCCATTCATCTTCTCTGAATGTGCTGTCTCTCTTGAGAATGTGGAAAGGAAGCTCGTTGTTCTGGATCCCACCAAGGGAAGTGGCCCTGACAATATAACACCTGGAGTACTTAAATTCTGTCATTCGGAACTGGCTCCAACTTCTCCACTTGTTCAACCTCAGCTTATCTACTGGCATATTTCCCTCAACACTGAAAAATGGGTTCGTGGTTCCAAACTTCAAGTCTGGTGATTGTTGCGATGTTACCAACTATAGACCCATCGTAATTCAATCCGTCCTTAGTAAGGTTTTTGAATGCCTCGTTTTGGACATAGTGCAGCCTTTATTTAAACATGTCATAATCGACGAGCAGCATGGTTTCACCTCAGGTCGCTCAACGGTGACAAATCTTCTCTCGCTTCAGTACATGGTTTTGGAAGCCTTCAGCCGTGGAAATCAAGTAGACGCCATCTACATTGATCTCAGTAAGGCCTTCGACAAGATCAACCATCGTCATCTTCTTGCTAAACTACAAGGCTATGGTTTCACTGGCACAATGTTGGAATGGTTTGGAAGCTACCTTATGGATCGTCGACTTGCCGTGCGCCTTGATGTTAACGTCTCTTCAAATTTCACTGCTAGTTCTGGTGTTCCGCAGGGGTCACACCTTGGACCACTCCTGTTCTCCATCTTTATTAATGACATCAAGCATGCCATCAAGGTTCCCTTTCTGCTTTTCGCTGATGACATCAAGCTACTAGTTGAAGTTGGATCACACCATGACTGCCAGCTCTTGCAGGAAGCCCTTGATGGCGTACTGGACTGGTGTCTTAAGAATGACATGACTATGAATCCCTTTAAGACCAAATTGGTCACTTTCAGCAGGAAGTTAAACACAGTAGTAGCAGACTATCTTCCCGATGGAAACCTGGTGGAGAGCTGCAGTACCATCAAGGACCTTGGTGTTCTCATCGACTCTTCTTTTGAATTTGGCCCCCATATCAGCAACGTCTGCACCAGGGCTTCGCGAATGCTTGGATTCATCTCCTGTTCTGCACATCATGGCTTGAACACCCACACCTCTATGATACTGTATAAGTCCCTCGTCCGCCTGTTACTCGAGTATGCCTCTGTGGTTTGGTCACCATACCAGCTCGGCCATATTTACCATCTCCAGTCTGTGCAAAGACGTTTTGTCAGGTTCCTGGGATGTCAATACTGGTTTCAAATTTCGTGAAGTCCCAGTCGAGGAGCTGTCTGCTATACATGGTCCTCAGAGTCTTGAATGTAGTAGGCGGGTGGCTTATTGTATTTTCCTATTCAAACTCCTCAATCATCAAATCAACTGCACCTTCTTGCTGGGTACAATTAGATTCCACGTTCCTACCAGAACTACTAGACATCAACGTCTCTTCGAACATGACCATGCTGGGACCAACTACCTTCGATTCAGTCCCATTCCTCGGCTTATGCGCTTTGGGAATGAGATTGGCTCTTCAGTTGACCTCTTCACCGCAGTCGTGGGAGTGGTTCGTCGAGCGGCCGCCGATGGAAACCTGATCACGTGATGTGTCTTTATCCTGGACTGTATTTTTGTATTTTGCTAAATATTTATATTTTCAATTGTTATGTCGTAAAGTTTGTACATAATTCTTCTTTCTGTGGCTTCTCACTAATTTTGCTGAACTGAGAATTATGATATCTTTTCATAGATTTTATTGTTTAACATTGTTGGCCATATTGATATATGTATTCTTAATATTGTAAAATGGTGTATGCCATTGGTTAATAAAATAAAAAATAAAAATAAAATAAATAAAATTTGATGACGTCACTCCCCCCTCATGTCTCATCAAGGCAATTATCTGCGTAGCGTGAGAGCGGGATCTAGAGCGAGCCCAACACAAACATTCAAACAGATTCTTCAACTGTGTCTCCATTACGGTTGGCGTTGAAGGTTTTAATCTTGGAATACTATACTGGGACACTCAGTTCAATACCTCAGAGAATATTGACATCCTTTTATATTTGTATGGATAACACAGATGACCACCATGTTTCGTGACTTAATTATTAAATTATTTCACAAAATTAGTTACTTTTATAATATACAAAACCAACAATTATACAAAAACTATCTAATATATAAAATTCTCGTGTCACAGTGTTTGTCTGCAAACTTCTCCGGAACGACTTCACCGATCGTTATGAAATTTGGTGTGTAAATTCTGTAGGTATGCGAATCGGACGTAAACTATTTCCCGTTTCGAAATTCTTATCCGTTTCAATATGGCGGACGAATTCCGAACACACTGCATATCTATATCTATATAAGCCAAATTGACTCACTCACTCATCACGAATTCTCAATAACTATAGCACCTACAATGCTGAAATTTGGTATGTGAGTTACTTTTAGGTCGTAGGTGCTTGCTAAGAAACGGTTTTAAGATATTTTATTCCTTTTTATAATAATTTAGAAAATAAAAATTGCCATTTACACAATGTATTATAAATGTAAACAAATACCATCTGTAATATAAAACACATGTGTTTACTATTACTAAAATTAAAATCTATATATATAAAAGGCAAAGCCCTCACTGATTGACTCACTCATCACTAATTCTCCAACTTCCCATGTAGGTAGAGAGCTGAAATTTTGTACACTGTTTCTTTAGAACTTAAATAGGACAACTAAAGTATTTTCATCTTGATAAAGTACTCCTAAGGGGTATAAAGCACCCTTAAAAGATTGGTCCATAAGGATAACATTGGGTTGATTTTAGTAAATTAATAACAGCTGTTTTGTAAATAAATAAACATGTCTATTTTGAATGTTTGACATTATACTATTTAATATTTTACTATGAGTTTAATCTTCAGCTGTTAAACAAAAATAAATGAAATGAACACTCTTGAAATAGGCTAAATAGGTGGCAAAGCAATTAATGTGAGTGAGATACTGTACCGAAATGTAATATTGTAATTTTACGTTATATAGTTAATATACCGATTTTTGTATTGAATAGTTACATGCCGAGGCCGAAGGCCGAGGTGTATCGAGCGTAGCGAGCGTCGGGGTTGGCACGCGAAGCGTGCAGGGGTGTCCCCTAGTAATACTATATTCTCGGAGTTTGGGCTCTACAGAGCATTTGGATGTCAAGTTAAATCACATGTTTTTATTATTTGTAATTTAATATTTATAAACAAAACAAAGACAGCTGTTATTATATTGCTAAGAAGTTATTATTCAGGTTTTGTAATGTAGTTAGTGGTTCACTAATTTTGAAATTTATGGTTAAGTATTTTAGTTTAATCTGTGTTTTTACAGTGAACAATGCCAGCAAGGCGAAGAGGGTCAAATTTGGGCCGTCGAACGGCTGGAGCTATACAAAGGCGAAATCTAAGAGCCCAAAGGACAGACGTCCAAATTCAACAGGAAAATGAAGTTGTGCGCGTGAACATGTCGCAATTGCGCGCATCACAGTCACAAGATGATCGTGCTGAAAGAAATGAAGAAAGACGACTACAACAAAGACAAGCGCGTCGATACGTAGTTGAAGCACGCAGAGAAAATGACATACGACGACAACAAGTGCATCGAGCTTTTATATCGCATACATTCCGTCGTCTAGCATTTGAGTATGAACCCGACGTTAAATATTTTGATCATTCCAAAGTGGCGATTGGTGATATGGACAATGAATGTGCGAATTGTAAGGCGCTTAAATTCAAAAATGAGCCAGCCGGGATGTGTTGCGCCACAGGTAAAGTGCAACTACCAGTAATTGAATCACCACCTGAACCATTGAAAGGTTTACTTAATGGTACGCATCCTGATTCTAACATGTTCCTGAAATCAATTAGAACATTCAATTCATGTTTTCAAATGACATCGTTCGGAGCAACAGAAATAGTTAACAATAATGCTGCAAATGGTCAACAATTTAATACAACGTTCAAAATCAAAGGCCAAATTTACCACAAAGTAGGCTCATTGCTTCCTATGCCAAATGAACCACATAAATTTTTACAAATTTACTTTATGGGTGGCGAGGACACCGAAAGCGCGCTAGCCAATCGCGTGGATGCACGTTTAAAATACAATAACCTTAATTCACAATTTGCCAGACGTATTCTCGGCGAGCTGGACGATTTATTGAATGAGCACAATGAATTGTTGAAATTGTTCAAATCACACATGCACAAATTGCAAAGCGACAATCACGCAATTATCATCAATCCTGATAAAACACCATCTGGAGAGCACATTCGTAGATTCAATGCACCTGTTGTTGACGACGTTGCTGGAATTATGGTTGGCGACCGTACAGCTAAGCGTGAAATTGTTATTCGCAAAAGAAATAACAATCTTGAGTTCATTGCTGATACACACCGTTCATACGACGCTCTACAATATCCACTAATGTTTTATAAGGGACAAGACGGATATTACATAGATATTAAACAAAAAGATCCCGCTACAGGAGCCGAAACAAACAAGAAAGTTAGCTCGAAGGATTTTTATGCGTATCATCTGATGATTAGACGCGATCATGACAACGTCATTCTACGGTGCCGTGAACTTTGCCAACAATTCATGGTCGACATGTACGTGAAAATAGAAAACGAACGACTACGATACTTACGATTTAATCAAAAGAAGCTGCGTGCTGAAGAATATATTCACTTGAGAGACGCTATTGTGAACAACGCCGACACAGCCGAAATTGGTAACTCCGTCATTCTACCATCAACGTATATAGGAAGTCCACGTCACATGCAAGAATATATCCAGGATGCTATGACTTTCGTCCGCGAATACGGACGACCATGTTTATTTATAACTTTTACATGTAATCCGAAATGGCCTGAGATTACAAATTTATTATTGCCAGGACAAAATGCAATACATCGTCATGACATTACAGCCCGTGTCTTTAAACAAAAGTTAAAGTCTTTAATGAGTTTCATTACAAAGTTACACGTATTCGGCCCTACACGTTGCTGGATGTATTCGGTAGAATGGCAGAAACGAGGATTACCTCATGCCCACATTTTGGTTTGGCTAATCGACAAAATACGTCCTGAAGAAATAGATAGTATAATTTCTGCAGAAATTCCAGATCGGTCAACAGATCAATTACTGTTTGATATTGTGACAACTAACATGATTCATGGCCCATGCGGTGACCTGAATCGTTCTTCGCCTTGCATGGCTGATGGAAAATGTATAAAGAGTTTTCCAAAAAATTTCAATAACGAGACAATTACAAATGTCGACGGATATCCATTATATCGTCGAAGAAATACTGAAAATGGAGGGCAATCATTTTCAAAATATGTGAACAGAGCAGAAATTGACATTGACAATCGTTGGGTGGTCCCATATTCACTTCTGCTGTGTAAAACATACAATGCTCATATTAATGTTGAGTTCTGCAGTTCGGTAAAGAGCATAAAATACATTTGCAAGTATGTAAATAAAGGAAGTGATATGGCTGTGTTTAGTATTGAAAATACCAATGCGACTGCTCCTCCAGTAAATAACACTGATGAAATAACTCTCTACCAAATTGGCCGGTATATCAGCTCTAATGAAGCTGTTTGGCATATCTTTGGTTTCCAAATTCATGAAAGGGATCCAGCAGTCATTCATTTAGCCGTCCATCTTGAAAACGGCCAGCGTGTATTTTTCACAAACGAAACAGCGATCGATCGTGCAATGAATCCACCGAAAACTACTCTCACAGAGTTTTTTCTATTGTGTAATCGTGCTGATGCTATTGGTGCTTTTGCAAGAACACTACTCTATTCAGAAGTACCACACTATTTCACATGGAATCAAACAAAAACATGGATACCCCGCAAGCAAGGCACCCCAGTTGATGGATACCCCGGTTTATTCAAATCAAACACCTTGGGGCGAGTATTTACAGTCAATCCAAGGCAGACTGAGTGTTTTTATTTGCGACTATTGTTGGTTAATGTAACCGGCCCATTATCATTTCAAGATATACGTACAATTAATGGACAACAGTGTGCAACTTATAAAGATGCATGTCTTGCGCTAGGCTTGCTGGAAGATGACAACCAGTGGGACTATATGCTTACGGAAGCAGCATTGAACTGTACAGCAATACAAATTCGGCTACTATTTGCTATAGTGTTGACTACATGTTTCCCAGCCCGAGCTGAAACGTTGTGGGATTATCACAAAGATTCAATGACTGAAGATATATTGCATCGGCATCGTACACGGTACAACGATCTAACAATACAATTCAGTGACGCTATGTACAATGAAGCACTTATTGCTATCGAGGATCTTTGCTTTGTGATTTCCAATTTACCACTCAGCCATTTCGGTATGCATTCGCCAAATCGATGTGCACATGATTTAATGAACAATGAGATGAATCGTGAACTACAATACAATACTAGAGAGATGGAAGCGATTGTTAATCTCAATGTCCCACTACTTAATCAAGAACAAAGAAGCATTTACGACCGTATTATGACAGCAGTTTCGGCAGAACAAGGTGGATTCTTTTTTTTGGATGCTCCAGGTGGGACTGGAAAAACATTCTTAATTTCACTAATTCTCTCCAAAGTACGATCAACTAATGGTATTGCATTGGCCGTAGCTTCATCTGGCATTGCAGCTACGTTATTGGATGGAGGCAGAACAGCTCATTCAGCATTTAAGCTGCCATTAAATATTCAAAACAATCCAGACGCAGTGTGCAACATAAAAAAACAATCATCAATGTCCACAGTATTAAAACATTGTAAAATTATTATCTGGGATGAGTGCACTATGGCACATAAACACTCACTTGAGGCGTTAAACAGAACTTTAAAAGACATAAAAAAACAACGACAAACTATTTGGAGGCACTCTGTTACTCCTGTCAGGTGATTTCAGACAAACACTTCCCGTAATTCCACGTTCAACATACGCTGATGAGATTAATGCTTGCTTGAAATCATCAACACTGTGGCGTAATGTTGAAATATTACATCTGAAAGTAAATATGCGCGTATTACTGCTTCAAGATCCATCCGCTGAAAACTTCTCAAAACAACTGCTAGATATTGGCAATGGAAAAGTAGATCTACATGAAAATACTCAATTCATTAAATTGCTGGCCAATTTCTGCACCGTCGTTAATTCACAAATTGCTCTAATTGAAAATATATTTCCCAATATACAAACACAATACATGAACCATGAGTGGCTAGCAGAAAGAGCAATTCTGGCATCTAAAAATGTGGACGTTAACGATATGAATTTCAACATACAACAGTTGTTGCCAGGGGATTTGGTGTCATACAAATCTATTGATACTGTTTGCGATGCCAACGAAGCTGTAAATTATCCCTCCGAATTTTTGAACTCATTAGATTTGCCAGGCATGCCACCGCACCTTTTACAACTAAAGGTTGGATCTCCAGTTATTTTGCTTCGCAATTTGAACCCACCAAAGCTGTGTAATGGCACAAGATTAGTTATTAAAACATTAATGAAAAATGTTGTCGAAGCCACCATTTTGAATGGCAAGTTCCAAGGGGAAGATGTATTACTGCCACGAATCCCTATTATTCCAACAGATGTGCCAATTGAATTCAAACGGGTTCAATTTCCAATCAAATTGGCATTTTCAATGACAATCAATAAGTCCCAAGGGCAAACATTGTCGGTTTGTGGATTAGATTTGGCCACACCGTGTTTTTCACACGGCCAATTATACGTGGCGTGTTCTCGAGTGGGCAAACCATCCAGTTTGTTTGTTTTTGCTAAAGATGGACTCACTAAAAATATCGTACACTCCATTGCACTAAGAAACTGATAATGTTTATTTTTCATTGTCTTAATTTGTTGTTTATATTAAATTTTGATAATTATTTGAATTGCAATTATTATTTGAAAATTATATTTTGATATTTTATTATTTTGTACAGTTCGGCATGATTAAATTTGCTAAATTACCTTTCAATCATAAATCAACATCCCCAAACACTTACTCTATCTTTTTGACTACCAAAATATTCACTACAACTAAATTAACAACGACTAATGTTTAATAAATTCAATACACATACAACATGATGTTCTTTCCATCGGTCTGTCTTAGGGGAAACCTATAACTTAGGCGATACGAAGTTCGCCGGGTCAGCTAGTAATATATAAAAACCAACTTTAAATTAAAAAGTTGTAGAGAATCGTATACTCTTTAAAACTATGCTTTCTGAATACTATTTTGTCCAGCCTGGTAATTAAAATCTTTTTTATTCTGGGCACTGAAATGTTATTTTTTTACTTTTAAGCCCTATCGTAAAAAAACTATAATTATCAAAACATTTCTGGTAGAGTTATTAATTAATTTCATTAGTTACAACACTTTTTTACGCTAGTCAAACTTACCTGACCAAGAAATAAAAACTTTCATGTCACGGGTTTTTATCGAATTAAAATGAGGTTTTAATTTTAACGCTTATATAAATTATCTGTCACAACCACATTATTATAATAAACAGTTACCATTATAATACTCGTTTCTTCATGTAAAAAACAATATGCCACATGTATACCTTAAAATTTAGTTTTCTTGCTTCAACGAGGGTTGGAATCTGGTGGCGCAGATCTGTAACCCAGCTACTTGAAGACGAAGTGTTTAGGAGAGTATAGGCGATAGGTTCCATGCTCGATCCTCTTAATACCGACACAGCGTCCGCTTAACGGTTGCCATTGACGTGGACATTAAAATAGAAGTATGTGGTGTCTATGTTGGATTGCAGTTAAGGTTCGAATGTTGTGTAGGGGAGAGAACTAAGTGTCAGACTTGTCAGTTAGCTGTAAATCAGACCAACACTACGTGGTTTGGATTCCACGTAAAGCTGTAGGTCCCTTAGTTGCCCTGTCTGTTGGGCTATTAATAAATTGTCCTTTCTGAGGAATAGTTGAACTCAGTTAGTAACCAGACTAAACTCATCCTATACACATATTATCATTCATATTCGCCTTAAAATATCCACAACACTGTGGTGGCGTCTCATTAGTAAGTAAAAATGTAATAGCGAAACCATGTTTTGTACGGCTGAGTCGCGTACGTTTTTATTATGGCAAAATTTATATTTTCAACTGCAAAAATTAAACCCTATTTATTAGAAATATAAAATCGTAGAATTTTTCAGGGGTCGACATGGTTATATCTACCTTCAGTCGAAATGTCGAAATTGTACTCTTGTATTAATTTACCTTTTCTGTAAGTAATTTGGTATGATTATTGTTATAAAATTTATGATATAATACACATTTAGAACAGAGGAGGGGGAAGTTAATGAATAACCTCAACCTGTCAACATTTTACTTTGCTTCACTCTATTGTTATAATTGTTTAGTGTCCGCTTTTTTACCTATTACTAGTGTTTATATTTTCATTTTATTGTAATTACAGTTTAAGAATTAGAAATTTTTAATTACAATAGTTATCTTAGTTAACTTTGTCATCTGGATAACACGTTAAAAAAGCACATTGAATAAATGAATACTGGTACTTAGAAGTATAATAACATTGGTATAGTATAATGCTTAAAATTTACTACCAAAATATTTCAAATGATATTTATATTTATTAGGGAAATAAGTAATACCTATGAAAAATAACCTTAACATTGTAACATTTGGTACAACATTTACCAAAGTGGAACCTAAAAAATAAATTTGCAATTCAAGAGAACGTTTGGAAATGTATATATCATTTTCCTCAAAGTTTCAAAATTTTCTTTAATTTTTTTAGTATTGACATTAATTAATTGACATTGATCATATTGATTTTGGTGCTGCTTTTAGTTGGAACCTTATCTATGTATTTGAATATTATGGTATGGGACATTGTCCAGTATGACATAGTTGGGTGGCAATTTTAGCAAAATAATCTATTTAGCTCACTTCTAATAGTTTTTCGAATTCATTTGTCCATGGTAATCAACTATACTAATTAATTTAAAAACTCTAATTAATTTAATTAACACCATTATGGAATGAACAATATACATTTCTTTGTCTGAATTATTTACCATATGTGTACAGTATATTAAAACCAAGCAACCGCCGTGAGTCCTTATTTCAGGGAAGATTCGGCTATGTTTGGTCTCGATGAGCGTTGTTGCCAGTTCTCAGGACTACGCCCTACAACTCTGTACTGTACTGTCTCTAGCCCAAAGAACTGAAAGAACAGCGCTGGCCACCCATTCCCACACAGTGATGTGTTTAGTTGCTCACCGGTTGTTTGGATATGCCTCTACTTGCATTATTAAGCCTAATATTACAAATCAATTATTCTTCCATTGCGCTGATTAACAATAAGTTAGTCTAGCAATGGCCCTTCTAGGACGCATACTGTTCTCATGAACATTATAAACATTGCATTATAGCTGTCAAAATAGTATAAATACCACTATTTACGGTTGAACATCTGTTATTTTTAGATTAATCTAGAAATCTGTCCATGCTGCTCAGCTCTACTATATAATAATGAACATATTTGAATTAACAATCTCTATGTTTAGTCATAATAATATAGTCTATAGTAATAAGAATAAGAATAAGAATATATTTATTTTCTCGAAATATATACCGTACATAAAATACATATAATTACATTCAAACATAAAAAGGTTTCTTCTCAATTCTCTGTTAACAAAATAAAACTTATACTACTAGAACAAAACCTTTCATAAATTACATATTTCAAGAAAATACTAGGACCTTCTAAGGCAATGCCTGTTTTAGAGGTTCCTTCTTTTCAAATAAATCTTAATATGCGCATGAGCAAATAATATTAATTTAAAATAAAAAATCCCAATTCTTCAAAATATAAACACTAATATAAAAACATAAATAGCTTAAACCTTAACTCTAAATTTAATGTTATCCTAACCCTAACAGTATAGCTATATAATACAATAATAGGAAACAAAATAAAAACGAAACAATTTATGACTAACCAAATATCAGGCTTGGTTAGACCGGGCGTTTTCCTCAATCCCAAGTATTTGCCGACAAACAAAGTCATGAGTCACATCCCATCCCTTTCCGCCATCTTCCTGCCCTGCCCATAATTAGTAGACACACCCAACGTGTCCCATTGTTGTTTGTCCAAGAATTTATTCAGTTAAAAATAATTGTTAACTTTCCCAAGTCTGCCAAATATGTATACTTTACTATGTTATCTGAAATAAATATATGATACAGTGAATAAGTATTTATAGGGTATTAAAATTTATACGATTATAAATGAATAATAAAAATATGTTTGAAAGTGTATTGCTTTAAACTTGAATATTTACAAGGTAATCTATACTTTCTTGCTTTAATAACCAATTTTTTACTTTGTTGGAAAATAATTTTATATTTTTCAAATTTTGCAGAACAATTGGTATTGAGTTAAACATTTTTGGTCCCAGAAATAAATAACTTTTTGTATAGAAAGTGAGATTTGGTTTGGGAACCATAAATACATCCTTTTTTCTTAGCTTAACTTTATGTATTTCGACAATTTCAGGCAAATTTCTCTTTATTACATAGTACATTTTTAAAACTTTATGAACAAACATATATTTTAATGGTAAAATCTGTTGTTTTAAAAATAAATGATATGATGCTTCCATTGGACCTTTCTTACAAATTATTCGAATAAACTTTTTTTCTTGTATAAATATGTGCCTAATATTTGATTCATAAGTCCCACCCCAACAAAAGAGCCCGTAATCTATTCTACTATGTACAAGGGAAAAATATATTACTCTCAATGTTTGTTCACTACAGATATTTTTTAAGAAATAAAAATATCTTAACGTTTTATTAAGTTTATTTTTTAAATCTTGAACATGCATTTTCCAATTAAGCTCTTCATCAAGAAAAATTCCCAAATATTTAATATTGTCTGCCTGCCCAATAACAGCACACTCCGTACAGCATGTCTTACTACATAAGCATTTTGTACAATTGTATATAATTTCATTTGTAAAGAAGACTCTTTGTCTTAAACTGAAATTGATAAATTTTGTTTTTTCCGGACTTAACAACATATGGTTGTCAGAGAACCACCACTGTAGTGATTGAAAGTCGAAATTCATAGCTTCCTCAATGTCATTCCAATTATCTTTCACATAGCATAAAGCAGTGTCATCCGCAAAGGATGTTAGTTCACCATAAAATTTTGCATTACACAGATCATTTATGTAGATTAAAAATAATAATGCACCTAAAACTGACCCCTGTGGTACGCCATATTTTACTATACCCAAACAACTAAATGAATTTTTAATTTTGACACACTGTTTTCTATTTTCTAAATAACTTTTAAACCAATCAAAAACCACCCCTCTTATACCACATTTATATAGTTTTTTCAAAAGTATACCATGATCAACACAATCAAAAGCTTTTTTTATATCCAAGAAACTTGCACTTACTTTTTTGTTCATATTTATCCCATTATTAACATTACTTATAAAATTGTGAAGGGCAAGTTCAGTGTTTAACCCCTCTCTAAAACCAAACTGTGAAGAACTAAAAAACCTGATTTTTTCAAGATACTTGACTAGTTTTTTTTCATCAATTTCTCATAGATCTTGGAGAATGAAGAAAGCAGAGAAATTGGCCGGAAATTGTTGCAATCCTGCCTTGAACCATTTTTGTGTAGTGGAATTACTACTGCTACTTTAAGTTTTTCTGGAAAAATACCCTTTTCAAAGCTCTTATTTACTAAAAATAACAATATGTCAATAATTTTAGGGTAGACTTTTTAATTAGTGATGAGCTAATATTGTCAATACCTGGTGATATTTTATTTTTAAGTGAATTTATAACTTTTATCAAATCTTCTTTACATACATGATCTACAAACATGGATTCTGGATATTGTTTACTTATAAAATATTTCTTAAAATTTAATGAATAAAAATTATCTGGCTGTACTCTTTTTATATTTAATCTATCAACTACAGTAAGAAAAAAATCATTAAATTCATTAGCTACAGCAATTGGATCATTAATCAAGTCTCCATTAATATTTAAACTTATTTCAGATCGATTCTTTGCCTTTTGACCAGTTACTTCATTTACTATCCTCCATGTAGCTCTAGAATCACCATTACAATTTTCAAAACACCTTTTATAATAAGATTCTTTTAGTTCTCTTATTTGTGTTTGCAGTTTATTTCTATATTTTTTAAAGTATGCTTTTAACTTTTCATTAAAAGGATGTATTTTTAACTTTTGATAAATTTTATTCTTAATTTTTATTTTCATGCAAATAAAATTATTCATCCAAGGCTTGATTTTTTTTAGTTTGTTTTTATTTTCCAATATATTTACTTTACTTTGATTTATTATATTTTGAAAAGTGTCAAAAAATATGTCAAAAGCAATTGAAGGATCCTGCTGAGCATAAACATCCAACCAGTGCGTTTTATCAAGAAGAGAGCCCAGTTTGATGTAGTCTATGCGATAAGCAGAAAGTTCAGAATGATCCGGTTGAAGTCTTCTTTGCTCAAGGTCACGCATACACACTGTGACAACTGTCAGCACATGGTCGGTTACGTTTGCCTCAACAGTCAAAACCTCCACATCTATCTTATCTCTGTTTACAATTCTTGCAAAGACATGCTATAATACGAATGCTATGATTATTTATATTAGACTCGTATCATATACTAGCTGTTTACCCGTGTCTTGCTACGGGATTAACATTTATACAGTAATTTTTTGTTTATTAATGGTAGATTCGCGTGCCAACCCGTCACTCCCGGCGCTCGTGAGGGAAGTTCGGTCTGCAGCCTCGCTTGGAAACTTTGCCTTTAGCACCTTTGTGCAACTCGGCCTGCGGCCTTGTCGTGACATTTCGACTGTATCACAATATAGTCTTTTCAAAGATCTGATGTATATTAGGAATCGAGAGAAAAATGTCTTTAATCTAATTATGGGTGTTTGAAAAGATTTCAATTAATTTAATTTTGTTTACAGCCGATGATTAATTACATGAATAAAATCACTTCGTAAGAGTAATATTGACACTTTAAAGGCCAGTGGGGTGGAGCCCTAGAGTTAGATGTGAATAAAGCCAAACCAAAAACCTTCCCTGGAGCGAACTCTTCAATTTTTACCCCATACGATAAACGGGATTATAATATAAATAGGACTGACAAAATTGCATTACACTCAGTAAAAAACTAATATACTGTATGAAATGTTGGTATATATCTTAATATAAAATTAATTTATGTACCAACATTACATACAGCATGTTAATTTTTGACAGGATACAAAAGTCTATTTCAGTAACCACCTTATCACTAAGAAATAAAATTAAACAGATGTTTATATAAACGAATATAAATAAGTTGCAGAAACATTTAAATCACGTGTTTCAAATTTTCATTTTAACATCTCTACTCTGCTTGTCCGAAGAAGAAGACTGACCCCCCTGTATGTGTAAACTGTGGGGAGAATCATTCGGCCAATTTCAAAGGCTGTAAATACTACAAAGATATACAGCAAAAGACTAAAAGCAACGTTACTGGACTCACCCATCACTCATCTACTAGGAGCACTGATGAAAAGCGCAGTACCGAAAACAATGGAATTGGAATAAAACCCTCACAAGCCCGCCCTCAAGCAACTTCCAAGTCATACGCTCAAGCAACTAAGAAGACGTCAACAAGTTTGCATCACCAAACTGATTTCAGTGTTTTTAATAACGACACTACTGTAACTGCAGCTAACGAGGTAGTTGAGAGTGGCTCTAATATAGAACAACTAATATTAGATTTAGTTAAGTCAGCCATGCCTATCATTAAAAAGATTATATCTAATGTTATTACTTCACTGTTCAAAAATGCACCCTAGAACATGCATCATACAAAACTTAACAATCCTAAACTGGAATGCTGATGGCCTAAAGAGAAAGAAGAATATTTTTTCAGAGTTCATGGTTCGGCATAACGTCGATGTCGCCTGCATCACTGAGACGCACTTTGTAATAAATGAGCCCTTTAAAATCCCTGGATACTTTATTTATAGAGAAGACAGGAATGCACCCAATGCTTCTGGAGGAGTGGCAATTTTTATAAAAAGAAACCTTAATCATCACAATATACTGTTGCCAAATCTTATTTCAGCTGAAGCTGTTGGTATCAAAATTAATTTGCAAAATGACCAGTCTTGTAATGTTATTTCTGTGTACAAATCACCCAATCGACGTTTTCACCAACAAGATCTTTTAAATCTAAGTCATGGTGACACTCCAACTCTTATCTTAGGAGATTTAAATTGTAAACATCAATTTTGGGGTTGTAGGGTAACTAACCCGAATGGGGTTCGCTTGTTACGTGCTATGAATGAAACAAATATAAATATTTCAGCTCCGTCTGAACCCACTCATTACCCTTGGCAAAACAATTTCCATCCCGATATATTGGACATTACTCTTCATAAAAACTTTGGAGCTCCTATTCTACAACAAGTAATCAGCGAACTTGATTCTGACCATCTCCCTATTATTGTAAGTTTTTTCATACAACCAATATTTTCTCCGCAAATTCCCAGACTGATAAACGGTCCAGTCGATTGGGATACCTTCTGTGCCGAATTCGACAATCGCATGAAAGTTCCAACGGACTTATATTCAGTAAATGGCATTGACAGAGCAGTTCAAGACTTTACAGAGTGTTTACAAATATCAGTCAAAAATGCAACTATCCGGACTTTTCCCCCTACACGAAACACTTTTCTTCATCCTCCCATGAGAATTATGCAATTAATTAGATATAAAAATAGAGTGAGACGTCAGTGGCAGAGATACAGACACCCTCACTTAAAGATGCAGCTAAATGAACTAATTCGTAAAGTACGTAGCGAACTTGATAAATATAGGATTAATTCTTACAAACTTTACGTTTCTGATATTGATCCTGGTGATTCTAATATATGGAAAGCAACAAAGAGGCTTTTACAATCACCAACAATTGTGCCTCCACTAAAACAAAATAATTTTATTTTTGAAAGTGATTCCGAAAAAAGTAATGTGTTTGCTGATTTTTTTGAGAATGCATTCATTCCTAATGTTGTTCATGATTTTGAAACTAACAGAAATGTTGAGGATTTTTTTCCACAACCCCTAGCAGTGCAGAGCAGCCTGTGAAATTTACCTCACCCTCGGAAATTAAAAATATTATTAAAAATCTCCCCAACAGAAAATCTCCAGGGCATGACTTGGTACCTAACATAGTTTTGAAGAATTTTTCTACCAAAGCACTTTCAATACTGGCATCTATTTTCAATGCTTGTATTTCTGTTGGTTACTTTCCCAAAAACTGGAAACTTGCTCAAATAATTGTTATACACAAGCCCAACAAACCTAAACATTTTCCTAGCAGTTACCGTCCGATTAGTCTCCTTTCATCAATATCAAAATTATTTGAAAAAATTATACAGAAGAGACTGCTAAAATACTTGGATTCTTCTTATATCATTCCCCTTTATCAGTTTGGATTTCGTACAAGGCATTCTACATCTCATCAACTTCTACGAATCAATGAAATCATATGTAAAGGATTTGAGAAGAAGCTTCATTCAACGGCAGCATTTTTGGACATAACAAGTGCATTCGATAAGGTTTGGCATGGTGGCCTGTTATATAAATTGTATCAGTTTGGACTTCCTTTGTATCTGAGAGCTTTGTTGCAATCGTTTCTGTCTGATAGGACTTTTTGTGTCAAACTCAACTGCACACTTTCCTCAGTTCGTCCAATAGGCGCAGGTGTTCCTCAAGACTCAATACTGGGACCTCTTCTTTTTAATTTATACATGTCTGATATTCCTGAGCTTCCTCAGGCTACTATCGCTCTTTATGCTGATGACACGGTTCTTATTACCCAGCACATTGACATCAACCAGGCCGTAAATTCTTTACAATTCAGCGTTACATCTCTGACCAATTGGTTTAAAAGCTGGAGACTATCGTTAAATCCATTGAAATGTGAAACAAAGGTTTTCTCTTTGAGGAAGTATATTTTGCCACCTGAAGTTGCTATTGAAAATACTTCAATTCCTTGGAACCCTGATGATCAAGGCATAAAATACTTAGGTGTCTACCTCGATAAAAATTAAACTGGAATCTTCACGTAAACAACAAACTCACTCAAGCATACGCACGTCTATCCATGTTATTTCCTATAATAAACAGAAAGTCATCTTTAAAACCAGAATGTACATTTTTAATATATAAAACAATTCTTCGGCCGTTAATTATGTATGCCCGTCCAGTTTGGGGAATGTGCATTTCTTCCGGCAAACTGAAAAGATTCAAATTTTCCAAAACAAAGTTTTAAGAATTGCAGTTAATGGTCCATGGTATATACGTAACTCTCATCTGCATGTAGAATTTGGACTCGATACTATTGATGCTTTTATTAAAAGAAGTTGTCGTAAGTTCATGGCAAACTTAGAAAATGTTCCAGGAGCTATTAGCTTTCACATTGGAGAACCTACTTTGCACAGGCGTTTGAAAGCCAGACTTCCTCAAGACATGATAGACTGATTTATAGCCTCTCTATGTAACACTTATTTGTTTTTTTTTTTTTTTTTTTTTAACTTACTTAAATATGTTATATATATTTTTTGTTTACTGATTGTTATTCGTGTTACAGGGTGACTCATATATGAGCGAACCCGATAATGTTATTATTCCACCTGTTACATTTTCTGTGTATAATATGCAAAATATTGATCCAGAAATAAAAGTGTAAAAAAAAAAAAAAATTTATTTTATTTGTTATTAAAGAAATAAAACTAAAATTCCTTGAATAGTTTCCAAAAAATATCCAATTTCCTTGTGTTTTTTTTTTCATTTTCCTTTCCTGAAGGACATTCTACGAAAAATAAGTAAACTTTTGAAAAATGACTAAGGTAATCTGTTAAGCCTATGTCAGGAAATTGTTGTCAAGTGATGAAGTGACAACAATTTCAGGTACTCATTTTTATATATTACGATTATATACACTACGTGTTATACTTTTGGATTATACTTTGTTATATATTTGGAAATTATGTGATTTTACAACATTACACATATATACTATTTATTATTATTATTATTAATAGGGAAATAGTGATGTATAAATAGTATCCGTCCTAGCAGGGCTGTTGCTAGACTAACTTATTGTTAATCAATGCAATGGAAGAATAATTGATTTGTAATATTAGGCTTAGTAATGCAAATAGAGCCTAATAACCAGAAAACCTAAGGGACCTACAGCTTTACGTGGGATCCATTCTATTGACCATCCGCTTATCCATACACGTACAGTATTCACGTACTATTCATACGTACAGTGGCATTATTGTTGATTTTAATACTTCAAACACTATTTTCTTCTTGAATTGATAGTTGACATCACTGTTTTTCTGTTAACTCTTTTTTTATATGTCTGTTACTAATCTCTCAATCTCAGTATACTTAGTTGTAGCCTTGATTAT
Organism: Stictocephala bisonia; assembly: GCA_035578905.1. Taxonomy (NCBI): domain Eukaryota; kingdom Metazoa; phylum Arthropoda; class Insecta; order Hemiptera; family Membracidae; genus Stictocephala; species Stictocephala bisonia. The sequence goes on along the minus strand of JAQJVL010001020.1, from coordinate 3,317 downwards.
AATGGTTGTAGTTAGTGAGTATTGTCAGTGTCAGTGCAGTAGTGGTCTTTGTCTTGCCTTTTACTTTTAAGGTGCGTTGGACTTGATGTTACTGTGTTGTTTTACAGTTTGTTAATATTTGATATTTCTACAGCCGGCAAGCAAATATGCATTGAACTAAATAGAACACTAATAATTTTGCTAGTTTATTGTAAAAAATAGACTTTATTCTATCATATTATTAACTATCGTGTTTTAGGTTAGCCTTACAAGTCATATATACAATGACTGATTCTGAGGAACAGCAACAAAATGTAATAACGTTTGATTTTTGCGGTCGCTTACTCGTGTCATCTGTAACATACCCTATTGAAAATGCGAAGACATTAATTCAGGTAATTTGGTTTTGCAAAATATATTTTGCATTGCTCTTCAATTTAGAATTAATATTTCTGTTTGTCTAAGACCTAGCCTATTGGAAAATTCCTATATTAAATTGTAATTTTATGATTTACCTACTTCCATGTATGATGAATTTTTTCATAATATAATTTTGTCATATGAAGGATTCACAGGAAGGGTTGGATTTCCATATGAGTCAGGCAAAATAATTTTGAATACTTAAAAAAAAATGTAGGCTTAGGCCTAACAAATGTTGAATATCACTTCTCACTAACATAACTCAAACCAAAACTGTAGGCCTATCTTTAACCCAATATTTTACTTGGAATTGAAATCAGTACCTGTTCTTCGGAAGGCCACCCATCCCTCCAGCTAAAACACATGGAAAATGTGGTTAGTTTTTACTGTTATTAACGATCAATATATGAGTGATTCACTAAAATAACTTAGTTATTCCCGATTTATATTGTGAAACAATTGTTGGAGCTAGTTTATAGTAAAGAAACATTTTTAGGCCTATGTGTACAATAATTTATTTGTTAAAGAGTAGGCCTATTGACTTGTAAACAGTATTTAATATTTGTACAATATTTCTGTGTATAACCAAAAATGGTAAAATATAGGCCTATTAATAGGTTTTTACATTTGCATTAGAATTTAAGGAAGTATTTGTTATCTTCAAAATCAATTGGTACATTGTATACATTTTCAAAAGGAAGTTCTCACTAATTTTATGTTTGTAAAAATAAAATTGAACTAATTTATGAAAAAATGTCAACATAGCCTAACATACTTTAATGTGGTAAAAGTTTTCCACTATTGGGATTAAAACTATTTGAAATATATAACTATTAATATTATGACTATGTTATATACTTTTCACAGTTGTTTAAAAATATGTTTGCAAATTACAAAAAAAACTGTCTGTAATAAGGAATTTTATCTTGCCAGGGTTAAGGTTAACAAAAACAATTTATGCATACTATATTTAAGTATGAAATATAATTAACTTAATATTATTTTTAAATGTTAACACGTTGACTGCCATGAGGGCTACCGGATGCCCATACAACAATTTTAGCTCACGCCATGAGGGCCACCGGTGGCCCTCACTAAATTTCAGCCTGGCGCCACAGATGTTTCTACGGTCAATATTCATTGTTCCGAGTTCTGTGTTCCATGCAACTGGAAATGACCCCCCCCCCCCCCGAGTACAGAAATAGCCGACATCCGGTCATTTGCCACCATTTTGTGAAGATATTGATGAGGTACACCGGTAGCCCTCATGGCGTGGGGGCAAAAGTTTACATATGCCATATGATATTATGTTTCAGCTGTTTTGTTGTGATGTTTATATTTTCTTCCCGCGCACTGATAGGCTTTTGAGGTTAGGTGTTTAGTAAGTGACATTGATTCTTTTTTTGACAGAAACTAGTCTGTCTAAATATCGTAAAAACTAGTTCAAATATATAAAAACTTATTTAGAGTTGCTTTATTTAAAAACCAGAGGACTTTTCTATAGCATCTTATGAGCTTTCAGAATATATCATTAAAAATTACGTAATACTAAAAATGGTGCTAAAATTTGCGTTTGATTTATAAAAGACACGTGGGCTACCGGTGGCCCTCATTGCGTCAGGCAGACATACAGTTTTACTACGGCGGCCTCAGAATGACACAATAAATTATCTACGCTGGCAGTCAACGTTTTAAATCACTTTTACAATTTGTACAGTAGTGAAGCAGCTGGTACTGGGCATTTCTTGTTGGTTTTTAAAATGACCATTAGCTATATTTTATCATTTATTGTGCAGTCTAGTTTTACCCTTAATTTACTTTTAAAAAGAAATTTACTGTTTTTGTCCTTGAAGATGGTGTTTCTTGTTACGATATAATGAAACTTTTGAACTAATTTCTCTTAATATATATTCAGGATATGGTTAAAAAAAACAGGTGTAATTAACATCATACCACTTTTCACTATTACATGAATAACACTTTTATCCCTTTGCTAAAACACCATAGTCATAGTACAGATTTATTTCATTTTCTACTGACTGTGAAAACTTTTGAAACATTTAATATTTTGGTGACATGATAGAAGTGATAATTAAATAGCTCTGCAATACATACAGGTCATTTACAATTTTCCCATCAAATTCAATTTTCATATCTTCTCTTTGTTTAGCGTCGAGACCAAGCTCACCCTTTACTACACCCCACATTGCCCTGGATTTGGTTTTAGATTGTAAGATATATTTCTTCTTATAGGACCTTTTAGACTCTGCAACTACTTTGTAGTAAACCTTTTTGTATTGTTTAACATAATTTAAAGAATTAGTGTCAGAGGTTTTAGCCAGTGTGCATGTAAACGTCTTTTATTCTCAGAAGATATTCTAATACCTTGCGTGATCCATTTTTTTATATTTTTAGTCTACTAATTTTATGGGGAAAACTTGATTAATCAAAAGCTTAAAGATGTTCAAAATTTCTTTTAGTTTTCATCTATTGACAACAGATTAAAATCCCAATGTTGCTGCATATTTTTATCGAGGCTACTTAGAAAACATGAAGCTTTACTTATAGGAAAAGGGTGACATATTGCAGGTTATTGACTTAAAATTAACACAGTAAGGCAACTGCACAAACAAGGCATTATGGTCCGACAGGCCAAGGTCAACATTTGATATTAAAACTTCCCTGTAGTTCCTACTGGTTATAATGTTGTGTTACGCTGTTAAATAACTAACTAATCCAATTGGTTTAGCTGTCTGTTTTAAGATTGTTTTAAATTCATTTTTACCAGTATGAAAATAAATATATTTTCAAATAAGAAGCACTTGTACATGGTTCCCGTAAGAAATAGGTGAATTTTCAATTCAAGGAACAGCTTTAGTAATTTATGTGTTTGCCATTTGTTTTATATACAAGCCCTT
>JAQJVL010001019.1:204992-286840 GCA_035578905.1 Stictocephala bisonia | reverse complement strand
TTTGAGTTCAACAAACTACTCTAGTTTTTGGAGGTGTGAGATAGTTTTTATACAAGCCCTAATGTCTTCTTCATACTTTTCTACTGTTTTTTTCAGTCTTTCGTCAATTTTCATGTACTTTGTTTTCCTTCGTTTGCCTTCCATGTGCAACTCCAATCTCATCAATGCACACACTGAATTTTCCACTTCTTTGTTCATGCAGTCGATCACATCTTTGATTTTTGGATTTGGCTTCCCAAGAACGTTATTAATCATGTTGTGCCAACCTTCAACAGCGTTGGTAGTTTGATGGCGCCTCTTTTAGCTGCTCCAAGGATTGATCGAAATTTCAGAATTTTCCAACCATCTTTCAACAAAGTAATCAAAGAATTCAGCAAGTTTGGTTACATCAGGTGCTCCAGAGTGTATCTCGAGCCAGCCGTCCACGACATCTTCAGGTCGAAGGAAAGCAAGTGCAGCGCACATTTGAACTCGCATCTGTACTTCCTTATGGCTCGGGGAGATGGGGCCAGGTACTAGTAGGTATTCCCAAAAGAACTCGCCCTGGCTGTTCTCAGAAATTCCGCAGTGGGACCGATTTTCAGTGGGACCAATTTTCAGTGGTACGGATTTACAGGACACTTTTTCAAGCCATATCATCAGTTCAACAGTATTTTGCAATCCGATTGAGTATCAGTGAATAGATAAACATGTCCTAGCACTACACTATTGCATGTTATATGCAATCAGGTATATTCGAGTGTTCACGTAATACAAGGTAACTTTGAAATTGCATTATCTGATTTGATATCGCTTATTATGGCTATAGTACACAGAGACTGCAATTCTCGTGAAAATAAAATTTTCACTGCCTTCGTGCTTTACTTAACTATCCACTTCATGAATTTTTATTGTAAAATTCATTGGGATTGTTCTTCTTTAAAATATTTTATTACTCTTCGTACAAAGAAAATTACTATCTTCCCACTGTATGTAATGTTTTTATACAATTTCACAGTTGGCTAACTTGAAACTCCAAATTTAACGAGGATCCATTGGAACGCTCCAAGTAATATGAAATGACATTTTCAAAATCAATAAAATATACATATGATCTAACGAACTATACTGCTCATTCTGTATACGAAACTTAACTATGTTGCTGATAAAATAACAACTATTTCATCAATTTTAATGGCCATCATGAAGGAATTCAGAAGCAATATAATTTGAATAGGATGTAGATCAGGTGCAGCTAAAATACTTTGTCATTAGACTTATTAAAAGTTAAAGTTCGTCTTATTTTTTTTTGAGGTGAAGTTAGGGCTAAGAAGCCTACCAGGGGAAGATAGGGCTAAGAAGGCCTCTTCTCCAACACAATTCTTTATTAGTAATTCTAATACCACTGTACGTGTACGGGTGGGCGGGTAGGTCAATACCTCTGTACGTGTACGGGTGGGCCGGAGAGTCAATACCACTGTACGTGTATGGATGGGTGGGTGGGTTAATACCATTGTACGTCAATTATCCTGCCTTCTCGACGTCTTATGGGCCGTTCTGACTTATTTCCTTGACCAGCGGGGTCTTCTGATGAGACTAATAGCTCTCATGGCTCTATTAAGTTGGACATCAATCGCTTTTAATGAGTTTCAATAAAGCCAGTTAAATGAACTTTGTAATGGATAGTGAACTAGTAATATGACTTGTGTTGGACTAATAAAGAACAACTTATCCTAGGGACCAACTTCTTTAGTAACTTCCGATCCATGGGAGTGGCAAGGCAAAATCTGTTACTGGTCTTATCGGGAAATAAACCCGGAACGCTTGCGTGGAAAGCTATCGTCCTATCCCCTTAGCTACGGCCACTTCATAATTCTTCTTAATCAAACTCGTATAAATATGCTTTAACTATGATTCAGTTATCTTGATGTCAATATATAATTGTACAGTTATTTATTCACTGTTGATAGATAAATACATGGCTTATAGTCTAGTTTAATTTGGTTGGTCAACAATAGTATGGCATACATTTAAAGTGTATGGATCTTTATTTTCATAAAGGGACATGACACCAGATAGTATACGTTAACTAGTAATTGTGTGTAACTAACTTAAAAGGGTGATTATGAATATTCAATAATTCAGTTTGTCATGTTAGTGAAACCCCAATCCTTTTTTTACGTACGACATGTACTGTAGGATTTCCAAATTGAAGCGTTTTAATAAGTTTTTAGTTGCTTTAATTATTTATTATGAACATGGGTAACACAATATATATAAAGACAAACTTTTTTGTTTAAGCCCAACTAGTTATTATAAGATTAGCATTTATTTATTTATTTTTTTAATAAAATGAACATCAATAAACTTGTTAAAGCGGAGTAAAATTAACATACAATGGAACTGGAAAAACAAGTAGATGGTGTAAGAGGGTTGAGAGTTAAGGGAAGGAAATTATGAACAAGTAGATGGTGTAAGAGGGTTGAGAGTTATGGGAAGGAGATTATGAACAAGTAGATGGTGTAAGAGGGTTGAGAGTTATGGGAAGGAGATTATGAACAAGTAGATGGTGTAAGAGGGTTGAGAGTTAAGGGAAGGAGATTATGAACAAGTAGATGGTGTAAGAGGGTTGAGAGTTATAGGAAGGAGATTATGAACAAGTAGATGGTGTAAGAGGGTTTAGAGTTAAGGGAAGGAGATTATGAATAAGTAGATGGTGTAAGAGGGTTTAGAGTTAAGGGGAGGAGATTATGAAGAAGTAGATGGTGTAAGAGGTTTGAGAGTTATGGGAAGGAGATTATGAACAAGTAGATAGTGTAAGAGGGTTTAGAGTTAAGGGGAGGAGATTATGAAGAAGTAGATGGTGTAAGAGGGTTGAGAGTTATGGGAAGGAGATTATGAACAAGTAGATGGTGTAAGAGGGTTTAGAGTTATGGGAAGGAGATTATGAACAAGTAGATGGTGTAAGAGGGTTGAGAGTTATGGGAAGGAGATTATGAAGAAGTAGATGGTGTAAGAGGATTGAGAGTTATGGGAAGGAGATTATGAACAAGTAGATGGTGTAAGAGGGTTGAGAGTTATGGGAAGGAGATTATGAACAAGTAGATGGTGTAAGAGGGTTGAGACTTATGGGAAGGAGTATATGAACAAGTAGATGGTGTAAGAGGGTTGAGAGTTATGGGAAGGAGATTATGAAGAAGTAGATGGTGTAAGAGGGTTGAGAGTTATGGGAAGGAGATTATGAACAAGTAGATGGTGTAAGAGGGTTGAGAGTTATGGGAAGGAGATTATGAACAAGTAGATGGTGTAAGAGGGTTGAGGGTTATGGGAAGGAGATTATGAACAAGTAGATGGTGTAAGAGAGTTGAGAGTTATGGGAAGAAGATTATGAACAAGTAGATGGTGTAAGAGGGTTGAGAGTTATGGGAATGAGATTATGAACAAGTAGATGGTGTAAGAGGGTTGAGAGTTATGGGAAGGAGATTATGAACAAGTAGATGGTGTAAGAGGGTTGAGAGTTATGGGAAGGAGATTATGAACAAGTAGATAGTGTAAGAGGGTTTAGAGTTAAGGGGAGGAGATTATGAATAAGTAGATGGTGTAAGAGGGTTGAGAGTTATGGGAAGGAGATTATGAACAAGTATTGCCGGTATGTTGGTTCAGTGGCTATATGACTTCGGACTACGTGGTCAAATCCCCACTGAGCCAACAGTCGGTACTTCACTTGTTGAATAAAGTTCATGCACAGGCTTGTAGCCCATGTGAACTGGGGAGTTAAGTTAAATAAAAAAAATATATAGTTTCAGGTGAAATGTGCAATAAAGTGGTAATCACTGAGGACAGTTTTTATGTTTATTTATACACACGGGATAAGCTTGAACCATCCGTTGAATGTTAAGGTTTTAAAGAAGTTTTCTTTATAAATACATACATCATCAACATTTGCCAACCTCCCTTTTTCAAAATAATCATACATATCTCAGTTGTGGACTTGTAAGTCCCTTCCATTTAAGCAAAATATGCCACTTATAACAAATATGTAGGCCTACTCTGAATTTCATAAATTTAAAAATATGCAGTTAGCCAGATCAGAGTATTACTGTACTAGTAGTCTGATCCTCAATATTCTCATATATATTAACGAAATCCTAAAATACAAATACTCATAATATTCGTTTTTCAAGTAGTTCTAAAATGAATAAATTAATTATTTTATTCAATAAACAACACTTATTTAATCATCAGTATGCAATTCTACCATAAACTTTTACCGTTTATGTGTGTTAATATAAATCGTATTCCCCATAAGAAGTTGGTCAACATTTCAAATCTATTGCAACCAAAGATTGATGTATGCATTTTTACTCAAATATGTATTCATGTAACAACATATTTCAAACGTAATTAACATTAATGTTATTATGGCCCATGAAATATGAGTTGTCGTGAACTAGGTTAAACCAGTATTTAATTTTGCGAAGCTACTTCACATCTCAATTTGAAAGATAGGAAGATAAGTTTTCCCATCGTCATAAATACGTTTTTAAAATTTATATATATATTTCATTTCTACATTTTTAGAATAAAATAAACTGATTTGTTTAGTCAAAAATAGTTGCTCTGCATCCTTAATAAAGTATTGCTCCAAATAATAAAAAATTATTAGTAATAATAGTCATAATTATTATTTTGAAGTGTTCTATTTCAACTAAAATTTTCATAATTATAGTATTATATTTTTCAATCCAATAGATTATATGTAATGTCATAAATTGAGCTTAGTAAATATTACCTTTTACTATTTTAAATATTTTACAGTACAATCTACATATCGACTCTTCCAAGTCATTTACAGGCAATTTAAAAGGCTATAAACAAAACTTAAATACAGTTAATAATATTAGTAGTGTATAATAAAATATCATGTGTTAACAATAGTTGTTTTTTAATTTGCAAAATAAATAATTTAGTGCGATAAATCTCTGTATTTAAAAAATATATGAATTAGAAAATTATACTTCAACGTGTGCTTATCATTCAGCAGTGAAACTAAATTGTACTTTGCATTTATTTGATTTACCAAACGTTATAGGGTGACATAATATAGTAGAGAAAAACTAACATGTGTTCTTGTGTATGCAAAGCAGAATGGTGAACAGCACACAGTCTCCCTAATAGAAAGGAACTAATTATATGTTTTATTGAAAACTATTTTAATACTTTGTAACATATTTGGAACGTTATTCATCAATAATTATTCCAGTAACGAACACTGTTCCTGTATCGTTACTTGAACAATTGTGTTCGTACACAATCGAACATTAAATCTTCTTATATGCCAGTGACTTCACTTATATAAAAATAGGATTCAACTAAAACTTGATGAATGAATTTAGGTTGCAGGTAGTAAGGTTCATTAAAACACTTAACTACTAACTCCTTAGATATATTAATTTGGGTACAATTTTCTAAAAAATTAACGTTTTTATAATAAACGCCACCACGCGTGGTTTCTGTGTACTACAAGACAGACGTGGCCATCAGTTCGGCGCCTGGCGGGGTGGCACCACATCGCCCTAATGGGGAAATTGTAGGGTCTAATCCTCTATAATTCGACAGCTGCGGGGCCACAAGGGCTGAATTCACTAGTCATCTGCTTTCAACTAGGCCAATTTACTAATAAACTACCTATCCATTTACAAATGTCACTAGTTTTAGTATTCCCGTTACATAAAAGGAAGATTTTGTGTACGTGTGATAATATTTATATGTTTTCTAATTTTTTATTATACTATTTATATTGTTTTCTGTTCAATGTTTTATGTACAATTCTATTTTTATAATTCTTATATAAAATGGTTGTGTTCGTACTAAGTATTGTTATATTGAATATTTATGGAATATATTTTAAATTGTGGAAAAGGTGTTTGTATAGGTTTATACAAACGTCTTTATTAGGAACATTAATTGGGTTTAATTATGCCCCTAATAAAGACGTTTTTCATTTCAATGAATAGTTAGGTGGCAAGGAACTATATTTGGGGTAATTGTGCAAAGGGTCCACACAAGTTTTCAGCATGGTGACTCAATGGCTAAGGCTGAAGTGCGGAGTCAAATTTCCGAGGTTCGAATATAAAACTTAGCTGACGTTCGCATTTCATTTGTTGAATGAAGTTCACGCACAGACCTTCAGCCTATTAGCAATGGCGTGTTTTGATTTAGTTCATCAAAAATGTTATTTATATTTATTATACGTAGACTATTATAATTAATAACGGCAACTGCAGCGTTATTTTATACTCTTTAAAAGATCATATAATTTAATACGTATAGAATTGAAAAAATTATATTCTAGGTAACCGCGTAGAGAACATCCATGCTAAAAACATGAGTTTTAAGAAAACATATTAGTAGAACCATTATTTATAATAATAAACGTCATTTTACTTGCACAATACTCCAATTATAACACTATTAATAATAAGGGGAGTCCTACTTAAACTAGTGTTATCTCTTTTATTTAGTTAAAGGGTCGTAGCATAAAAGGTTATATGGATATATGTATAATAATGGCAAACATGATAAAACCCAACTTTTAAATTACTTAGAGTACAATTACGTAATAGGTTATCCATAATGTGGATTTACAGGTCTCTACAATGTAATAATATTTATTATTATTAGTTTTTTACAAAATGAAGGAGATCTCTGCTGTGATGTGAGAATTCATCAAACATTTCACGTGGTATTTCATAGAGAAACTACCAATAAACTTCAATTCTATATATTAAATTATGCTGGTATGGTTGCTCAGTGGCTAAGGTTCAGACAGTGGAGTGCACTGTCCAAGGTTTGAATCAACAACTGACATTACGGTTGAAGGAAGTTCACGCACAGGTCTGCAGGCCCATATATACTGGCGGGTGAAGTATAGTAAGTATTATATTGTGAATTATCTCCTTTTACTTACCTTGGGCAATCATAATCAAGTTTGTAAGGTTTTTAAGATCTGAGATCTGATTTTCTTCAGGTGTGAAACACGGGTTCTTTTTTGAAACTAATTAAATCCTCAACAATAAATCAAACTTTAAAACATTAACCTCAAAAATATGGGTAAATCTTAACAGCCTAAGATTTTATTTAATTTATGTGTTGTAGTTATTTGCATATAAAAAAAATCACAGTGGTTTTAAATTGATCTACATATATTTTAATAATTTGCCTCCTACCATAAAGATCTTTAATTTTATTTATGTACATAACTAATATATGCTAAACATATATGTTCAATATATATGAAAGTATAGTTTAGAATAGTATTAAACCTTACTTACACATTACACATTATTAAACCTTTCTGACCAAGTCAAATAAGATAGTTTTAAACAAAATCGGAAATGCCAGTAAATACATTTTGTAAATAAAATTTGTATCGATAGAAAATAGGTTATATAAACTGACCAAAGTTATAGTGGTGGACCAAAGGAAGTCCATTTATTACATCTTGATGGGATGAAAACCACCTTTGTAGTGAAAGGAGTGGAGTTTGCTTTGTTTGAAAAAGTTTTCTAGATAACCCCCACTTTAAATAGAAATGTCCCTCTCTCACGTTGTGTCATTTTGTCCTGTTTCATTTTAAATATTTATTTAAAATTATTAGATCTTATTTATTTGCTGGTTATCAGAGATCGTTTATTATTACAAATTTAGGCATATGTTCAAATATTAAAATTAATTCGCTGTTAAACATTGTAAATATTCCTCTGCACGTGGTAAAATGCAACATTCTTTACCTTTATTTATAAGCACTGTAGGATACCTAAAATATCTCAATAATGCCTGTAATTGTCGTTAAATACTTAAGTATTTAAATGAAATAATGAAAGAATTTCATTTTAATAATTCTAGTTCTAAACACAGGTTTAAAATAATGTACTATTTAAATCAGTGCTTCATAGGACATTAAACTAGTAAGTGACGGTTATGTATGTAATAGCTAACATATAAAGAGTAGTTTACTGAGTAAAACAACATAAAATCCACGTACATATAATATATAACGAGTAGTCTACTGCATAAAACAACATACAATCCACGTGCATGTAATATGTAAAGAGTGATCTACTGAGTAAAACAACATATAATCCACGTACATATAATATATAAAGAGTAGTCTACTGAGTAAAACAACATATAATCCACGTACATGTAATATATAAAGAGTAGTTTATTGTGTAAAACAACATATAATCCACGTACATATAATATATAACGAGTAGTCTACTGCATAAAACAACATACAATCCACGTGCATGTAATATATAACGAGTAGTCTACTGAGTAAAACAACATATAATCCACGTGCATGTAATATGTAAAGAGTGATCTACTGCATAAAACAACATATAATCCACGTACATATAATATATAACGAGTAGTCTACTGCATAAAACAACATACAATCCACGTGCATGTAATATGTAAAGAGTGATCTACTGAGTAAAACAACATATAATTCACGTACATATAATATATAACGAGTAGTCTACTGCATAAAACAACATACAATCCACGTGCATGTAATATGTAAATAGTGATCTACTGAGTAAAACAACATAAAATCCACGTACATATAATATATAACGAGTAGTCTACTGCATAAAACAACATACAATCCACGTGCATGTAATATGTAAAGAATGATCTACTGAGTAAAACAACATAAAATCCACGTACATATAATATATAACGAGTAGTCTACTGCATAAAACAACATACAATCCACGTGCATGTAATATGTAAATAGTGATCTACTGAGTAAAACAACATAAAATCCACGTACATATAATATATAACGAGTAGTCTACTGCATAAAACAACATACAATCCACGTGCATGTAATATGTAAAGAGTGATCTACTGAGTAAAACAACATAAAATCCACGTACATATAATATATAACGAGTAGTCTACTGCATAAAACAACATACAATCCACGTGCATGTAATATGTAAATAGTGATCTACTGAGTAAAACAACATAAAATCCACGTACATATAATATATAACGAGTAGTCTACTGCATAAAACAACATACAATCCACGTGCATGTAATATGTAAAGAATGATCTACTGAGTAAAACAACATAAAATCCACGTACATATAATATATAACGAGTAGTCTACTGCATAAAACAACATACAATCCACGTGCATGTAATATGTAAAGAGTGATCTACTGAGTAAAACAACATATAATTCACGTACATATAATATATAACGAGTAGTCTACTGCATAAAACAACATACAATCCACGTGCATGTAATATGTAAAGAGTGATCTACTGAGTAAAACAACATAAAATCCACGTACATATAATATATAACGAGTAGTCTACTGCATAAAACAACATACAATCCACGTGCATGTAATATGTAAAGAGTGATCTACTGAGTAAAACAACATATAATCCACGTACATATAATATATAAAGAGTTATCTACTGAGTAAAACAACACATAAACCACCTACATATAATATGTAAAGAGTAGTATACTGAGTAAAACAACATATAATTCACGTACATATAATATGTAAAGAGTAGTCTACTGAATAAAACAACATATAATCCACGTACATGTAATATGTAACGAGTAGTCTACTGAGTAAAAAAACATATAATCCACGTACATGTATTATATAAAGAATAAACTACTGAGTAAAACGGCATATAAGCCACGTAAATGTAATTTGTTATAAATCTATAAAGATAAACCATAATGGAAGTAATATTTTTATTAACGTGTAAGTAAAGGGTTGGGAAAAAGTCTAGTGGCGATGTAATAGCTTTATTATTAATTGGACTAGAGGATTAAAATTTAATTAATAAAATTGCAAACTAAAATTACATTTTTTAACGGTCTTACTGACTCTACACCTCCAATGGGAGACGGCCCATAAGAAGTCAGAAGACTATTTTAAGTATTTGTCGATGAGTATACCATTTAAAGGTCTTAATTAAGATAACATTATGCTTAAAATTAAACCTAAAAAATTAACCCTAAACAAAATGGCGGCGCTTGAAAGTTTCAATACTAATCTTATGAGTAAATTCAAGAATGCCTTAATGTACACAAATACCTAGTTTAAGATTTATTAGGTGTCCTGTTATTCTTATATGAGAACGGTCCACGAGGAGTCTGAAGAACACTCTTAATTAAAGGAAAGGTTGCTATGCACATCTTTTTAAAGAACTGGTCACGCAAAGAACAATGCCGCAAACCGCACTTCAAAAGGACTGGTCACGCAAAGAACAATGCCGCAAACCGCACTTCAAAAGCTTCATCCGTTACAAAATGGTGACGACTCAAAGATTTTAAACCGCGGCATGATTTAACGGTCTAATTTGCGGCATGAACTTCTACTAATTAAGACCTTTAAAATGATATTACATCGACCTATGCTTACATTTAAAATGATCTACTGACTTCTTGCTGTCCGTCTCTCATTGCAGATAAAGAGTCAATAACAACTTTAAATGATTTGTTTTTACTTTCCAATGTAATTAGTTAAGTCTTAATACTGTAGTCTAATTACTATTAAAACTATTGAACTGTCTCCAGACCTTTTCTCAACCCTTTATATGTTATCATACGTTTCTCTTTTAGAGACCCTTCATTAGTTGTTATATCAATGAAAAGCCGAAAATTTAAGCTGTAACCTGCGTCACTTGGTACGAGTATATATTTTATTTTGTATTTAAATTAAACACTATATGTAACATATGACAAATATTTGTGCCAGAGAACAATACATGTCCTTTTAATTGTTTAAATTTTAAAGTGTTAAAATAATTAGTCAAAATTTTTACCTAACTTAATAACATGGTTTTAGCTTTTCACTATTAACTGCAACAGTGAATTACTAAGACAGAAGTTACATACATGAAAAAAACATTTAGTTTTTATGTTATTTTAGTGTTAATTATCAAGATAATTTTAAAATAAATGTTATATTTCATATTGAACGTCTAAGATGACCAGTATTTTTTACTAATAGGCAATAAAACCTATTGCCTATTATTTGTAGCATCATTTGAGTCACTCCATAAAAACAGACTGGTATATAAACAGAGTAGTCATCTTGTTTTATGTACTATATATTTTATGAAAATCAAAATAATGAAGCTATTTAATTTAAGTAGCTATTTGTAAAAAGGAATAGCTACAGCAAATTGATGAAACTATTGCAAATTTAACATCCTTGTATAAGGCATTTTATTATGATTGCTATAACTAAAATAGCAATAAAGCACACATCCTAATTTTTAAAGGTAAATATATAATTATTATTTATTATTATATAATTAGTCAAATCCTCCTAGTAATGTAGGTTAATATGTCAACAACCATATTGCTGGAAACTGTTTCAGATTAATTTTACTCCCTTTTAATTCATGTAAATGAAGAAAAATAAGTATTTTCACACTACTGAATGAAAATATATGAGAAATGTCTACAGGATGTTATGCTGTATGACAATAGTCAGAATTTATGTAAATTTTTTTGTTATATTTTGTGTTTTTGCGATCCCCCCCTCCCCCAATGTTAATTCGTCTATAGAGGAAGTTGGTAGATAAGGTAGTTTCTGACGTAATGCAACTAAGGTTAGAGAACATGAGATTTATATTCAGGTATTGCACCTACTTTTGATTTTAAACCTTCGATTCAATTATAAATCCAGTAACTTTAAACGGAAAATGGTTAAATATTGTAAAATAAACCTTAAGGTAATATTAAAAGATTAGCTATCATTGCTAAGTAAAATGTGACTCTTAGAGAACCCAATAACGTAGAAATACTTAAGCCTAAAAGAAAAAAACGTTTACTGTCAATAGATCAGAATCTCATGGCTCAGAATCTTGTAATATAGAAAATGAAGCTGTATCACAGGTCAAGGCCTACTTATTGGTCAAACCCCTATAGAAAAATATCGCATAACACAGAAACTGAAGTTGTTGTATAACCCAGAAACGTTTTGTACTATGACTGTCAAAAGAGTCTGTGAAGAGTTAAAACACTCTACCCTAATATATTCGGAGCTATGGGACCTCACACAGAAAATTAAAGATTCAAGACCTTAATGATTTTATTATATATTATAATTATAGCGTTTATAACAAATATTGTTTGTACAAATGTCTGTTTTACTAAACTATAAAATGTGTACTAAATTTATTCTCTTATGGAAGGAATTCTCTGATTGGTAGCATTTTGATTTGTAATACTCGAACATAAAGATCTTTCTATAAAGCATCCCCTTAGTTTATTTCAGGTTTACCCAGAAACAGTAAAATCGTTCACAACCTACTCCTTCATCACTATAAACCCTCTGATATCACCTATTTGTTCCACCATCTTCGTTGTAATCCGATTTCAAGCTTATTCCGCTACTTAAACTTTATTGTTCATGTTTACATTTTATGCTCAGAACGAAAAAGAAGTAGTTTAAGTACTCTATAGCGACTTTTCCAGTGTTTTGAAACCCAACTAATAATATGTTTAACAGAGTATCACTTGACGATAGAAATTACATGAAATGTAAACGATAATTGGTATATGTTAAATTTATTTAAACGATTTAGGTTGAATTTAGCTTAGCATTTATTCCCCTTATAGTACATACAAATTAGAGAAATCCGAGATTTTTCCTTATATAGATAAAGTCGGGTAAGGAAGAGATTCTTATAGAAAAGAAATTCTCATACTGTCTGAAATTACCAACATTTATCATTGAAATATATAATTTTTAATCGTTTTTATATGTACTAAACAAATTTATAAAATAATATAACATTAATAATATACAATAAGTGAATACATTTATTTCCTAAATCATTAACATTTTTACAAAACTTAATCCAGATCTTAAAATTAATTTTTTTTAAGGATTTGTGATAAGTGAACTTATTCTATGAATATTTCAGTTACTCTTTGTAATATGAGTGTTGGTCTACATTAATTAAATGGTAATAAGCCATTAATTTAAGTTAAAATGTTTACAGGTACACTATGTTAATCAATGTATTTACAAAAAATCAATATCTTAAAATAGCCATAATTTCAATTTAATCATAAAAGAGTTAAAAATGTTACTGCTCTTAAATAAGCTGGTAATTAATTGAACATTTTGTCTTAAAACTGAAAATAATGCTTGAAAAGCTCAAATTTTTAAGTGCGCAAATAAGACAGATAATCGATAATAGATGATAGACAAAGTAAGCATTGTTAAAATTAAATAGTTTTCTCTTAACATTGGTTTGGTAATTTCCACTATGACAAGGCACTCCTTACTCATCCTCTACAATCACATTTTGGGGGGGGGGATAAAAGTAGATTAAAATTTCACCAATAACATTACTTGTAATTTATTTTCAAAGAAGCAACACAAAGTTCAAAAGGAATAAGATAAGGAACAGATTGATATCGGAAAGTAGTCTCCAGATTGTCTAAGTGAATAAATAGGTAAACACTGCCTACAAATCAGCCATATACAGTGCTAACCATTTCAAGTATTGCTGAATCTGCTAGTCGTTTGGCTTCAACTATGGCATATGAAATTTTACTATTAGATAGTACTGTGTTTACCTTAAAACTTAAATTAATCATTAGTTGTCAAAATATCACTGTATGGCATAAAATGCAGCTGGCAGGCCTGAAGGGCCTGAAGAAAGCTTCACAGTTATTTAGTTACAACAAAAGTTAAAGATTGTCTTACTTTACCAGGCTACATTAGGGATAAGAAGCCCTCTCTAACACTTAACCTGGGAACCAACGGCTTAAGGGGGCCTCTAAACCACCACCAGTGACCGGACAGGTGGACTGCGTGCAAGGGCGGGATCGCTCGGACGGCTACCCATCCAAGGAACAGCCACGCCCTATCTTGCGATAACGTTGGAACCCTTCGTTCAAGGCCACTTGCAAAGTTACCGTATATTATTAAGCAAATATTTTCTAGATGAGCATCACCTCAAATGGAAGGTACAGTAAAAATAAGAAGAACAACTATTATTTACTATAAAAAAGAAAAAAATACTTCACCGTATACTAGTCACATACATAAATGCATATATGTAAAAAAATTCAATCCAAACGTTTTCCACTCCATTTCTATCGTAAAACATTTGTTTTTACGTAGTTAGACATCTGGTTTGTCCTACATAGGAGTGCAGGTGTAGGAGAAGGTATACAGGTCGTAAATATATATTGGGTGCAGTTTGTATGGTAAGTAACTACTAAATAGGCCACTACATCTACTGCAGGAAGTCACTTTTCTACAGAATGGGCCCATATTTTTGTTCGGTAGTTTATTTGCCTTCTTCAGTTTACAGGTCTGACAAGGAAGAAACATGTGCCGTTTCAATAATACACAACATAACATTAGAATAACTCCACCATTATGTGCACTGGTCATACGTCATATTTATATTAATTATAACCTTTATCATTCTGTAGAGTATCAACTTTGTTTTGTGAGAAAATGTTGTTTTAATTATCTACCACCTATTCTTGATAAATTTAATGTGCTCACTATGGACCTTGGGTTTATGTAACCGTGAAACAATATGTTGACTAATTAAAAAAACATTAAGGCCTGATCAGGAAATATTGTCTTTCCGGTATATTTTAGTTTTAAAATACATTGAAATCTTTAGTATTGGATTATTTTGTATGAGACCTTTAAATAAAGTGGTATGGTATTACCAAAAATGCAGTATTTTTACTGAAACCCTGTGTGATTCCAGAATTTAGTTTTCATTAAAGATTTGTGATAAAATTTTTTTGTTTATTTCTGAACAAGTCACTTTAGATAATTTCTCATAATAATATAAAATCACACATTTCGAAAGCATTTTTGAGAAAAAATTATCTATTATTTCTAATGGGAATCTAACTGTAATAATATTAATGTCATGCTTATAAAGCAAAGGGTCCTGCTTATTTCTTTACTTGAAACACTATATTAGTAGTTATCTTTTATTAGTAAATTTTAGGTAGTTAATTTTAATGCTAGATTCAATCAATTTATACATATATATTAAGTATATATGACAAATATATAGTATATAAAATCTTGTACTCGTTAATTTTTAAAGTATTACTTGTTAATGACACTGTATATTTATTGTTTTTTTTTAAATCTAATATAATAATAACTGCAAGTGGGTTTTGTTTACATTTTGATCGATAAGAATATCTGATACACTTTTTTCTGAATAATCCTACTAATAGAACTCAAAAGATACATTATTACTGTCTATAATAAGCAAAGTATTACACTAGTATGCATACTATACATTATACAGTTTATAATCGAAAATTAAAACTAAATAATAAATCGACTAGTCAAAAGTGTTCATTAGCTATGAAACATCATTGATTTGGGAATTTTTGCAGACATTCTGGATGTATTTTAAGACAAAAACAATATTGGTCCCTCTCGGTTGGTGAACAATTGAAGATCGACTTTCAGTAAATAACTATTGTTTATCGGCAGGAAATGGGTGAAATGAACTGTGGGTGATCTGGAGGAAGTCCATTTTATAACACCTCGATGATCTGAAAAACTGTCTTTGTTGCAAATCCAGTGGAGTTTGTATTGTTTTGGCGATGTATTCAGCAAAAAATTAACTTAATAGAACTTCTCCGCTCCCCTATAAATAGAGCATTGTCCTCTTTAATTTTCAATATTAAATCCTCTTAACTTTGGATTTACAAGAATCAAATTAATAACTTCATTATATTTTTTAGTAACTTAAAAACTCTTAAACACAGTCACAATATAAAAATTAACTATCCAACAGTCATTATTAATTAATTTTTTGGGTAACTTCGCTCGCCACTTCAGAAGGTTGACAGACCCATGTGTACATTTTATTCAACGAGCCAAGTACCAAGCATCAGCTTAGCTAGGCATTCGAACCACGTATTTGAAGTCAAAATTTTGACAATTGACCACTGAAACACCATGACGGCATATATTGGAGTGATTGATAATATACACAATACCTTTTGTCGCAGTAAATTCATTTTCCATTTCAGTTCTCATTATTTATTTTTTTAAATATGTTTTGAATATGTTTTACATGTTTACACCCATATATCAATGTACGTGTATGGGTGGGTCAAAACCACTGTACGTGTGTGCGTGGGTGGGTGGGTCAAAACCACTGTACGTGTATGGGTGGGTGGGTGGGTCAAAACCACTGTACGTGTGTGGGTGGGTGGGTGGGTCAAAACCACTGTAAGTGTGTGGGTGGGAGGGTGGGCTTTTAATCAAGTGACCTTTAATTTTGGTTTTTGAAGGAGTGAAAAAAACCTATTATCCTTATCACGTCTTCTTAATTTGGACGTGGTTTTGTTTTATCGATTTGTAGATTCTGCTACTTAGTAAAAAGATATTACGAGGATTGAGTGGCTTTGAAAAATATTAACCAATCACAACATTAATTTTAATTTTACTAAAAATTCTACTGCATTACAGTTACAGTGAATCTAAAAAAAATCCCTACAAATGTTATCTTAGAGAAAACATTAAACTTTTTATATAATATCTAAAATAAATGCTTTATTAAAAAGCTACGCCTAAAGGAAGTATTAGGGAATAAACATTTCTTTAATTAATAATTATAAAATAAATTAGTACATATTTTCGTACAAGAATTAGTAGTAATATTAAAATATTAGTTACTTTCAGTTCGTTAACAGCATATTAGTATAATAATTAGCTAAATAAAATCCTAAAAATGTAGCTTAAAGTACCCACAAAATCACAAAATATCAGATCATAACCCTTGAGATTATGTAAAATATTTAATGGAATCCAAACGCTTCCATCGCTTGTCTAATGAACAAAGAGTTTTATTTTACGACTTATTTAAACTTTCATATATTAGAGTGTATGGAATACCTGTATGCCAGTGAATAGTTAATGCTTTTTACTTTTTGCTTCTTTGTTTAGTCCATGAACCATATGAAGAATTCGTCACGTCTCCCACAAACCACCAAATAACATCAGCAATAATATACTAACTAAATCTATTTTCATTAAAAGACGTCTATTACTACTAAAACTAAATCTATTTAATAAACTAAATTTATTAAAAGACGTCTATTACTACTAAAACATCGTCCTATGCTTACATTTAAGATTTTCTTCCGACTCCAAGTGGGCCGTCCCCCTAGTAGGTAGCGGGTCACTGAAGTATGTGTTAACATTTTCAAAAATATTTAACCGATCCTGGACTTTTTGAACACCAAGTATTATCCTATTCAGTTTAAGTCTGTAATGAGTTCAATACTTTTTTTATATGTTGCATTGTGCTATTTCCTGTCAGTCAGTAAGGTGGACGGTGTGTGATGCGTACATGAACTCAACCTGTAAACGTCATATTGATCTGATCTATTACTTGTCACCAAAAATATTTTATTAAACACATACTGAAGAATTTACTGAACTAGTTAAAAAATTTAATAAATAAAAAATAAGATATTTCAACGATTATTAAAAAATATGAAGCTATTATGATTTTAAAAAGCAGGATCTTTAATCTAACATAACATTGTCTTCTTACCCTCAATTGGACTGGTACACAAGGTCAATAATATCGCTCATTGTAATTTAATACCACTGTACGTATGTAAGGGTGGGTAGGTGGAATCGCTGTACGTGTAAGGGTAAGTGGTATTACCGTCTGTGTGTGTAAGGGTAGGTGGGCCATGCTACCGTACAAGTAAGGGTGAATCAATACCACCGTACGTATAATGGTAGGTATGTGTGTCATACCACTCACCGTACTTGTAATTATGGGTGGTCAGTACCACAGTACGATTAAGAGTGGGTTGGTCGGTCAATACCATCGTGCGGGTAAGAGTTTGTTGGTCGGTCAATAACCACCGAACGGATTAGAGTTTGTTGGTCGGTCAATACCAACGTACGGGTGAGATTGGGTTTATTGGTCAATACCACCGTAGGGAAAGAGTTGGATTGTCGGTCAATACCACCATCCGTGTTTGGAGTATGGGTGGGATGGTCAATACCACCGTACGAGTAATAGTGGGTTGGTGGGTCAATACCACCGTACGGGTAAGAGTGGGCTTGTTGGTCAATACCACAGTGCGGGTAAGAGTGGGTTGGGTTTATACTACCGTACGGGTACGAGTGGGTTGGTCGGTCAATACCACCGTATGGGTAAGAGTGGGTTTGTTGGTCAATACCACCGTGTGGGTAAGAGTGCGTTGGTTGGTCAATACCACCGTATGGCCGTATGGGTAAAAATGGGTTTGTTGGTCAATACCACCGTGCGGGAAACAGTGGGTTCGTCGGTCAATACCACCGTCCGGGTAAGAGTGGGTTGGTTGGTCAATACGACCGTCCGAGTAAGAGTGGGTTTGTTGGTCAGTACCACCGTGCGGGTAAGAGTGGTTTGGTCGGTCATTACCATCGTACGGGTGAGAGTGTGTTGGTCGGTCATTACCATCGTACGGGTGAGAGTGTGTTGGTCGGTCAATACCACCGTACGAGTAAGAGTGGGTTGGTCGGTCAATACTAACGTACCTGTAAGAGTGGGCTTGTTGGTCAATACCACCGTGCGGGTAAGAGTGGTTTGGTCGGTCAATACCACCGTGCGGGTAAGATTGCGTTGGTCGGTCAATATCACCTTATGGATAAAAGTGGGTTTATTGGTCACTACCACCGTACGAGTAAAAATGGGTTTGTTGGTCAATACCACCGTACGGGTAGGAGTGGGTTGGTCGGTCAATACCACTGTACGAGTAAGAGTGGGTTGGTCAGTCAATACCACCGTACGGGTAGGAGTGGGTTGGTCAGTCAATACCACCGTATGGGTAGGAGTGGGTTGGTCGGTCAATACCACCGTACGAGTAAGAGTGGGTTGGTCAGTCAATACCACCGTACGAGTAGGAGTGGGTTGGTCGGTCAATACCACTGTACGGGTAGGAGTGGGTTGGTCGGTCAATACCACTGTACGAGTAAGAGTGGGTTGGTCAGTCAATACCACCGTACGAGTAGGAGTGGGTTGGTCGGTCAATACCACCGTACGGGTAGGAGTGGGTTGGTCGGTCAATACCACTGTACGGGTAGGAGTGGGTTGGTCGGTCAATACCACTGTACGAGTAAGAGTGGGTTGGTCAGTCAATACCACCGTACGGGTAGGAGTGGGTTGGTCGGTCAATACCACTGTACGAGTAAGAGTGGGTTGGTCAGTCAATACCACCGTACGGGTAGGAGTGGGTTGGTCAGTCAATACCACCGTACGGGTAGGAGTGGGTTGGTCGGTCAATACCACCGTACGGGTAGGAGTGGGTTGGTCAGTCAATACCACCGTACGGGTAGGAGTGGGTTGGTCGGTCAATACCACCGTACGGGTAGGAGTGGGTTGGTCAGTCAATACCACCGTACGGGTAGGAGTGCGTTGGTCGGTCAATACCACTGTACGAGTAAGAGTGGGTTGGTCAGTCAATACCACCGTACGGGTAGGAGTGGGTTGGTCGGTCAATACCACCGTACGGGTAGGAGTGGGTTGGTCAGTCAATACCACCGTACGAGTAAGAGTGGGTTGGTCGGTCAATACTACCGTACGGGTAGGAGTGGGTTGGTCAGTCAATACCACCGTACGGGTAGGAGTGGGTTGGTCGGTCAATACCACTGTACGAGTAAGAGTGGGTTGGTCAGTTAATACCACCGTACGGGTAGGAGTGGGTTGGTCGGTCAATACCACCGTACGGGTAGGAGTGGGTTGGTCGGTCAATACCACCGTACGGGTAGGAGTGGGTTGGTCAGTCAATACCACCGTACGGGTAGGAGTGGGTTGGTCAGTCAATACCACCGTACGGGTAGGAGTGGGTTGGTCGGTCAATACCACCGTACGGGTAGGAGTGGGTTGGTCAGTCAATACTACCGTACGGGTAGGAGTGGGTTGGTCGGTCAATACCACTGTACGAGTAAGAGTGGGTTGGTCAGTCAATACCACCGTACGGGTAGGAGTGGGTTGGTCGGTCAATACCACCGTACGGGTAGGAGTGGGTTGGTCGGTCAATACCACCGTACGGGTAGGAGTGGGTTGGTCAGTCAATACCACCGTACGTGTAGGAGTGGGTTGGTCGGTCAATACCACTGTACGAGTAAGAGTGGGTTGGTCAGTCAATACCACCGTACGGGTAGGAGTGGGTTGGTCGGTCAATACCACCGTACGGGTAGGAGTTGGTTGGTCAGTCAATACCACCGTACGGGTAGGAGTGGGTTGGTCGGTCAATACGACCGTACGGGTAGGAGTGGGTTGGTCGGTCAATACCACTGTACGAGTAAGAGTGGGTTGGTCAGTCAATACCACCGTACGGGTAGGAGTGGGTTGGTCGGTCAATACCACTGTACGGGTAGGAGTGGGTTGGTCGGTCAATACCACCGTACGAGTAAGAGTGGGTTGGTCAGTCAATACCACCGTACGGGTAGGAGTGGGTTGGTCGGTCAATACCACCGTATGGGTAGGAGTGGGTTTGTTGGTCAATACCACCGTACGGGTAGGAGTGGGTTGGTCTGTCAATACCACTGTACGAGTAAGAGTGGGTTGGTCAGTCAATACCACCGTACGAGTAAAAGTGGGTTTGTTGGTCAATACCACCGTACAGGTAAGTTTGTTAGTCGGTCAATACCACCGTATGGGTAAGAGTGGGTTTGTTGGTCAATACCACCGTACGAGTAAGAGTGGGTTGGTCGGTGAGCATGATTCGAGACGCATGAAGTAGTGAAGACGGTAGTAAAACTTAAAAACAATTACTTAACAAAATTAGTTAAAAAGGAAGCACCCTTTATACTAATAGAAACCTTTCTTACCTTCCAAATAGCTGAGTTCAGGCAGCTATAGGAATTAAACCTTGATTGTTTTGTAAAACTGGTCCTACACTCTACAGTTTCAATTAAAAAATTAAATGGCATTTATGTACACTGATATCAAATTAATTGATATTTCTAATCAGAAATCGAATGCATTTAAAAATATTAAAGTTGTCAAGTAGAAGTTATTTAAAATGGAACATTTCCAAATATTCAATAAAGTTAACTTAAAATAAAGTTAAGGTTAAATAGTAACCATAACGATAATACTGGACTAAATATTATTAGTTGAAAATAATTTATAATTCTTCTATGTCTATTATTTTATTTCCAGGTGAGTTTCCTTACCGTTTACTACACATGGGCAACAGTGTGTGGTATCTATCACACAGTATATCATTTACATAAAGACATTAGTTTCATAGGTGTACACCAGAGAAGTACTGACGTATACTGGGGGAACTGTGTGTGGTATCACAGAGAATAGTATTAAATTCAAGACGTTAGTATCAAAGGTTTACCAGAGAAGTACTGATGTATACACGGGGAACAGTGTGTGGTATCACGGAGTATAGCATTTACTTAAAGACGTTAGTATCATAGGTGTATCAGAGAAGTACTGACGTATACACGGCGAACTGCGTGTGTTATCACGGAGTATAGTATTTACTTAAAGACGTTAGTATCATAGGTGTACCGGAGAAGTACTGACGTATACACGGCGAACTGCGTGTGTTATCACGGAGTATAGTATTTACTTAAAGACGTTAGTATCATAGGTGTACCAGAGAAGTACTGACGTATACAGGGGGAACAGTGTGTGTTATCACGCAGTAAAGCATTTATTTAAAGACGTTAGTATCATAGGTGTATCAGAGAAGTACTGACGTATACACGGCGAACTGCGTGTGTTATCACGGAGTATAGTATTTACTTAAAGACGTTAGTATCAAAGGTTTACCAGAAAAGTACTGATGTATACACGGGGAACAGTGTGTGGTATCACGCAGTAAAGCATTTACTTAAAGACGTTAGTATCATAGGTGTATCAGAGAAGTACTGACGTATACACGGCGAACTGCGTGTGTTATCACGGAGTATAGTATTTACTTAAAGACGTTAGTATCAAAGGTGTATCAGACAATTACTGACGTACACAGGGGGAACTGTGTGTGGTATCAGGCAGTAAAGCATTTACTTAAAGACGTTAGTATCATAGGTGTACACCAGAGAAGTACTGACGTATACACGGCGAACTGTGTGTGGTATCACGGAGTATAGTATTTACTTAAAGACGTTAGTATGCTAGGTTTACACCAGAGAAATACTGACATATACACGGGGAACAGTGTGTGGTATCACGGAGTATAGCATTTACTTAAAGACGTTAGTATCAAAGGTGTATCAGAGAAGTACTGTCGTATACAGGGGGAACTGTGTGGGGTATCACGGAGTATAGTATTTACTTAAAGACGTTAGTATGCTAGGTGTACACCAGAGAAGTACTGACGTATACAGGGGGAACTGTGTGTGGTATCACGGAGTATAGTATTTACTTTAAGACGTTAGTATGCTAGGTGTACACCAGAGAAGTACTGACGTATACAGGGGGAACTGTGTGTGGTATCACGGAGTATAGTATTTACTTTAAGACGTTAGTATGCTAGGTGTACAACAGAGAAGTACTGACGTATACTGGGGGAACCTGTGTATGGTATCACGGAGTATAGTATTTACTTAAAGACGTTAGTATGCTAGGTGTGCACCAGAGAAGTACTGTCGTATACAGGGGGAACTGTGTGTAGTATCACGGAGTATAGTATTTACTTAAAGACGTTAGTATGCTACAGTGTACACCAGAGAAGTACTGAGGTATACAGGGGGAACTGTGTATGGTATCACGGAGTATAGTATTTACTTAAAGACGTTAGTATGCTACAGTGTACACCAGAGAAGTACTGACGTATACAGGGGGAACTGTGTATGGTATCACGGAGTATAGTATTTACTTTAAGACGTTAGTATGCTACATGTACACCAGAGAAGTACTGAGGTATACAGGGGGAACTGTGTATGGTATCACGGAGTATAGTATTTACTTTAAGACGTTAGTATGCTACATGTACACCAGAGAAGTACTGACGTATACAGGGGGAACTGTGTATGGTATCACGGAGTATAGTATTTACTTTAAGACGTTAGTATGCTACATGTACACCAGAGAAGTACTGAGGTATACAGGGGGAACTGTGTATGGTATCACGGAGTATAGTATTTACTTTAAGACGTTAGTATGCTACATGTACACCAGAGAAGTACTGAGGTATACAGGGGGAACTGTGTATGGTATCACGGAGTATAGTATTTACTTTAAGACGTTAGTATGCTACATGTACACCAGAGAAGTACTGACGTATACAGGGGGAACCATGTATGGTATCACGGAGTATAGTATTTACTTTAAGACGTTAGTATGCTACATGTACACCAGAGAAGTACTGACGTATACAGGGGGAACCATGTATGGTATCACGGAGTATAGTATTTACTTTAAGACGTTAGTATGCTAGATGTACACCAGAGAAGTACTGAGGTATACAGGGGGAACTGTGTATGGTATCACGGAGTATAGTATTTACTTTAAGACGTTAGTATGCTAGATGTACACCAGAGAAGTACTGACGTATACAGGGGGAACTGTGTATGGTATCACGGAGTATAGTATTTACTTTAAGACGTTAGTATGCTAGATGTACACCAGACAAGTACTGACGTATACAGGGGGAACTGTGTATGGTATCACGGAGTATAGTATTTACTTTAAGACGTTAGTATGCTAGATGTACACCAGAGAAGTACTGACGTATACAGGGGGAACTGTGTATGGTATCACGGAGTATAGTATTTACTTTAAGACGTTAGTATACTAGGTGTACACCAGAGAAGTACTGAGGTATACAGGGGGAACTGTGTATGGTATCACGGAGTATAGTATTTACTTTAAGACGTTAATATGCTAGATGTACACCAGACAAGTACTGACGTATACAGGGGGAACTGTGTATGGTATCACGGAGTATAGTATTTACTTTAAGACGTTAGTATACTAGGTGTACACCAGAGAAGTACTGAGGTATACTGGGGGAACTGCATGTGGTATCACGGAGTATAGTATTTACTTTAAGACGTTAGTATACTAGGTGTACACCAGAGAAGTACTGAGGTATACAGGGGGAACTGTGTATGGTATCACGGAGTATAGTATTTACTTTAAGACGTTAGTATACTAGATGTACACCAGACAAGTACTGACGTATACAGGGAGAACTGTGTATGGTATCACGGAGTATAGTATTTACTTTAAGACGTTAGTATGCTAGATGTACACCAGAGAAGTACTGACGTATACAGGGGGAACTGTGTGTGGTATCACGGAGTATAGTATTTACTTAAAGACGTTAGTATGCTAGATGTACACCAGAGAAGTACTGACGTATACAGGGGGAACTGTGTATGGTATTACGGAGTATAGTATTTACTTTAAGACGTTAGTATACTAGGTGTACACCAGAGAAGTACTGAGGTATACTGGGGGAACTGCATGTGGTATCATGGAGTATAGCATTTACTTAAAGACGTTAGTATGCTAGATGTACACCAGAGAAGTACTGACGTATACTGGGGGAACTGCATGTGGTATCACGGAGTATAGCATTTACTTAAACACGTTAGTACCTATGCTAGATGTACACCAGAGAAGTACTGACGTATACTGGGGGAACTGCATGTGGTATCACGGAGTATAGTATTTACTTAAAGACGTTAGTATGCTAGGTGTACACCAGAGAAGTACTGACGTAAAACACCTTCATTTATTGGAGAAGGTAAAATAAAACCCATAGTGATAAAGTTTAAGAAGCGTAATAAGCTTAAAATCGGATTAAAACGAAGATGGTGGAACAAATAGGTGATATAAGAGGGTTTACAGTAGTGGGGAGGTGGTGGGAAAGTTTACGGTTTCTGGTGAAATGTAAAATAAACTGAGAAGGTACTTTAGTAGGATTTTATATCACCCAAATTTATTATATTAGGGTAATGAAATGTTGTTTATTGTCAAGTCAATGATGAAATTGTATTTTATTTTAACCAATCATATTTTTAGAATATGTAGTGAAATATCTTTTTCTTGACCATTTTTTACTTTATAATCTACCAATGAATAAAATAATAAAAAAAATAACAACGATTAGTTCAAGAGAGGTTTTGTGTTTTATATTTAGGTCAGTCAATGACATTCATATAATAAAGTTTATCTTCACATCTATTTGTTACAGGGATGGTAACTACTTATATTTTTCTATTGACTATTTATATTATATTTACGTCAATAGGTGAATAACAGTCTAATAATGCATTTTGCTGTAATTTTAATTTAACAGATAATACATCAGTAGCAACAAAAGTGTTAGTAAATTCAGGCAACAACTGTTTGAAACCTTAGGTTCTCCATATGTTAGGTTAAACCTAAAACTTAAACAATGTGTTACATTGGTTTGTACGGGCCTCCAGCTTAATAATCAGCGTTTTCAAGGGTGTTATAACATATCCATAAATAGGCCTATATAGGAAATAAATAAATTATCATTTCATAACCTAAAACGAGTGTATAATGCTTACTACAACATGATTAATAACCATTAATATATGTCATAAAATACTTTGGGTTTGGAGAGCAGCTAAAAGAATGTTTCTAAATTCTGCTTATAAGTTAGCTTTAAGACGTACAGTTTTACAAAGCAAATAATAGTAAACATACATGAACCAACGCTATGAAGTGAATCAAATGTGTATTTACTAGATAAAATGGTTTCAAAAATGTCAAACTCTTTATTGGAAAATCTGAATAACTAAATAATAATTTATTAAGATATTCTACATTGCAACTGTTGGATTTGAAACTATACATAAATTCATATTTCAAAAAAAAAGAAAGCCTATGTGGCCTTACTTATCAATCATACAACCTGATTATGGAATCCATTTTGATATCCCCTGGTATGTAAAGATCATATGTGAACAAGTAAAAATGCTAATTAAGAAATAATTTTTTTTAATTAACGTTATTTATTAATTACGTGGCTACAGATTCTTAGCTAGACAAAACAAAAACTGACATCAGTTTCTTTTTCTGTTGTATACACTTGATGGAATAACGTTGGTTTTAAAAAAGAATACATTTTTTAAAATTATTCCACAAAAATTATTCCACATATGTTTTTTCTACACTAGAACCCCGATAATCCGAACTAATTGGGACCGGGCCTGGTTCGGATTACGGAAAATTCGGATTAACCGAAAAAAGTTTATAAAGGGGAATTTGTTATATTAAACATTGTTAACGTGATATTTGTACATAACAATGCTACAAAGAGCATAAAAAAGCATTCCTCTAGCTTCTAAACATTTAATTTAAACGATTAATAAAAGAAAACGTAACAAAAATAACCTAAAGAACTGACTATAGTTGTTTTATAACCAAACACTGTACTACACTTGGCAGTAAATGGGAGTGTAGTTCGGTTAGTCAATGATAAATACTGTTCTGTGTAATTTCTAAGTTGATCGAGTTCACTAAATGTCAGTCGGGTGGCAGCACCTTGCGGGTTCCCAATGCGTGAAGACAACGGCGTGTCGCGCGCATCCCCCCACCCATTGGCTTAATCCCGCCTCTGCCACGCACGCAGTGTCTGTCTGACGTCTGGTCTGAATCGTTCGGCCATTACAGTGTTTGTTTACTTTTGGTACTGTGACTTGACATTGTGTTCTAACATTGTGACTGGTTTTAGTGATTAGTGTAATTAACATACAGCAATGGCAACTAAACGAAAACATACGACTTGTTCCTTAAAAGAGAAACTTGAGGTTTTGAATCGCTTAGATAAAGGTGAAAGCGCAGTAAAACTAGCTGTGGAATTTGGCGTAGGAAAAGCTACGATTTCTGACTGGAAAAAAAACCGGGCAAAGCTAGAACAGTTCTGCACGGCCTCCTCTAGCCAAACTCTCGAAAATCACCAGACATCAAAAGTTTCGAAATTTGACAAAGTTGATGAAGCTCTCTATTTGTGGTTCGTACAAGAGAGAGAAAAAGGTACACCCTTAAGTGGGCCTCTTGTACAGGAAAAAGCTATGCAGTTAAATAATTTAATGAATGGCGATGAATCGTTCACTGCGAGCAATGGATGGTTGAACCGGTGGAAGATGCGTCATGGTATCCGCCAGTTGACGATTACTGGAGAGCAGCTCTCTTCAGATAATGCGGCGGCACAAGCTTATTTGGACGAGTTTTCTGATGTTATAAGTGAAGGAGGCTATTCTCCTCAGCAAATATACAATGCTGACGAAACCGGCCTAAACTTTAAAGCGTTGCCGAACAAAAGTTTAGCTTCGCAGCAAGAAAACCGTGCCCCTGGATATAAAATGAACAAAGAGAGGGTAACATTGATGGCCTGTAGCAATGCCACTGGTAACCATAAATTACCATTAATGATGATTGGGAAAGCAAAAAATCCGAGGGCGTTTAAGAATGTAAACATGAAGTCCCTACCGGTTTACTACACTAATCAAAAGCGAGTGTGGATGGACATGGCTCTATTTAAGACTTGGTTTCACAACCAATTTGTGCCGGCAGTCAAACGCTTCAACAAAGGTAATGACTTGCCAAATAAGGCAATCCTATTTGTTGATAACGCTCCATCTCACCCAGACGTCACTGAACTTGAAAGTGGCGAAATCAAGACTATGTTTCTGCCACCCAACGTTACAGCATTGTTGCAACCAATGGACCAAGGAGTTCTCCAAGCAATGAAGCTAGCCTATCGCAAAAAGTTTCTCCGCACTCTTATAGAAGAAGATGCTACACTAACTTTAATGGAGAAAATCAAAAGAGTAACGATAAAAGACGTTGCGTACTGGTCTGCTGAGGCATGGGATGGCGTCACTGAACAGGCAATTCGAAAGTCTTGGAGAAAGCTCTGGACTTCCCTTAATTTCGTCGATTCTCCAGATGACTGTTGTGATCAAGGACCCCTGCTTCAACTGGTGAGAGAAATTCCCGGTTGTGAAGACGCAAACAATGCTGACATGGATGAATGGGTGGCAGGAGATCCCGACACCCACGAGAATCTCTCAGATGAGGACATCGTAGCTGCGGTGAGTCGTCGAGAACCTGAGCCCGAGAGCAGCGATGACGATAACGAGGGAAGCGGCACCGGCGGCAGTGAGCTAGTATCGCACTCCGACGCAGCAGCCGCATTTGATCTTGCCCTAAGATACGCAGAGCAAAGCCCCGTGTCTACACCTACTGACCTATTGTTTCTGCGACGATGGCGCAGCACTGCTTCTTCAAACAGGTTTTCTTCTTTAAAACAATTAAAGTTAACTGACATGACTAAACTTTCTTAAAATTTGTAATGTACTGTACTCTACTTTACTTGATATACATTTATATACTGCACTTAAAACCTAAATAAACAGTTTTCGTTGCAGAAACATGTACAGTACTGTTAATTGCTCATCCTTCACTCTAACTTGCACTAAAAAAAAAAAAAAAAAAAATCGGCGCAGGCCACCGGTTCGGATTATCCGGAAATTCGGACTAACGAGGTTCGGATTAGCGGGGTTCTAGTGTATTTACAAAAACTGATGATGCCTTAATCGGCGAAAGCGCTATTTAAATAAAAATTTTTGGAATAATTTTAAAAAATGTATTCTTTTAAAAAATCAGTTTCTTTGTAAGTGGTTTTAGAAAGGATGACAGTTTTTATATTTTTTATACAATGTAAATTAATAAATACTGATACATTAAATTTAATTTGTTGACTCCAAGTTATACATAACCATTAGTTTTCAACATTTTTGGATATCTATTTATCACTTTTATTACTACGTTGTATAAATATTTAAAAAACTATAATAGTAATGTGTTAAATAATCATTATCAGAATTTAAAGGTCAACAACAACAAACCATTGCATGCCCTATAAACATTTTAAGTCCATATATACATTTGCTACGAATTTTTGAATATTTTTACATATCTTGCATGTCTTACATTTCGAAATACAGCCATTAGTTCATAGTAATTAAATGACCACAATTTATGAATTTAATTAAAAAAGGAGACAATGTCGAGTTTTCTAAACAGGAATTTCCTCTTAGCTCCATTTTAATTTCGAAGGATTACTTTGGAACTTTGCTGACTACAACTCCGAGTTTCAGTTCTCACGAGTTTCTTTAACTTTTCAGACATGTTTGTCGCTAGTCTCATGCAGTCATATTGTCAGAGGTTCCATTCACCCAGATGAGAGGTATTACAGTTTTCATAAAAATGTTATATTATATTTATTGTAATATCTCAAAATCTGCAATAAAGACGTAAATATGACTATATATTCTTCCACAATTATGAATTATATCACTGTAATATAGAGATTTTTTTATGTTGAAGTTAAATTTATATTTTTACTATATATTTTTGAAGAAGAGGTTAATCTCCTTTTTAACCTAACTCTGATTGTTCATACTGATTTGTGTGAGAAAGCTATTCATATTGTGTAGGAAGAACAACCAGTACAGTTCAAGGTGAGTATTATTGATAAAAAATCGCTCCAGATTCTGATTCGAACCTGCAATTTCTAAATCTCACCCAAAGTCCTAACCTAACGCCTTAGACCGCTCGTCCACCGGCACTCCCCAAACGTATAACATACTACTGTATTTATCCTATTCAGGTGGAAATAATATAAATACTAACCAGTTTTATGCTCTAAATCTAAAAATTACGTTATATTTTCCACTATATTACAATTAGGTCAATTAGGTCAACATCAACATTAAAGGTGTTTGTCCGGGTGCCCAGATTATTGTTCAAAGTAATTGTGTTCTTCATTTTATCACAACTGCCACTAAGAGTAGTAAATATCCTGACTCACTAACAAACTAGCAATGTATTTCCCTCCCCTCTCTCCCCCTCATAGCCCCAGCTTGTCCAAACCCCGTAAATTCTGCAGATGGGCATAACTCCAACATTTATAGTAAACTCTAGCAGTGAATTTTATATATAGTATTAATCTACTTTTTAAGCCAAAGACGAATGTACAAGTTTTAACTGAAAATTTTAATAAATATCATTTATAGACAAATAATTTGTAATACTTAAAAAGTTACTGTTTTCTTATATTTAATATATACTAAGGTGATAACTAACTTTTGTCCACTATATTCTCAAAAAGTTAACAAATTACATCACACGGTTTGTTCGTGAGTTATGCACCAAAAAGGACAAAATAGTCACTTTGGGTAGCCATATCTCTGTAAAGAAACTGTTTAGATTTTTTCCCATAACACATTTATTACTTACATGGATACTAAACATTTTATTCAAAGAATTTTCAACTTTGAAAAGGTTCGTTTTAGACTTGAAACACAATCTATCCTCATGATGTTTTGGACTCGTCACTGACGCCTTAATGATATATACAGGGTGGGGAAAATATGGAAACGTTTTCACAACAATGTTAATTTTTTCATGGATAATTTCATAATTAAAAAATTTTATTCCATAAAGTATAATGTTTTTGATCATAATAATTTACTTAAACCTGTTAAATAGCGGATAAATAGTATTCTTCAAATTAGTTTCTTCATAGTTCAAATAACCGCTACTCTGGAGAGGATAAACCTTTCGAAGTCCAGTTTTTGTCAGTTAATTTCTCTTGAATAGATCTTTCATTTGATACCAAACTCGACCTAGTCTTACGTTGAAGATTTTGGTTCAGCTCCTCATGAGCTACCCCCCTGAAAAGATGAAATGTCTCTAATAGCGTCAAAAAATATGTTCTTTGTAACCATGATGACGTGCAAGATTTCACTTTTACAAGAGAAGTCATACCCAAGTTGTGAAAGCGTTTCCATACTTTTTCTACACTGTATACGTATCCAGGGTGTTGAACAAGTATGGAACCACCTTCATTTCTCTTAAATGGGTCCAGATAAATAATTGAGATTTAGTATACCTCTGTAGAACGTTTTTGTTCTATCTTTTGATGCAGTTTGTAATTTTTTTAATCTAGAGGGGAGGGCCATTGGATTTTGTAAAAAGTTCAAGTGAAAGGCTATGATGAGTTGTCCATCATTTTAAAGCAATTTTTTTCTGAATAAGACGCCACAAGTTTCAAGCCAAAAGAACCAAAGGCTAACCAGTGGACATTTCTGATAGGATGGTTCTTTTGACTTATAACTTGTGGCGTCTTATTCAGTAAAAATAGGCTTGAAAATGATAGGCAACTCATCAAACTCTTTAATTTAATCTATTTTCGATAGCCTCCAAGAGTTACTCTTCTTAAGGTAAAAAAAACTATAAACTGCTCAAAAGATAGAAAAAAACATTCAACACAGGTATACTAAATCTTAAATATTTATCTGGACTATGTTAAGAGAAATAAAAGTTGTTCCATATATTTTCCACACCTTGTATATATGTATATTAGGTTACTTTACTAGATATCTTGCATTAGTCACTAATTTAATTACTAATCTCAATGTATCCAATACTAAAATCTTCTGCCTAGACTGTAATGTCGTACTTGTATACTTAGTATTATTTGCTGATGCAATTCACCTAAGAATAATTAAATTAAACTTAATTACCACTGCTCCAATGACAAAACGTTCCAACTCTGTCTGTCTTGAAGAATGAGCATAATTTTTTTAAATAGACCTAAGATAAATATTTAATTACAAATATATATTTTGTTTTCTTTATTGATCTGGTGCATATCTCTTGAAACCCCATGATAATTGTATTGGGCTGTGACCACTTTCAATGGTGATCAAATTAATTCTTTTATCTTGAGTTTTACACTTATCTTACTATTTGTTGTTAAAAATACTCGTATACCATCAAGTGCCGAAAAAACTATAATTATGACATTATTGTTTAAAAAACTATAATTATGACATTATTGTTTAAAAATCTATAATTATGACATTATTGTTTATATGTAAAGAAAAAAAAACCATGAAAGCTTATAATATCATAAAATTGTTAAATCTTACAGTATTACAAATTATTCAACTTTGTATAAGAGAAAAACCAAAAACTTTAGATTAACATAACTAGATAACAGACTGTGAGTCAACAGCTGATCTCTTATTTTGACCATATCTGCAGTTACAGTTTCCCCTAAAAAATAAAAATAAATTAGGTTAAAAACATAATTACAGCTGATTCTACTTATTTATGATTGCATGTACATAATATATACAATAACAATTCGTGAATACAAATTTTGTAAAATCAAGATATTTTGGGTATATCTTCTTACTAGTATGCTAAATAAGTTTCTTTTTATGGCCTCAGGTGTATCAAATGGAACGTATTATTTTGATTTGTTTTAATTTTCTTCTTTGCAATGTTTCTCTTTTTTTCTTTTTTTCACAATTTATCTCCGTTTATATTTTAAAATTCTTTAACGTAGTATAAAACAGAATCAACTAAGCATTATCTTAGTTTCGTAAATCTTTTTTCTGTTTTTACAATATCTGGAAAAATCTAAAATTTTTTGTTCTCATGTATCTTGTTATATTTTTTTTATTTATTATTGTTTTGAGTTAAATTTTAGATTATATGTGGTCATGATATGAATGTTACGTTTTTATTACAGTTATGTATCTGAATGTTATAGTAATTTCTATTTGGATTTTTCTTAAAAAGGTATCGTTAATGTATTGTCCATATACTGTAAGAATGTCAATATTTTTGAAATAAACGTTGGTAAATTGATAAAATTTTCATTTATTAATGATTTTTAGAGCTATTTTTAGTAGTTTCAGTTCTTGATCAAGATTTCATCTACTGACTGAGCCATATAAGCAAATGTTTATTAAATAGCAATAGTAACTAAAAATTACTTTACAGGTAATTTCATAGACATTAACTAAAGGAGAAACGATAATAATTTGATTAATTTACAATTACTGTTACTAGATATGACGGGCTATAATAATGTTTATTAGCCTTAAAATTAAGTATTGATTCCTGGAACATGAATGATCACAGTTAACATAGCCTTAGTTTAACATAGGTCAGGATTGTGTTTTTATGATATTTATCACAACTATCTTTAATTGAAATTAAAATTAATTGATCCTATATATAAGAAGACGTAGGAACATTTTCAAATAAACGACATCTTATAAAGCTAATTTTAGTTAATATATCACTGAAAATAGAGTAAATAAATGGCACGTTATTGTACTAATGCACTGGCAAACAATAAACATACAGTTTTATTATTATAATAATGGCTATACATCCATACTAAAGTAGTTTAGGTATTATGTCTAAATTATAATATAAAACTTATTGCCAGATAAATAGGACAACCAATTCAACCCACAGCAATGTCTTACATAATAAATACAATTTTATGTTTGTTTCTTTAATTCAATGTATTGATGCCTGAGGAAATTAATGATAAATACTTTTTTGAACATATTATGGTGCTATTAGACATATACGAGCATAACTTGAAACAAATTAATTAAGCATTAACTATATATCTACTTATTTAACAAAAAAATACTTAATATTTCATTAACATATTTTTTTCTTATATATAAAAGGTTCTCACCTATTCTTTAACTAAAACCCCATCTGTTAACATTAGAAACTCTGAAAACTTTAATTTAATATAGCCATTTAGCAAGCCAAATTTTATAATCTCATCCCTTGCGTCCAATATTTCACGAGAAGGATTTTTACCTGCAACATCGTGCCTCCATTAACTTCAGCTTGACGCAATTTATGATTTAATATTATAATAGTTAGCTACTTTATTTTCAACTGACCGTCAATGACGATCAATCTCATGATTTTACATTTAAATAAGATTGAATAGTATAATAAGATTCAAACAACTCATAACTCTTAAGTGCTTGAAATAGGAGAGCACTGACAACAATAAGCATTAAAAAGAATGTTTTAAGTATATCAAAATAATATTGCTTGTTTAGGGTTCAGTCCATGCACTGGGTGATAATTTAATGTTATGAGGAATATTTTCAAGATAAATTAGAATTTCCTTAAAGCAAAAATAAAATTAAATGACGTACTATTTACTTGGCATACTTGGTTGACTAAGCTGATCTCTCTAACATTTAACTTGGGACCTTCCGAACCACCAGCAGTGACCGAGAGGCGGGCTGCATGCAGTAATCAGGATTCTTCAACGGTCAGGTTGATTCAATTGAAATATGAAGAATTAAAACATGTTTTCAATATCATTAAGGGAGTCTTCTTAGAAAACTATAATAGGACCTAATCTGGGATGGTGATGTCTTAAATGTGTTTCTGGGATGGGTGTTGTTTCTTCTACTGGGTGTTCTTGTACTTAAGTGTATTTAATGTATGTCTCACAGCTAGTTTAAGACTTTTATGCTACCATATAGTGGAGTGCTACGGTATCAAGTGTTTGGTTCTTTATTCATGTATGGTATATTTTATACGATATCATACTCTTTAACAATGGCAGAAAAATTAAAAGGGAATGTCAGCGAATTGATTAGTGTTTCGTGTTGATTTTCTGATGAAAAAAGGAAAATTATTGTTACTCTTACCATATAGATTGCCAATAAAAGCGAGGTAGATGCTCTTGCTGTTGAGGTGGGTGTACCGGTCGGGCAATGTAGGTATCAAGTTCCACCCTCTTCCTTCGTAAATCTTGTTGTCTCCACCAATTATAAAACTAGAAGAAATAAACTACTTTTCAGTTGGTAATTAATTGGTCATTCTGGATTGCTTGGTGGTGTAATTATCTAAAGCCATCGATGTATAAATACTGCTGGATAGCACTCTCTATGGCAGAAAGATGGTCTGTATTCCCGTACCACATTCTGATGGCACTCTCTATAGCAGAAAGATTGTCTGTCATCCCACAACACACTGTGATGGCACTCTATGACTAAAAGATGGTCTGCCATCCCGCACCACACTGTGATGGCACTCTCTACGACAGAAAGATGGTCTGCATTCCCGTACCTCACTGTGATGGCACTCTATGACAGGAAGTTGATCTGCCATCTCGCACCACACTGTGATGGCACTCTATGACTGAAAGATGGTCTGCCATCTCGCACCACACTGTGATAGCACTCTATGACTGAAAGATGG
This sequence comes from Stictocephala bisonia, assembly GCA_035578905.1. Lineage (NCBI taxonomy): Eukaryota > Metazoa > Arthropoda > Insecta > Hemiptera > Membracidae > Stictocephala > Stictocephala bisonia. Next base: position 251,721 of record JAQJVL010001019.1, on the reverse strand, counting down.
TCTGCATTCCCGTACCACACTGTGGTGGCACTCTCTATAGCAGAAAGATGGTCTGCCATCTCACACCACACTGTGATGGCACTCTATGACTGAAAGTGGTCTGCATTCCTGTACCACACTGTGATAGCACTCTCTATAGCACAAAGATTGTCTGCCATCTCGCACCACAGTGTGATGGCACTCTCTATGGCTGAAAGATGGTCTGCCATTCCACACCACACTGTGATGGCACTCTCTATGACTGAAATATGGTCTGCTATTCCGCACCATACTGTGATGGCACTCTTATGACTGAAATATGGTCTGCCATCCCACAACACACTGTCATGGCACTCTCTAAAGCAGAAAGGTGCTTTGCATTCCCGAAACACATTATGATGGCACTCTCTATGGCAAATATTGGTCTGCATTCTCGTACCACACTTTGATGGTACTCTCTATAGCAGAAAGATTGTCTGCCATCTCGTACCACACTGTGATGGCACTCTCTATGGCAGAACGATTATCTGTTATCTCTCACCACACTGTAATGTAACTCTCTTTGACAGAAAGATTGTCTGCCATCTCGCACCACACTGTGATGGCACTCTCTACGACAGAAATATGGTTTGCCTTCCTGTACCACATTGTGGGACAGACAATCACATGGCATCAATAAGCATAAGTTTGTTTAATGTTTAGTTCTATTCAATATAATTAAGATGATTGGTGCAAGCTAATCGACTGTCTCACAATACGTTGCGGAAGGAGACTAATTTTGGAAAGAAACGCCCTCTTGATAGTGCGATCCAGTCGTAATTATAGTCCGTTGATGAAAGCCTAGATTTATAAGCAAAGTTTGTCAGTTCGATTCCAATCAGAGTTAAAAAATATTTTAAAAGGGATTAGCTGACTAGTGGCTATTAAATAAGGAGTGGTCAACTGGTCATCCCAGTTTGTAGTAGTGACTACACTCTCTCATACGAAATCCATATTCACCCATAGCTTTCCAAGCTACGTTTTAAAAATAAATAAATAAAATAGTAAACAAACTTTGCAGTAAATTTAAATTAAATGAGAAGAAATATTAGGTCCATTAAATTATGACTTTTAAATCTACACAATTGGAAGAGATAAGATAATAACTTATGACGATAATCTGATTTGAGACATAACATGGGCAAGGAAAACTAATATGAAAATGAAGTAGGGCAAAAAGAGAAACAATTAAATTTATTAGTTTTTAGTAAAAGGAAACATAACTCGCCAGGTATAACACAAACATAGAATTTAGCTGTAGATAATTACTTAACTATAACTTGTGGGAAATCATATTTGTAGGCCATAAATTTAAAAAATATAAGCGTTTTACGAATATGATTAAGGCATACATATAGGGATGTATTTAGGTTTTAATTGGTCAACAAAATTGTTCATGTTTTGTAAAACTGAAATTTCTGGAAGAAAACGGCTCTTAAATGTTTCAAAATACTCTCACTAATAACTAATTTTATTACAATTTAAATTAGTTACATAAACCAAATCAACTTCAACATTAGTGAAATCTAAGAATATACTATAACCAGTTACTTACGCTATGTATAAGTCATATCATAAGTTGATTTAATAAGTTATACATTAAGTTCATATTTAATTTAATGTTATTAACTTAACTCTCACAATCTTTACGAATAATTTGATTGTTATCTTATTATATTAACAGCTTAATAGTCTTTAAATGAAATAGATAAAAAATGCAGTCTCCTAACGTTTCATATTGTCCTAATGAAAGATGTTTTTCTTATGAAGTAATAGTTCCTAATAAAAACCCGCCAGTTTGGATTTTGGAGTCATGTTAATGTAGTAGTGATGTGATTGTGGGGGTTGTGTGAATTTAGAAGTAGTGAAAATGTTGGGGTCTTGTGAATTTAGGAGTCATGTGAATAAAGGATTCATGCGAATGTAGGATTAATGTTAATAAAAGAGTAATGTGATTGTAGGGGTTGTGTACATTTAGAAGTAGTGAAAATGTTGGGGTCGTGTGAATGTAGGAATCATATGAATGTGGTATTCATGTGAATGTAGGAGTCATATAAATGTAAGAGTCATTGGAATACATAAAGCGTGAATGTAGGGGTAAATAGATAAGCAAAAATCAAGTTGTTGTTTGGAAAAGCGGACTAAAGTTAGTATTTTCAGCTTGTAAGTTATTGTCATCACCGAATTTATTCGTTTTAACATGAATATATTGTCAATGTACATCTGGATCTTACGTTGAATAGCAGATCAAATGTGGTTTTATTACGTTGAACACCTAAATGAAATTGAAAAAGAAAATTATTATGATTTGTAATAAAATCTAATTTGTGAAAAAATAAACAAAAACTAGAATAAATACAAAAGCATGTTTATTGATCAAATGAGTATACTTTAAAAATTATTATAAACTGAAAAATATTATTTTAAACTAACAACAATCTAACGTACTTTTTTTAATAAAGTAAACTTCATACATTACTATGACAAGGAGTCGGAGAACTGGTATAATAAACTGATTGATATTTGGGTTGGTGAAATCCAATATATTCTATCCCCAGGTATCAAAATGCACAACTTTTGAGTCAATATTACTTTCCTTCATACAAATATTTGATGGCTCCTCCAACTTTCGAACAAACAAACTGACAGATTTCAGCTTAGTTACCCTTTTATTTTTCTTCTAAATTATATTAATCGGTCTTGTCACTGAAATATGTATATCTAAGAACCCAACATAACCCCAAATGGAGAAGTAGAGCCTTGTTATCCAACATGCTGTTATTCGACATTCCGTTTCAACCGACATTCTGTTTCAACCGACATTCCGTTTCAACCGACATTCCCGTCCCGAAATCACCACCGTAAAAAACGTCTGATTTTCCGAGATAGTCGGGACCGGAACTGACTTTTATACAACGAAAATCGATTAATTTGTTACAGAATTCGATAATGTGCTGTAGTACATGTACTGATTACGTGAATTACGTAACAATGCAATACAGCAATAAGTAACTGGTCAGCTATTGTATTTTTGAATGAGCAGATACAGTAATATTGTTGCTTACTGTCCGACCTACGTCAGTTTTAGTGGGGGCTGTACCGAGTGAGCGTACACTACTCGTGTATTAGAAGTGTTTTTATACTTGTGTGCAATTAATTTAATTAATTAATTTATACTCTTGTTAAATTAAATAAATAATACAGCAATTTTTTATCTGTGTACAATTAATTTATAATTGTTTAGTTTTATATTTAGTACATTTTGTTAATTTACCTTTAATTTTAGGTATTGTTCTGTATTTAGCCACTTATACGTTATGTACTGTAGTGAAATTTTATTACATTGTATTTCTTATTGTATCAGTTTTATTTTGTGTCCTGTAACCCGAAGTAATGATTATTTAAACAGTACTAAAATGTTAATTCTTAGTAAAATGCGTTAAAGTTCTTAGTTATACAAAAATTAGTGTCTTTATTGCAATTATCCGAAATTTTCATTTATGCAACGTAATTACGACCCGTATACGTTGGTTAAGCGAGATTCTACTGTATATTTTATTTCTTTCAGCTTAATTCAACATTTCACACAGTTTAGTTTACCAAGTTGTATGACAAATGCGTTTGAAAAGTTTTTCAAGATCAGTATTTGAAAGTTAGCGTTAAACGTTTATGTTCATTCCTGTTTATTTATTACTATTTATTTATTTATTTATTTTTATAGAGATTGTGAGATTAGTCCTAACAATTAAAGCAAAATTTTATAAAATCCTTTTTTTACTATTGTTACAGCCTCAATGGAAAGTATTATTTTGATTGAACATTAGCAAGTGAAGTAAGCTGTTTTATGTTCAAGCTGTTAACCAAATAATTTGTTTCATTTATGAATAGAATCTGATAATATATATATGACATCGGAAAAACTAATCACTAATTTTATAATAATATATACTGTGTATTTCAGTACTAACAAATTTACTTGTATTTTATGTCAGGTAGTTTCTCCATCTGCGCATGTTCAAACTGCATCTCTCTGACGAGTGACTGACAATGCTCAGTGTCTGTGCATGGCTCACACTCGGTCTGCATGGCACAGAACACGTACGTCACGGGGAGTTCCAAGGACTGCCTGGAGCGAGGGGGGTCTGCCCCCCAAACATCTCTTGGGATTATCTCTACCTTACTCGTTGACATGATCACCTGTCAACAACACTTGTAACTTGATATTTATTAACAGGACAACAATTATGAATAAAGTAACCAGTGAATTAGAAGTGTCATAATAACGTTCTGCTTGACCACTGACATTATTGGATGAGACATATATGATTAAAATAAACTTAATAAATGTAGTGGTCTCTCCTTTCTAGTCACTTTTCTTAGCGTAAATTTTCACAGGACTAGTTTCCTGAGTTTAAACCAACGTCATAACAATTTTATATTAAGTTACACAATTTAGGACTACTATTTTTATAAGGTTTATGGCGTATCACGATTAGGGTTACTGTCACTTTAAAGCCTTCGTTTAGTTGATTTTATATCCACTTTCTTGTGAGAGAGCAAAAAAAAAAAAAGAAAAGTATATTATTTGTGATAAATATTTCTTAATTTATAAAACGTGAGCGCTGATATAAACTGAAGCTAAATCTTGTTGCTTCTAGTTTTATTTTCCCCTTTATGTTGATTCAGGTTGTATGGTATGTCAAATATTCTATTTTGGTCACTATAGCTAGTAAATCGCATGTTATTATCATGCTTATAGTATTTGTGATTATCCTGCTGTCACCAAAAGAACTTGAAACGAAATGACTGACATAAATTCTTGATAGAATATATTAATGATACATTGGTTTAGTATTGGCTATGAGGAGCTAAACTTTCGTATAAAAAAAACCTTCCAATCACTACAAAATTTAACACTATTTAGTTCATATATTTACTTATGTAATCTATTAGTATCAAAAGTAAACTGATATAGACAATTTGTATGCAAACATCATATAAATAAAAAATGTCTGTAGGTAATTTTTACTAAAATTTTGTTTGTAAGGAGAATATTAATGTATAGAATAAATATATAAAAACCGAAATTGTCAAACTCTAAACTTAAAAACATTTATAAGTTCAATGGTTAGTAAAGTGTTTTTTATGATATAGTCTAAGAGGGACCCATGAAATATCAAAAGTATATTATCTACGGTTCAGGCAGCAAATTATAATAATGAATATAAATTATATTGTTAAATCAATTCATAGATTGTTAAAACGCGTTGTAGAGATGGAACAGGAATTTATTGAATACTAAACAATAAAATTAAATTTAATGTTTTACATTAAATTTTGTCAATCATATATTACAAACATTCAAAAGAGTTTGGAAAAACCATTACCTTGTTGAAGCGCTTAAAGCTGAAAATCACTGAAAAAAATTTCACATGATGGTGAAACGAGTAATGAATACCAACACATCATAACAGCAGTATGTACTTGTGATAGTGTGAGGTTATCGCGGAACTTCCGTCGGTGACCGTTCACACCACATAAATAAGCAGCCATTTGTCTATTAGCGACTAAAGCCTACATATATACAGGGTGGTTGGCTCTTGGTGTGAATTTTTAAGGGGTTATAATATAATGTAAATGTAACACAATGGTGTAAATATAAAAGTCTAACTCTCAAAATTGGTTTGGAAATGAACTAATTTCAGTTTTCCTGAAAAAAACAGTGTTTTAATTTATAAATTTGCAATTCCTTGGCAACCCAAAATAATATGACCAAATATGACGTAATTATCAGATTTTCCATTAAAAAATCTATCTAAAAAAGTCATTATTATACATGGTCATAATATAAAATTGATCCTTAGGCCGAGACGAAGTGTAAGATTGCTAAGTTCAAAAAACTATCAAAGATAATTGAACCAATAATTTTAATAAACCCTGTAAACAAGAAGGGGTCAATTTACATTAAAAGCTTTGCCATTTAATAAGCTTTAAAGTGATATGCCACATTATTATGGCTTAGGATCTGCTGACCCACTTTTAGCAGTCACAAAAATATAATACATAGCCAATTAAACATCTTTAAAAATCAATAGTAACACTGAACTTTGATTTTCATGTAATTGTAATTGTGTCTTTTAACAAAGGTTAAAGCTCATGAAATACAAGGCAGTTTGAAATAATTTGTGGATGTCAGTGAGAAATGAATGTCAATTTCTTATCAATGATTCAATTCCTTTGTTATCTCCTTTGCCAGACTGGTGCATTCATTCCTTATAAAGTTTTCTTAACCATTGCCTACACTAAACTACCCCCATCAAATAGTTATCTGCTCAGATTAGTTAACTGTATTTTGTGTGGTAGCTACCATAGCAGGGAGATCACCAATTCGTGACAGTTCAGCTTCCAGGTTTGTCGCTCGTTTAGAACTACCCAGGGGATACGTACATCTTTAAAGATTTGCTGTGGGCGTGAAAATCATCCCCCTGACAGTTTTGATGGACGAAACATGTTCCTTATTAACGATCCTAATACATGTAGGTAGGATGAATCTCCCTCGTAAGGAGTGGACATTATTGGATCGGTTCCGAACTGGAGTGGGCAGATGTAACTACTGGAAATACAAATAGGGATTGACAGTAGATCATTCGTGTGATTGCGGGGAGTCTATCCAAACAATGGATCACATAGTTAAAGAATTTCCCTTGCGCTATTTTACGGAAGGATTAGCTAGGATAAATAGAATCAGTAAGGCAGGTTTTAAATGGCTTGATGAACTGGATTTAGCTTTGTGACAGATCACTTGTTATTTATTTATTTATTTTTAATTTTTATTATAGTGTAATGACTTTTGAGCTTTTTGTCCAACTATAAAACTCAGCTTTTAAATAATTTGAAATTAAAAGAAAAGTAATAATGGTAGCTGACAAAAAACCATACGATAAATATAGTCAGCTGCATGTTGCTCGTTAGTATGCAGATATGCACTTTGTGTACGGTTTTTGTAACGGCAATGCGCTTGCCGCTAGAAGAGAGTATGCTCATCGATACCCTGGTCGCCGAACACCTAGCTTGGCAGTGTTTACGAGGCTATATCAGCGACTAATGGAGAGGGGCACTGTGTTTAAATATACTAATGAGGTAGGCAATATTATTCATGACGTAGGACTTTTGGTTCTCGATACTGTTAAAAATAATCCAGAAACTATTAGCCGGCAGGTTGCCCGTGAGTTTGGTATGTCAAAGTGGAAGGTTTTGAACACAGAAAAAACATAATACATATCATTTCAGTTAAGTTCAAGCATTAGAGCCAACTGACTTTGCTCATAGAGTTGAATTTTGTCACTGGCTATTACATAGTGACATTGAGCAGTATAGATTAAAAAAAGGTATTGTGGACTTAAGAGTCTTCGTTTACCAGAGAAGGCTTATTTAATAGCCTCAATTGCATTTTTGGGCAGAAAAAAATCCTAAAGGCACAAGGGAAAGATTCGACTGATAAGACAACATTATTTTTAAGAAACTGAAACGGAGAAAGTTACTTGCAGTTTCTTCAGCACAACCTCCCGTGTTTCTTAGATGATGTTGACACCATTCAAAGGGACGGGATAGTTTACCAAAAAAAAACGGCGTTTCCCCCCACACTTCAGCAATGAAGTACGTGAATGGTTGTCACTGAACTATCCAACATGACCTTATCCCTATGGATTTTTTCATCTGGGGGTACATTAAAGAAGAAGTATACTCCACAACGGTGAACTCAGAAGTCAGAGATAGTATAGCAGCCGCATTTAGAAACTTCGCCAAGCATTACAGTTGGAGCGATGAGGAAAAGAGCGAGAGGCATAAGCATTAGCAAAGTTCATAAGGAAGCATTAGGAAGATAATTTTCAAACTTCACAGTTTGAAAATTATCTGTGAAGTTTTCAAACTGTTTTGAGGATCTTTCACTATTAATAGCTAAAAATGTGTCTCAATTGTACTCATAATTAAAAAAACAATTTTATGATGGCCTTTACTGCATTTCTTACATAAAATCCAGCTTGTAGTGCGTCTTACTATTAATTAAAAGTGGGTCGCCGAGTACTAAACCATAATCATCTGGCATATCACTTTAAAGCTTATTAAATGGCAAAGTTTAAATTAAATTGACTCCTTCTTGTATACAGGGTTTTATTAAAATAATTTGTTCAATTATCTTGTATCATTTTTTAAACGTAGCAATGTTACACTTCGAGTTAGTCTAAGTATCAATTTTATAATATGACCATTTAAAATAATGGCATTTTCTTTTTTGGTCATAAAATTTAGGGTTGCAGAGGAATTTTAAATTTCTGTACAAAGCGCCTGGTTTTTTAGATAAACTGAAATAATTTAAATTCCAAGCCAATTTTGAGAGTTATACTTTTATATGTACACCATTGTGTTACATTTACATTATATTATAACCTCTTAAAAACTTTCACACCAAGAGCCAACCACTCTCTACAGGGTGTCCAGCTCCGACTGTCACAAATTTTAGAGGATTGTTTGTCACTTCAATACAAAAAAAAAATGCCATATAACATGTATCCTATCTCGATTCGTTTTCCGTATGTGTGTCTGTATGTGTTTTTTTTTTAAATGGAATATCTCAAAAATTGTTTGATATAACTGAATTTTCGTCTGAAGGTTAACCGTACTAAGATACATTTTATGTAACAAGGCTAAAATTATAAAATTATCGGTTTCAAAATGGTGGCTGTTTAAAAATTTCAAAGTCAAATATAAAAAATAACCAAACTTTTTATCCAAAAATGTTAAGATAGATGATTTAAAGACTACGTTATACCAAATTTAACGATATGCCATTTTAAAAGATCGGTCGATGAATTACAGAGTAAACGTATTTTTTTGTGACTGAAAGTATTGTTATCTGGGTAAAGAGTACTCTTATAACAATACTTTCAGTCACAAAAAAATACGTTTACTCTGTAATTCATCGACCGATCTTTTAAAATGGCATATCGTTAAATTTGGTATAACGTAGTCTTTAAATCATCTATCTTAACATTTTTGGATGAAAAGTTTTTTTAATATTTGATTTTGAAATTTTTAAACAAGCGTTATATTCAAACCGATTATTTTAGAAAATTAGCCTTTTTGTAAGGTCAACCTTCATACGAAATTCAGTATTTTATATCAAACTGTTTTTTAGATATTAAAATTTTTGTAAAAAAACCCATACAGACATAAAACTAATCGAGATAGGACCCATGTTATATGGCATTTTTTGCTTGTATTTATTTATTTATTCACAGTTACACAATTTTTACAATCGTAACAACTATTCAATTAAGTACCAAGTGGCCATACAATAGACAAAACAATAACGGTATCCACAACAATAGACATTAATTTACTAAAAAAAAAGAGAAAAAAAATAACAACAACAAGGGCTAACAATATAGATTAACAATTCCTGAAAGTAAAAGCAACATAAATAGCAACTTAGTAACAGTAACAACAATAGCATCATAATAACATAACAACAATAGATATTTAATTATGTAATACTAACAACAATAGATAACTAATTATATAACATTAACAACAACAATGATGAGTTTTTCATGCAAATATTTTCCTTAGTGCTGCTTCAGAGTGGAAGAAGAAGTCATAGCCCGAGTCAGTCGACACCGAATTACCAATCCTATGGAGCCTTGGCAGACAGCTAAAGTATGCACAGGCAGTAGCATGATGCTGACGGGAGACAGTTATTGCGACCGGGTAGTACCAGGGACTCGGAATATAATTCTTGAGAGGAAATCACCACAATCCACTTGTACAGCGAGAAGCTGGCGGAGAAAATCTGCGTCAGCCTGCTGTCTCCTAATTTGAAGAGAACTCAATCCAGTGTATGATGCTATTTCAACAACAGGAGATGAAAAGTAGTCATAGCCAAGTTTGGTTCCAATGATCCTCAAGAAACACCTTTGGATCTTCTCGAGGTGTTCAATGTTCCCTACTTGGAAAGGGGACCATACCACACAAGAACATTCCAATATAGATCGGACGAGGGTAACATAAAGGAACACCATGGCTTGAATACTGAGGCCATTTCTTGCGGTTCGAATAATAAATCCAAGTGTTTTTGAATCTCGGTTGCAAATGTGGTTGATGTGGTTATCAGGCTTCAAATCCGAAGAGAAGACAACACCGAGGTCCTTAATTTCTGATTTTCTGGATAAAACAGTGCCACAAAGAGAATAATCAAACAGTATGTGGTTAGTAGACCTGTGAAAGGTGATCACAGCGCACTTGCTAGCATTTAACTTCATGCTGTTCAAATCACACCATTGAGCAATCTGGAGATAATGACAGTCATCGAGGCTGCTGATTCCGTGGAAAATCTTTATGTCGTCGGCGAATAGCAGACAATCAGCTCCAATGGCATCAACTATATCATTGATGAATTTGTTGAACATAAAAGGTCCCAAATGGGAGCCCTGAGGCACACCTGATTTTACAAGGAAAGGTTCAGATACAGATCCAGCAAACTTCACCACCATTTTCCTATCAGTCAGATAAGAGCCGAACCATTCCAACAGGCTTCCTCCGATACCATAGGCCTTAAGCTTTGAGATCAAGTGAGTGTGACAGACGCTGTCAAAAGCCTTGGCAAAATCAACAAATATGCTGTCCACTTGCATTCCTTTTCCAAAGAATGATATAATGTAGTCCTCATACATAATTAGATTAGTTGAAGTAGACCGTCCAGCAAGGAAGCCATGCTGTGTCTGTGAAAATATGTTCCTGAATGAAAAGGACATCTGGTCTAGCACCAAAAATTCAAAAACACTTCCAATTGCTGGCTGGATAGCAATAGGCCGGTAATGCTTAACATCTTTAAGATCAGAAGACTTGTGTATTGGAACGATAAAGCTGGTCTTTAGCCTATCCGGAAATATTCCTTTTTTGAGTAAATTTTTGAACAAGATAGTCAATTGAGGTGCCAACAAAGAGTGACAGTATTTGAGTACGCATGGCGGAATCTCATCAGGCCCAGCCCCCATATTCGGATCTAACGATGCTAGTTTATAGTCAACGTCTTCTTGCTTCAGGACACAAGACGTTATGTGAAGGGATGTCTCAAAGTTCAGGGGTTGAGGTGGTGTGTCTGATGACGAAAACATGGAGGCAAAAAAGGTAGCAAACAAGTTGCAAATCGATTGAGGAGATGTGTCCTTTTGGCCATTGTATTGGTATTCATCAACACGTTGTCTGTTTGTTCGCATGTTGTTTGCAAATGCCCAAAAACATTTGATGTTCATGGGGATGGCTAAATTGATGTTGTTAATATAATCTGCATAGCAAATCTTGCTTAGAACTTTACATTGATTCCTGACTTGGCAAAACTCATCATAATCGCTTTGTCTGTGAGAACACAAAGCGCACAAACTTGTACTTGTAAGTCTTGTGAAGCTTTTTCTTTCTGGTCACTAAGTGTCTGAGGTCAGCTGTGAACCAACAGGGAAACCTCCTACCCCCAATAGTTTTGGATGGAGTGTAATCAAGCACAGCTTCATGTATGAGTTCCACATAATTGTTGAAGGACTCCACCGGCTCACCACATCAAAATGAGTTGTACCAATAGTCCCACTGAGCCTCCTGTAGATGTCAGGCATATTACATTTCCGAAAATCGAGGCTTGAAAGGAGTTCAACATGGTTGTCACACGCTTGAAAGTCTATTGATTGATCTTGTATTGATCTGAGAAACAATCCTCTAAAATGTGCGACAGTCGAAGATGGACACCCTGTATATATATTTAAATAATTTACAGTTTCGTCTTAAAAATGTATTAAATAGTTTGTATTTATACTTAATTTAGTATTTTTCTCCAGTATTGACGTAAATGGCGTTTTTAATTGTTTATTAAGAATTCCATCTTTTTAGGGCTCACTTGGGCGATCTACCCATTTAGCAAGGGAATATATATAACCCCTTTAATTGTTTGCCTGAAGAAATATATTCACTAGTCCAAATTTGTTAACAGTATTAGAGAAATGGAAAAAGTGTTCCCTATTACCTACTTGAAAGTAAAATTTAGTATATTTCTACTATCTCAAAAAGTGTATGCCTATCATAAATATTTTCGAAATCATGCTTTTGATTAATTTATTGAAGATTTAGCGCGTAGCATCTTGGAGACGAGTCGTTTTCATTTTTAATGTGATATCTATCACAGTATTAATGTGCTGTCCCAATAACCACAAAAAATAATCAAACGACCAAACTGTTCAATGATAACAATAGGTCAGATTGCTCAGTAGTCTTTAAGTAAGTAAAGGAACCATGAAGTGAATAGTTTAATTTTACTATTTTGGATTAAGATGTGGAAAATTGTTTTTTGTTTGAATAGACTATTATCTCCATTTACACAACTAATTCGAATCTTCGATTAATTCTCATTCATATCCTCAAATATAAAAATATATCTATAAAATAAATATTTTGTAATTAAAAGTAATAATAATTCATATAGATGACAAATCTAACACGAGGTAGCGACATCCATCAACACGAAACAAGAAGTAGTCACAGTTTTAGAGTGGCTCGGCACCGTACATCGGCCCTGGAACGCAAACCGTCTGTAGCAGGCGGCAAAATTTTAAACATTCTCCCAGATTATATAAAAAGGGAACAAAATTTCAACAAATTCAAGTCTCGATTAAAAGGCTACTTAGTGGCTCTCGCTTGTTATTCTGTGGGTGAATTTATAGCTGACTCCTAATTTGCGGACGGCTCGGGAGAGATCCTTGTATGAATGTTAGTGCTGTAGAAGAGTGTTTGTAGTGAATGAATGCGTTAATCTGTGAACGAATGAACTCCCCCACTAAGCTTTGCTGGAATTGTTACTATAGTTATTTTATCACATCACTTAATGTATCATTAGTTTGTAGGATCATTTTTATTATAATATGACTTTTGCTATACGATATGTACATATTGTCAAAAAGCAATAAAACTATTTCATTATTTCATTCATTTCATTTCATTTCATTTCATTTCTAACCAAACGTAATATTGTAAATCAAGACTCGATGATTACAAAGATGCGATTTGGTGATGACAATCTTTTAACTTACAGTTTTCAACCGTGTATGGTTTGCTCAAAACTTTATAGACACGCAATTAAAGGTACGAGTATTGAGTATTCAAGCAGTAACCCATCATATTTCCTAACGATAGTTTATAAATGATGCAGTTTTAATCACGTTATTTACCCTCTGTAAGAACCAAAGCCTACTCTTTGAACAAAATAAAACCCTACAAAATCAACAGCAGTGCTCCAGTTACTGAAGTCTGTCCTGAAATCTGACCATAATTTCTTGGTCAGATAAAATCGATACTTTCCACTTGAATAGTCGATTATTTGATAATTGGCCATCGTGGTGTTCAGGTTTATGGGAGCAGACAGGCGGACACCCCAGCGGGCGGCATTACATCAAAGCTCTCTGCATCACTTGACAACCAACTGCTTTCTGGACGTATGTAAATAAAATCTTATACATTGGGTGTTGTCATTATAAAGTTAGTTTTCATGTAATGAAATAATATGTTATATCGTAAACTTGATGCTGGAGATTACTATCACGTTTTATTAAGATAGTTTATTTCTCTCATTACTTCAGAAACAATAATCATAATATAGTTTCCTCACAAAATAATATGATAGGAAATATATATGTTTTAATGTAATACCTTTTCTAGCCATGATGTACTAAATATTATGTTTTTTCCTTGTTACTGTCAGCCTTCGTAATAGAATTAATTATATACCAATACAATTATATACCAACCTTAGTACAAAAATTAGTGCAGCTTCTCTCTTGACACCTTTCTCGAACGTTTTGTTTACTCGTCCCACGAAACAGATAATGTCAAAATGTTATCCAGACATGATTATTACCAAGATCTGGACATGATTATTATATTATTACCAAGCCTGTAGACGTCAGCCTCCTCTATTATTATATTATTACCAAGCCTGTAGACGTCAGCCTCCTCTATTATTCATTGCTCACACAGTATGCGAAATCTCTTAGTTTGAAGAAAGCGACTTTTTAACTAGTTTATTTATTGATAACACCTTTCAAACTCCATTAGCAGCTATATTTTTCCTCTCTTATTGTGAATGTTTCATGATATATTAAACTGGGTATTTAAAACATTTTTCATGCATTTTTCTTTTTTTTTTTTAAGAAGTAACTTTAATATAAAGAAGTACTGCTGATAAAACTGTATATACTCTGTTACATCTTTTATTTAAAGAAAACCAATTTTTTACTGGTACTTTGAGAATAAAATGTTAACTTAATATTTATTTTCATAGATATCGACAATACATCATACGGGTTATTATGGAACGCCGTAAGTTCTTAAAACAGTTTCTTACACCTGTAAATAATTCCCAACAATAACTGATGAATGTAAATACTGTCCTGTAAGAGGTTATCTAGCCATAAACATTATATAATGATAAATATAAAACCCTAACACGATATCTAAATTATTACATTCTATAATTAATGATACTGGGTTATATTTTACATAAGAAGTAATGAAGTGAAAGGTGATCCAGAAACTAATCGTTGGTCAGCCATTGACTTCTCTCTTTATTAGCCTCATTACTCGACTGAATTTTAATGTCAAGGTATTTGGGTGTATTAATTGTATTTTATCGTAATATAATTAATCGGATCATTAACTGTACAAAATAATATGTTAATTGACACATTGATATGCAATTATTCACAGGAAAAGAGATGGATTTTATTCGTGACATAGAATGGAGGGAAATGAAGTTAGGCATTGCCTACGGAAAATGACAAAGTTGACTGGAGCTTCACGCAGCCGGTGTCAGAACCACGTGCGCTAAACTTTGCCAATTTTACCCAATACTTATTGCCATACTGCTCGCTCCCAACTGGAATAATAATCTATTTCCTTGTGCTTGACATGTGAACCCAGGATTTTTATATGATACTACATACCATAACTGCAAATTACTATAAAATTATAGTAAACGTAGCTTATTTATTTTAATTACTTTTAAGATTGTTATTTAATATGAAGCAGAATAAAACAAAATAGATCATTTGCAAACTGTCTGTATAGTATTTTTAACCTTAAAATTAACTTGTTGAAGTTTAATCACATTAACTGCATTATGAAAAAAGGAATGATACCTTCATAAGTTCATACTAATAAACTGAATAGTCTCTAAAATTATCCCAACATGAATTGTAATAAGGATTGTAAATATCATTATATTCTAATCATAGTACAAATGCAAATAGTTTCTTGATCAGGTAATACACGTTGGTAGAAATACAAAACAAGTAAACTTCACCAAAAATATTTACTATGATATTTTCCTCAAATATATAGTACCTCAAACAAATATATGGTACTATGATACTAAATAATATGCATTTTCCTCAAAAAATATTGTAGAGTTCCCACCCCACTTCCTCAGACCAGAGAGATGTACAAAATGCTGTTTTTGACACTCACTTGCTTTGTACAAATAAAAATATCAACACACCATACACACAAGAACACCAGCACTGGCACCTGCGCACGTGTGTGTAGTTGCGGGTGTGTGCGTAACGAATAATACATGTCTTACAATTACATTTAACCACACATCCAATCAGCGTATTCATTGACGATTCCTTTCAACGTACGCTTTGGCGTGCCTTCCTACACTCTTATCACTGCTATATACAAGGCCACCTATCCACCCAATGTACGTCAAAAATGGCCCACCTATTCGTTTATCTGCACATACGTTTTAAGAATCTATAGAGGCTGTCGGTCATGTTGGTTTTAATCCCAAAGAACAATGTTATTTGCTTATCCACATTTTTTGTTATTTACTGGCCAAAAGTTGTGTATGAGGTGTGATTTTACAAGTTATCATATTGTGCAGTGGGTTTAATTTTGATATTTTGAATTCATACACCTTTTGAAAATTAGGTGAAAATAAAAACTTCTAACTATCATTATCACTGTACGTGTATGGGTGAGTGGGTGGGTCAGTATCACTGTCAGTATATGGCTGAGTTAAGTGTGTCCACGTTTTGATAAATAGGTAGTTATAAATTATAATGAATTGAATAAATATTTGCACAGGCAGGAACAATAAGCTCACTTGGTTTTAACAGTGCTACATTCTCACGTTTCTTTGGCGTAATTGATCATATTCCTATGTTCTGGGGCTTAAGGTGACAATTTTACCTTTGCTATGTTTTTTACTATAAAACTAATTAGGGATTCGCAAAGCAATTCCAACGGAAGATCTTATTCTTGGTCAAGTTCAATTTGTTTGGAAAAATACGTTTAAAAATAACTGTTCAATGTGGATACGCATGATCATGTGTCCCGTTTAAAAATAATATTTTTCTTATGGGATTAAAACCAACATTACCAGCAGCCTCCGACAGCCTCTTTACACTTATAATGTATTTTTGAGAAACGTTATAACAGCAAATGTACATAACAATAAATAAATAGCAATATATTTTTTTTAAATATTTTATTGCAGAAATATTTTAAAATATTCAAGGCGATATTACAAGGAGCTTATATTATTGGAGTAACACTAAATATGAACTGATAGGACTAAAATCCAACCTCATTTTACTCTATAAAATAACTTTTTTTAATTTTCTTTAAAACTTTTTCTTAATATATTCAGATATTGTAATATTTATCAACTTAATATTTTCATTTATGAATAAAATATTTGTCAAAATATAAATTCATACTTGTTGGCCTCATTACCTAACTTTAACCAAAAGATAGCTTAATTTGTATTTGAGAACAGGTAGCTTAAAATATCCATACTGCAGTTTACTGTTTAATAAACATAATTCTAATCTTAGAATTAACCATACTTATAGACACGTATTGACTTTTTAAAACCTGAAATCACTTTGACAAATTGACAAACACTTTGCCAAACAGACCCAATAAAGTATGCTAATAACCTATAATAAATTGAAAAATCTAAGTTTTTCTATTTGTTCATAAAACAAAATACTCTACTATAAATACTATTTAACATTCGTCTCTAGAATTGTAATGGTTTCTTCGCTTATTAGTGCCTAGATAAAAAATTCTTCATAGTATTCTATAGACAAACATTTACAATGTAGTTTTAGAATCACATTTGCCTAACAGACACTATATCATTGATATGACTTAAACGAGTCTCATGTGTCCGGTGGAAAAGTTAGCCAATTTGTTCAGACTCCCAAAGGCGTCATGAGCAATGATTTGTGTTACCTACTCTTCCAAATTACTCTTGCATATTTAACTTTGATAGATAGAATTATGATTTGTAAAACATGATTCAACTAGTAAAAAATTAGTATATTTTCTTCACTTTTTTACGTAAAATAAAAGTTGCATATTTCAGAACACATATTTGCTTTGACAGTATGTGTTTTAATGAAATTTGGTTTAATGTTTATTTCATGTTTTAAGAAATATATCACTACTAGTAAGTTTATGTTAATTAATGAAGAAAACCAGAACTGAATCATTTGAATGGCATTTGTGTTTTTAAAATATGGTTCTGCGTAAAATATATTGGTATGCTTTCAAAATAACTTCTTAAAGTGTGTCATAATATTGTTTTTTTATATAATTTTCAATTATATTTCCAGCACCCAATTTAATTTCCAGAACCTGTGAGAAACCTATAACAATTCTTAGTGTTTGTATTGGTAGGATTATTGCATTACTAACCTGCAATTTATTTTACAAAACTTGATAAGATATTACCAACTTACTATTCACAGACTATTTTTTCAGCAGACCCCGACAAATGTACGGTATTCAAATAATGACAAAATTGGCTATTAAAAAAAATTATTTACCACCATGACCTTTTATTGGGTGGTAGCTTTAATTTAATCTACTATGTTACTTAAAATAAGAGGGTATATTTTAATAATTCAATTCAAAATCATTTATTATTTCTTAAATTGATATTACATTGCAATGTTCTTTAATCTCTCCAGCATATAGCTATTTGAGAGATCAACTAATTTAATCATAATGAAATATCTTTAATATATGAGTAATCTTAAAGTTCTAACAAACAAAACAAAAATAAATAAAAAAATCAACAAGCACCAAGGAAACATAGTTAAAGGAAACCAAACAACATTTGTTATTAATTATAAAAGTCAATTTTTTTTTATCAGTAATCCTAATTTTTTTTAGTTTATCTCAATTAATTGTTTGATTGTTTAAAACTTCCTTCTGGAACACGACTGGTAGTCCTAACTCCATATGAGCCTCAAAGCACTAAATATTAACAAAATGGAACTCAAACAATTAACAATAAGACTCAAACAATTAACAATAAGACTCAAACAATCAAATCGTATAAACATTTTCCACATTTTTAGCACGAACAGATTTTTAAAAGCTTTTATATTTATTTATGTTTATATAGTAATAAAGTATGTATTTTATAGGGATTATCCTGTTTTTAGTCTAACACAAACAATGGGGTTTTAAAGCCAAGCCCTCCCATAATTACTAATCATTCCAGCTTGTCCTGGACCGACGTCCTGTTTCCTTCTACAGGATTTCCATTTCCTGTTTACTGACCTTATTTCCGGTCCATCGCAGCTTCGTCTAGTAATGTCTTTAATCTCAAGACGAATCCCGATCTGCAAAGATAATACTGTCCTCACAAATATTGTAATATTAATAAAGAACTAAAACAACTGAATATACACTAACAAGCATTTCGAGTTGTATGAAAAACTATTATAGCTTACAATAAAATTAAATTTACTGTCAGACAATTTTCCTTTCTTGTTGTTGAAAAATATATTTCGTAAACATAAACATGTATTCACCATGATATATTAAACTAAACCCACCAATTATTGGTAATTATTGTATATGTGATATTCTAATATTGGCGATGATAAAAACGTGTATGACTTTTAAATCATCATTTTGAGACAAGAATTCTAATGCCATTGTCTAAAATCGGGTTCATTGGAACGTATGAAAGAAGCCAACACTAAGAAAAAGAATCATGATTTGAAGTTAGAGAACTCAGATGTCAATCAATAGCCGGAAAAATTTCACGTTCAAAAAATAAAACAAAACCCTTTGGATTATAGGTGATGAGGAAAGAAACAATAAATCGTCTATAGGACCCAAATGACTTGAAATTTATAGTAAAATTAGCTAGGCCTATGACCCTCAGAAAATAGTTAAGCATCCCAACACTATCTTTACAAAAGTAGCCGGCTCTGATATTTTTGGCAACGATTCTATCAAGAGCAATCAATGCCCGTATTCCTATTCAACAGCTTGATATACCTCCTTTTACCACCATGAGTCAATTTTTCCGAAGTAGTTTAGAAGATTGTACTTCCTGGTCGTCTAAACTATATGACGCACAACAACCTTCTTACCAATTAACACCATGGTTTAAAAAATACTTTTAACAACTACAGTTTTAATTAGTTTGTTCAGTACATAATAGACCAAGTGGTAGCCAAAAATACAACAACAGCAATGCCTTTGACATCCTCTACCATGAACAATCGTTGTCAAAACTGATAACCATGGGGATATACAGCACTAACTCTGAATCCTGTTTTGCCAGAGGACAGATAGTTGAAATCTGACACAATTAAAACAATGAAATCTCACAAGTTAGGTCCAGTCCACACCCAGTACTGATATGTGTCCCTCAGGCATCAATCTTGGGGTCCATTCTCTTTGCCTTGATTGCTAACGATCTTTTCTAAGTACTTGGACGAATTTGCCACAACTAGTATTTGGTTGATACCGTTATACTTCTTGCCAATAAAATACCAGAGAACCTGAAAAATAGTATATATTTGCAATGAACTTGGTGGTACAATACTACCAGCTTAAAACAACTGGTGGTTAGTCAAGGTAAAACTCAGTAACTTACCTTAGGTGCAAGAAAGGTATAAACAGCGCCTTTACTTAATTTGAAGAAAAGTACTTAGGAATGACGATTGATTAAAACCTCAATTGAACACCTCACACTAACAACCTGTGCATGAACATTGAAAGCCCTTGGTGATTTACAGGTAAGAGAAATCTGTCGAAAAACTTTCATCAAGCTATCATTCCTGACGGTTCTATCTCTGTAAGTGCTGGGGGTAGTAGCCCTTGTGCATGAAAGAAGCTTTTAAAAACGTTGTAACAAACAACAGTGCAACTCCAGACAGAGACTTGCACATTCATGCACACAGACTTGTTATGTTTGAAGAGAAGCCCTCTTACACGGGTTTGTAGTTGTGGAACTATCTACCCGAAGTCTTAAATATACATAATGTGACGCCATTCATATAAGAGGTTAAGTTCTGATTACAGCAAAGTCCATTCTACACAATGGTATAGGTGTGCGGGTGGGTGAATACCACCGTACATGTATGGGTGGGAGTGTGTGTTTATTTTGTAAATGTATATGTAAGAGTAAAACAAAAGTCCGAAGTGTAGTTTTATTTTTTAATGGTGTTTGTGAACTCTTAATTATAAACAAGCAATTGTAATTATGTAAACATTTTATTAGATATATTTTAATTGACGAGTTACAATTCTCATAAAATATGTAAACAAATAATCGTACGTTTTCCATATTCAATGTTAAGCGTTGTTGAACGTCATCTGCTATTTGAAGGTGCTATCAATAGTTTTATAACTATGATGATACTTATAAGGAAAATAAATATACTTCTTAGTTTTTATTATAAAACAACAAATATCCATTTGTGCGTGGGGGTTTTGGTTTGATTCAAAAATTAGATTGATTCAAGTTTGTTGATGTTACTAAATATAAGTATTAGCACGTGATTTTTAGGATTCCATGTTATTGTTGTCCTGATGACCCAATGGTGTTCCTCCTGTTGAATAAAGAATATCAGACAATCAATTGAATGTTGAGAAATAATACAAATAAATAGTGAAATGTCATTAAATTAATAGCAAAAGAAAACTCAATATTTATCGATATCAAAAGAAAAGAAGGTCAGAAACTGGCAATAACGAACCACAAAGTTGTTTGCTGGTTCACCCAGAACCAAGTGTAACCAAAGTTTTGCAATTTTACCCCACATTTATCACCTTCCATTCGCCCCCAACAGGAATAATAAAGTATTATCTTATACTTGTTATCTATTTTATATTCTTCACTGAAAAGACGCTTAGTTGCATGAAAACGATGATTGTATTTATATTAAAACTTAACTAACTGTGAGTGATATATGTTGAGTGGCTGAATTAAACTCCTACTTTGTTAAATAAGTCAAGCAAGTCTTGGTATAAAATGTTCAGTTAAGTTAAGGCATTAAAGTTCCAATTAAACAATGACTGTGGTCCATTTTAAGAAACTGTCTTCTTGTAGACACAGAGGTATACTTAGTTCAACTATACTATCCTTACATTCAATATGTATTGCAGTATGATAATAGCATGGGGGGAGGGTACACAAAAATCAATATTTTTACCTTTAGAAGTAACTCAGAAGGCTGTCTTAAAAGAAGCTCTCAGTAAATGTCATATGTTTCCTACGAAGTTTTTATTTGATTAAATGAAAGTCCTTTCCATCATCCAGCTTGACTTGAGGTGTTTACTATTATACAAATTAAAAAAAAATTAATATCTCCATAAGTCCGGCACTGGTGGTGCATTGCCGGCGTGGTGGCTTAGGGGTTATACTTCAGACTGCAGAGGGCAAGGTCCAAGGTTCAAATCCCCACTGAACCAACGGTCGGTACTTCAATCGTTGAATAAAGTTCACGCATAGGCTTATAGACCTATATGACCTGTCGAGTGAAATTTTTTAAAAGAAAGAAAAAGAACAAAATTTGCTGTAACCCAGCTACTTGGACACAAAGTGTTGAGGAGACTTTAGGCGATAGGTTCTATGGTCGGTCCTCTTAATACTGACACGGCGTCCGTTCAATAGTTGCCTTCGACGTGGACACTACTAGAGAAGTCCGGAGTGTCCATGTTTGATGGACGTCAAGGTTCAGATATCATTTAAGAAAGAGAAATGAGTATCAGGCTTGTCAGGTAGCTTTAAATCAGACCAACACTACGTGGTTCGGATTCCACAAAAGCTGTAGGTTCCTTACTTGTACTGGCTATTGGGCTGTTTCTTTATGAGAAACAGTCGACTTTAGTAAGAATGATTTCACTCGTTCATTTACGCTTGTGACATTTATTCGATCCTCATATTCACCCGTATCTTGACGACTGGCGTCTTAAAAATAAATAAGTATGTATTATAGTTGTTATTCTAACATGATTGCTGTAAATGTAGCCTCTAGAGATGGTATCCTGTCTAAATCTGCCAATTATTTAGACTCGTGTTATAGTGGAAATATTCTATTCACTAAACTACCGGCCGACATAAGGAATTGAGATTTTACTCCGAACGCTCATCACCGTTGTTGAGTTTCCAATCAAATCGAGCAAACGTTATGCTACCCTTAGTCTCACTACGTCTTACTACTTTTCTCAATTGTTCTCCGATCACTCATTGCCAATGTTGAGTTTCCACCCAATTAGAGCAAACGTTATGCTACCACTAGCCTCTCTACGTCTCACTACTTTGCTCGATTGGACTCCGAACGCTCATCACCATTGTTGAGTTTCCAATCAAATCGAGCAAACGTTATGCTACCCTTAGTCTCACTACGTCTTACTACTTTTCTCAATTGTTCTCCGATCACTCATTGCCAATGTTGAGTTTCCACCCAATTAGAGCAAACGTTATGCCACCATTAGCCTCATAACGTCTCATTACTTTGCTAAATTTTTCTCCGATCACTCATCGCCAATGTTGATATTCTAAGATAAAGATGTATAAGGATTTAATAAATAACTAGTTAATCAATTTAGGAAATTTAGAGTTTAACATATAATTAGTTACAATTATACATACTTACTATGAATAATACACTGAGTGTATGGGCGGTCCTGTGGTTTGAGTGTTTCTGTCTGTGAATGTTTATTTTTCTTTGTTAGTTTTTATTTTGGGTGTGCTGGAATTGTTGTTTTCCTCCTGTAGTTATGGTACGATAATAATATATTTTATGGTTATATTTATTATGTGTTTTTCACTTTGGTTTTTCATGATAAATAACAAGTGTCTATTGATAGCTCATCGGCCCTCTCACACAGGCTTTAGCTCAGGGAAGGATCATTCTAAGTTGTTTTATTTGAATTTTTTGTGAATTTTGTACATTCTGAGAATAAAACGATTGTTTATTTGAGTTTAGTTCTTCTTTGTGGTGTTTTTCAATTTATTTTTTTATTGTTCTTTTTCACCACAATCTCCTTCGACTTCGGTGTTTTGGAATACTTATAAGCCGTCTTGGAAATTAAGTAATTAGTGACACTTTCTTATTGACAGCTGTTTTCTTAGCAAACACCGTGTGGTGCTATCTAACGGTAAGTGGTTTCAAATAGCACTCGGACGATTAACTGTCGTAATATTAGCTCAGATATTAGGCACCTCAGTGATGTGCTGGATAGAAACTGAGAGAGTGGTGGTGAGAGGTAGAGGGGGGAAAACCGCTAGCGCTACCTGTGGAAACCAAACAATAACTAATTTCACAGAACAGGGAAACGGCTACATGGGATCCATGAGTGGACAGTTTCATTGTTCCTATAGCCAATGCTAATAACAATGAATCTAGATATGTAATAAGTTGCTTCTGGAATGTGATGTTATAAAGAACCAATTATTACGAGGGTAAGTTATTTTTTTAATACATTTTAATAAATAAAATATATATTTATATTATGAAAATTATTTCAATATTTATTGAAATATTATATTAACAGTCATGTATCTACCATTACAAGTAACTAAGGACATTTTTGGTTGTAGATAATTATTATCTTAAGTCATGTACTGAATAATTAAGAAAATATCAGCCAAAGTATTGTATATAATTAGATGGTGAGAGCCAGGGCTGTTAAACTGTTATTTTCGTTAATCAGTTCCAAGGAAC
This sequence comes from Stictocephala bisonia, assembly GCA_035578905.1. NCBI lineage: Eukaryota > Metazoa > Arthropoda > Insecta > Hemiptera > Membracidae > Stictocephala > Stictocephala bisonia. Next base: position 227,617 of record JAQJVL010001019.1, on the reverse strand, counting down.
GTGTGGCTAATGCCAGTTTGTGTCGTTTGTGACGTCATCTAAAACACATCACTGCCACTCAACCCTCAAAGTGTACTTTGATTTCGGGGAACGTTTATAAACCAAATCACAACTTACTTTTGACATATTAGCCTAATTATGCCTTCTACGTAAGTACAATATATTGAAAAGTAATGATATTTTATGGTAGAAACTATCTTTTAAAATTGTCGTTTTTGAGTCGCATATATTTTTGCTTGTTAAAGTATTTGTTATACAGTAAATGTACTTATTATTAAAAGTAAAATAATAATAAACCTTATTACTGAGGAAAACATTGTTTTAGTCGTTACTAGAGTCTTTTTACTATAAACGCATCCTAAATATAAATTGAAATTAATACACTTTTAACTAAATAAGTTTAGATCAATGTAAATGAAGATAAACACTAATTTAGCCATGAATTATGGTGAACCGTTTAACCAGCCTTTATAAAAGAGATCCATCTAGTAATTTATATAAATAATTTATCTAAGAGATGTATAGAGTCCACACATCACTACGGACACGATACAGATGATGGGAGACTTGAAATGAATGCAATAATAACTATACATTGCTCAATTTTTCTCCGATCACTCATCAGCAATGTTGAGTTTCCACCCAATCAGAGCAAACGTTATGCTACCATTAACCCCTCTACGTCTCACTACTTTGCTCGATTGGACTCCGAACGCTCATCATCGTTGTTGAGTTTCCAATCAAATCGGGCAAACGTTATGCTACCATTAACCCCTCTACGTCTCACTGCTTTGCTCGATTGGACTCCAAACGCTCATCATCGTTGTTGAGTTTCCAATCAAATCGGGCAAACGTTATGCTACCATTAACCCCTCTACGTCTCACTGCTTTGCTCGATTGGACTCCGAACGCTCATCATCGTTGTTGAGTTTCCAATCAAATCGGGCAAACGTTATGCTACCATTAACCCCTCTACGTCTCACTACTTTGCTCGATTGGACTCCAAACGCTCATCACCGTTGTTGAGTTTCCACCTAATCAGAGCAAACGTTATGCTACCATTAACCCCTCTACGTCTCACTACTTTGCTCGATTGGACTCCAAACGCTCATCACCGTTGTTGAGTTTCCACCTAATCAGAGCAAACGTTATGCTACCATTAACCCCTCTACGTCTCACTACTTTGCTCGATTGGACTCCAAACGCTCATCACCGTTGTTGAGTTTCCACCTAATCAGAGCAAACGTTATGCTACCATTAACCCCTCTACGTCTCACTACTTTGCTCGATTGGACTCCAAACGCTCATCACCGTTGTTGAGTTTCCACCTAATCAGAGCAAACGTTATGCTACCATTAACCCCTCTACGTCTCACTACTTTGCTCGATTGGACTCCGAACGCTCATCACCGTTGTTGAGTTTCCACCTAATCAGAGCAAACGTTATGCTACCATTAACCCCTCTACGTCTCACTACTTTGCTCGATTGGACTCCAAACGCTCATCACCGTTGTTGAGTTTCCACCTAATCAGAGCAAATGTTATGCTACCATTAACCCCTCTACGTCTCACTACTTTGCTCGATTGGACTCCAAACGCTCATCACCGTTGTTGAGTTTCCATCTAATCAGAGCAAACGTTATGCTACCATTAACCCCTCTACGTCTCACTACTTTGCTCGATTGGACTCCAAACGCTCATCACCGTTGTTGAGTTTCCACCTAATCAGAGCAAACGTTATGCTACCATTAACCCCTCTACGTCTCACTACTTTGCTCGATTGGACTCCAAACGCTCATCACCGTTGTTGAGTTTCCAATCAAATCCAGCAAACGTTATGCTACCCTTAGCCTCTCCACGTCTTTCCCTACTTTACTCCTTTTGTCTGGTTACGCTTATCTTGATGTTTTACATTCAACTTATTCCATTATTTATTGTAAATTAATGCAATAATATGAATAATGGTGGTAAAGTTAAAGTAATTGTTTAGACTAAATATTTTTTTGCAGGATCGCTTGGAATTTATGAACCGCATTATTCCTATTGTTTTCGTTGTTTTGGAAATAGTTTTTGTGTCACAACGACTCTATCACATAGGAATCTTTTAAACATCATTCTACAAAATATATTTCAAAGTACATTTTAAGCATTATTCTTATCATAGTGTTTAGGGGAATACTAAAACCAGTTAAAATAGATAAATAGATGGCTACAAACTAACCTTATCTGATAAGGAAAAAGTTTTCCAAGGAAAGAACTTACAGCTTTTTTCCATATACTTTAATTTTTATTTTCGCCTGATATCTAATTCAGTGGTTAAATATTGGATATTTTAGTCATTAAAATCTTAAAACCAGTGAGTTACTTTTCTTAAATATTAGTATTTTTCTTAAAGATGTAAGACTCACTGATTTAAGAATTATTAAAAGTCAAAATAATTTTAGGACGTCTACGGTGGAACGGTTAGCTGAACAATCACTGAAAATCAGTCGGCCAATGACTCGAGGGCAACAATAGATATTACGGTTCATTGCCTCCCCCGAGATCCACCCCAATAGGAAGCTCGGTGTTTTCCATAATTTACCATGGGGGAGTTCAAACGGCCTCGGTCAATACAGGACGTTCACGTTGCATGGTTCTATATGACTATAAGAGTGGTGACTTCTATTTCCTCATGAATATAATTGACCAGGTGTGGAAGTAGTGGCTGCCGCTGGTGACATACTCATTCTTGTTATAACGAAGTACAGTAGTGAAAAATATTCATTTATCACTCTAAATGTTGGGTCATCTAAATGTAAAAAGTGTAACTCCTATAGGAAATTTCTGATTAGCTGTTTTCTCTAAAGTCTATGTTTTTTAATTTCGTAAGTGAACCAGTCTCTACGAAGTTCCTCGACCTAGCAAGAATATAAGATAGCTTGATAAGTTGTATTTTAAAAACCAATGGAAACTATCAAAAGTGTAAAAAAACTGGTTTTCTGCCCACTAACCATGAACAATCAAACTATTTCCTATCACTGCAGTATTTTTATTGATGATTATAACATCTGTTTATGTATATGCTCGTGTAAATATTGCTTATTTCAAGTATGAATCTAATACCATATTTTTATTTTACAGTTTTTAATCGAAAACAATACAAAATATCGACAGTTCTGTCAACTAGCTTAACTTGTAAAAAATAATATGTTTGAGTATGTTTACAGTGAAGATTTAAAGTAATAGATTAAAGTAAGAGAATCAGCATAAGATATACGGGGCATACACCCACGAATAAATGAAAGGCAGTAGGTGGTAGTATTCAATAGTTAGATACGAGGGTTAAGGGTAAAGTCTATGAAGGTACTCTAGTATAAAGGGTAAATTTCATGAGTAAATTTCAATAACCCACCCGCCCACCCATAAACGTACAGTGGTATTGATCCACCCGCCCACCCATACACGTACAGTGGTATTGACCCACCCACCAAGCCATACACGTACAGTGGTATTGACCCACCCGTCCACCCATAAACGTAAAAGGGGTATTGACCCACCCATACACGTACAGTAGTATTGATCCACCCGCCCACCCATACATGTACAGTGGTATTGACCAACCCGCCCAACGTACATTAGTATTGACCCACCCATACACGTACAGTGGTATTGACCCAACCGCCCACCCATACACGTACAGTGTTATTGACTCACCCGCCCGCCCATACATGTACAGTGGTATAAATACACATTTACCTACCCTCCCACCAATATAAGTGGTATTGGCCCACTCTCCCACCTATACACGTACGGTGGTATTGGCACACCCTCCCACCTATACACGTACGGTAGTATTGACCCACTTTCCAACCCATATACGTACGGTGGTACTGGCCCACCCTTCCACCCATACACGTACGGTGGTACTGACACACCCTCCCTCCCATACAAGTACGGTGGTATTGGCCCACCCATACACGTACGGTAGTATTGGTGTACTGTAACGCCGTGCTTATGGTTGGGTGGGTGGGTCAGTAACACCGTGCTTGTATGCGTGGGCGGGTGGGTCAGTAACATCGTGCTTTTATTGGTGGGCGGGTGGGTCAGTAACTCCGTGCTTGTATGAATGGGCGGGTGGGTCAGTAACACCGTGCTTGTATGAGTGGGTGGGTGGGTCAGTAACACCGTGCTTGTATGCGTGGGTGGGTGGGTCAGTAACACCATCCCTTTATGAGTGGGCGGGTGGGTCAGTAACACCATGCTTGTATGCGTGGGCGGATGGGTCAGTAACACCGTGCTTGTATGAGTGGGCGAGTGTGTCAGCAACATCGTGCTTGTATGGGTGGGCGGGTGGGTCAGTAGCTCCGTGCTTGTATGAGTGGGCGGGTGGGTCAGTAACTCCGTGCTTGTATGAGTGGGCGTGTGGGTCAGTAACACCGTGCTTGTATGAGTGGGCGGGTGGGTCAGTAACACCGTGCTTGTATGCGTGGGTGGGTGGGTCAGTAACACCGTGCCTGTATGAGTGGGCGGGTGGGTCAGTAACACCGTGCTTGTATGCGTGGGCAGGTGGGTCAGTAACACCGTGCTTGTATGAGTGGGTGGGTGGGTCAGCAACATCGTGCTTGTATGGGTGGGCGGGTGGGTCAGTAACTCCGTGCTTTTATGAGTGGGCGGGTGGGTCAGTAACACCGTGCTTGTATGCGTCGGAGGGTGGGTCAGTAACACATACACTGTTGCAAGGTGGTAGCTATTAATTATCTCCTATTAATGGTAAAGTCTATATGAAGGTACTCTAGTATAAAGGTTATATTTCATGAATGTACCCTCCTATTAATGGTAAAGTCTATATGAAGGTACTTTAGTATAAAGGTTATATTTCATGAATGTACCCTTCTATTAATGGTAAAGTCTATATGAAGGTACTTTAGTATAAAGGTTATATTTCATGAATGTACCCTCCTATTAATGGTAAAGTCTATATGAAGGTACTCTAGTATAAAGGTTATATTTCATGAATGTACCCTCCTATTAATGGTAAAGTCTATATGAAGGTACTTTAGTATAAAGGTTATATTTCATGAATGTACCCTCCTATTAATGGTAAAGTCTATATGAAGGTACTTTAGTATAAAGGTTATATTTCATGAATGTACCCTTCTATTAATGGTAAAGTCCATATGAAGGTACTTTAGTATAAAGGTTATATTTCATGAAGGTACCCTCCTATTAATGGTAAAGTCCATATGAAGGTACTCTAGTATAAAGGTTATATTTCATGAATGTACCCTCCTATTAATGGTAAAGTCTATATGACGGTACTCTAGTATAAAGTTTATATTTCATGATTGTACCCTCCTATTAATGGTAAAGTCTATATGAAGGTACTCTAGTATAAAGGTTATATTTCATGAATGTACCCTCCTATTAATGGTAAAGTCTATATGAAGGTTCTCTAGTATAAAGGTTATATTTCATGAATGTACCCTCCTATTAATGGTAAAGTCTATATGACGGTACTCTAGTATAAAGGTTATATTTCATGAATGTACCCTCCTATTAATGGTAAAGTCTATATGAAGGTACTCTAGTATAAAGGTTATATTTCATGAATGTACCCTCCTATTAATTGTAAAGTCTATATGAAGGTTCTCTAGTATAAAGGTTATATTTCATGAATGTACCCTCCTATTAATGGTAAAGTCTATATGACGGTACTCTAGTATAAAGGTTATATTTCATGAATGTACCCTTCTATTAATGGTAAAGTCTATATGAAGGTACTTTAGTATAAAGGTTATATTTCATGAATGTACCCTCCTATTAATGGTAAAGTCTATATGAAGGTACTCTAGTATAAAGGTTATATTTCATGAATGTACCCTCCTATTAATGGTAAAGTCTATATGAAGGTACTTTAGTATAAAGGTTATATTTCATGAATGTACCCTCCTATTAATGGTAAAGTCTATATGAAGGTACTCTAGTATAAAGGTTATATTTCATGAACGTACCCTCCTATTAATGGTAAAGTCTATATGAAGGTACTTTATTATAAAGGTTATATTTCATGAATGTACCCTCCTATTAATGGTAAAGTCTATATGAAGGTACTTTAGTATAAAGGTTATATTTCATAAATGTCCCCCCCTATTAATGGTAAAGTCTATATGAAGGTACTTTAGTATAAAGGTTATATTTCATGAATGTACCCCCCTATTAATGGTAAAGTCTATATGAAGGTACTTTAGTATAAAGGTTATATTTCATGAATGTACCCTCCTATTAATGGTAAAGTCTATATGAAGGTACTTTAGTATAAAGGTTATATTTCATGAATGTACCCTCCTATTAATGGTAAAGTCTATATGAAGGTACTCTAGTATAAAGGTTATATTTCATGAATGTACCCTCCTATTAATGGTAAAGTCTATATGAAGGTACTTTAGTATAAAGGTTATATTTCATGAATGTACCCTCCTATTAATGGTAAAGTCTATATGAAGGTACTCTAGTATAAAGGTTAAATTTCATGAATGTACCCTCCTATTAATGGTAAAGTCTATATGAAGGTACTTTAGTATAAAGGTTAAATTTCATGAATGTACCCTCCTATTAATGGTAAAGTCTATATGAAGGTACTCTAGTATAAAGGTTATATTTCATGAATGTACCCTCCTATTAATGGTAAAGTCTATATGAAGGTACTCTAGTATAAAGGTTATATTTCATGAATGTACCCTCCTATTAATGGTAAAGTCTATATGAAGGTACTCTAGTATAAAGGTTATATTTCATGAATGTACCCTCCTATTAATGGTAAAGTCTATATGAAGGTACTCTAGTATAAAGGTTATATTTCATGAATGTACCCTCCTATTAATGGTAAAGTCTATATGAAGGTACTCTAGTATAAAGGTTATATTTCATGAATGTACCCTCCTATTAATGGTAAAGTCTATATGAAGGTACTCTAGTATAAAGGTTAAATTTCATGAATGTACCCTCCTATTAATGGTAAAGTCTATATGAAGGTACTCTAGTATAAAGGTTATATTTCATGAATGTACCCTCCTATTAATGGTAAAGTTTATATGACGGTACTCTAGTATAAAGGTTAAATTTCATGAATGTACCCTCCTATTAATGGTAAAGTTTATATGAAGGTACTCTAGTATAAAGGTTAAATTTCATGAATGTACCCTCCTATTAATGGTAAAGTCTATATGAAAGTACTCTAGTATAATGGGTAAATTTCATTAATGTATCCTCTATTAATGGTAAAGTCTATAAAAATAATAAAATCAGAAAATCGCTCTCAAAAGTGAATAAGGAACATATTTTCCGTATAGTTAGTTACAAGCAAGACAAATCGGTTAAACAGTAATAGAAAGAAATGGAAACTTCAGAAGACAACAAAGAGAGACAGAAACAGATGGGAACTATGGTAAGAAAGTTAATACGAAAATAAACTCTAGGAAAATTACTAACAGTTTGTATAATTTGTTACTGTGTAATTAATTACAAAGTAAGGGTATTGAGTGACGTTTACAGATACGTTATTGGTAGGAAAACCGGTATTGCATGACACTACTATTTTTCATGTACATTAAAAAAAGTCTGAAAAGCACGTATCTATAAATATATTTACTACATACTATTGTATTCTTTAGAATTAGTTGACAGTGCAAGAAATCTTGAAAACATCAGTTGTAAATATTTAACCTCTTTAGGTGTCTTTTTCATCATATTGTTTAAAGTACAAACAAAAAATATATTAAATATGATTTCCTAAAAATGTAAACAAATAAATAATGCATCTTAATCTGTAACAGCTATGGTATATATATTTTAATAATGTTTAAATGTTGTGTTTTTTACCACGCCATTTAGATGTTAAACTTTTGTTAATTATCTCATCTCCAACCATACAAGTAAGTTCAATTGCCTAATGCAAACCAAGTTTTAAGACTCCATTTCTAAGAATGCTGGAAACATTTAATTGGAATCGGAATCGTTTCCAATCAACTGTGTTCGGTTCAGTGATTTGGCATCATAAAGCTATTGTTTCCAATCAACTGTGTTCGGTTCAGTGTTTTGGCATCATAAAGCTATTGTTTCCAATCAACTGTATTCGGTTAGTGATTTGGCATCATTAAGCTATTGTTTCCAATCAACTGTGTTTGGTTCAGTGATTTGGCACCATTAGCTATTGTTTCCAATCAACTGTGTTTGGTTCAGTGATTTGGCATAATTAAACTATTGTTTCTTTTGTATGGTATTTACTGCGAACAGTACATTTGTATTCACAGAAGTATTAATTGCAATCATAATAGTTATAAGTTCACCAGAAAACCCCGAACAAACAAATAACCAAAAAGTAGGGCTTGAGTATCTTTCACAAACAAATATGTGTAGTAGTTCAGATGGTAAGATAATTTTAAACTTTATCATTGTTATTATTGTAACGACTCTTTGTAAAATATTTAAATAACCTTTGTACAGGAACCTTAATGATGGGTCGGAAAAAATTTCATTGATACAATTTCAAGCTACCTAGCCATTATTTTTAGTATTACTTTATTATATTGTGTTTCCCAAACAAAAGTACATATTTTACCAGATTTAGTCAAACTTAATTTCTATTCACACACTGTTTTCCTAAGAGGGAAGCCATTTTAGAAAACAAAACATGGCAGCCTGATTAGTGAAACTCGAGTTGTCAGAAAATGCGAAACGCACAAAATCGGATCTGGCCACTCCCCGCTCCACGAAAGGTTTCAACGTGGGTGGCACTTGAAGCCCCAAGAGCACTATCGGGTTACCAATCCGTTTACTACGCAAAATACAATCATGTACCGATATATTCTCTGTAGTGTAGATATTTATAGAATTTTTTAGTCTATCACTTAAATTCAAAATCGTTTTAAAAGAGGTAACTGTAAACTCGTGTCCTGACAAGCATGTGTTGATATATAGTCACTGCTAATATATAGTAGCGTTGATCCATGTAAACTGTCGATAAAACAAATATGGCATGCTAAAACAATATTCTGGGAATATATTATGAACGCATGAACAATCGTTTCATTTTAGTTTGAAAAAGTACGAGTAAATTGTTTAGCTATCTGACCTGTTATGGCTGATATCTAAGCCAGCTGCAAATAAAATGTGGCTTTACCAAAGGCTATATATATATATATGAGGGAACCTTACTGGCTTACGAGAACACATAAATATCAAAATACTTTTATTAATTCACTTGACAGTGAACCTTGCTGAGCCTTAAAATGTTATTTTAATTTTTATTACTCCACCATGAACAGTGGTTGTAGTAATTTACCTTGGGAAATATTTAGTATGGATTTATTTGATACAGGTTCAGTTGTAGTAATCATATTTATGAATATAGGACCTATTGATGATAATGATTTTGAAGTTGTATGGTTTTGTTTGCTTATTAACCACACAGAAGTGTCTTCTATTAAAATCTTCCTCTAAAACTTTTACTACCAAGGCGTTTTCAGTAGAGGATGGCATGTCACTGAAGTATCACAACTAAATGAACATTTTGACTCTCCAAGGTTGAATCTCAAATCTGTCAGTAGTAATAGTATAGAATAGGAAGTCCAGATACTGAATTACAAACCTTTCAATAGACTATATGTCATCTATATGTCACTTGACATAAACATTGTTCTACTGACACCTACAACAAAATATTATTAAAAGAATCAATTAAAAATCAAAACAAATCTTTCATAAAGTAAAAAAATTTTTCAACCTTAAAATAAATATCTGACTAAAATAGAGAAACCTACGCGTTTGCTTATTAAGAAAAACAAAAATGAAATAAAGTACTAAGAATAAACTATGATTTTTGTTAAAAAGTGTTGCTTGGCGTAAACTCATTTAATGTGATTATAGAATATTGAAGATCATATTGTTTTTGAAAAAAACTCAATGTTTTTTAGGTACTCTTCCCAAATCACACTTAATTTAATTATAATATAATGATTTTTTTTTAAATATAAATATTTTGTTTTGAATAAAGTTTTCACGGTTAATTTTATACAACTTTTTCCTATCTTTTATTATTGCTTTTAAGTGTTCAACAGTGAGGCTTATATAACTTATGAAACTTAAAGTTATTTTGCGATTCACATATGTCTTGCAGGGAAATTTCACTACTTTAATTAAATTAATGATTGAACTTTACTGTTTGGTGAATTTAATTAAATTCCATAACTGTTAGGTGACTGAACTTTACAGGGTTATCATTGAATTAATTTACTAAATAGTAAACATTTTAAAATGTTGTATGATGAGTCAACAATCAAAAAATTTAGACATTTGTGTATTTATTTTACCAAGGTACAAAGGTGATTCACCTTGGAAGGAGGTTACTATTAACTCCAGGTTACGTGATATTTAGCTGGATTTGAAACCTTACAAGTTCTTCTAATTCAATAAAGCAATTGGATTATAGAGGTTCTCTAGTAAAAACAAAATCAAAATTTCAATGTTCAACTACTTTATCATTCCTTAATCCTTGTAATATTAGGGAACCATTTTACTCTGTCACTTTTAAGAGAAACATTTAGCCCACAGCAGTGTTTTAGTAAACATTTCGATAAAATATATCATTAATTTGTAATGTCAACAAACCAAAGACGAAAGCCTGAGAGGGATCCGCAAACAATTTAATATCATGCCTGGTAACACATTTAGTTATATTCATTACTATTAGTATCCAGTAGAGCAGTGAGTAAATCGAGTAACAGTAGGAGTAGTCATGGTTGTGGATAGGGTGATCACCCTCCTTCTTCTTGCCGTGAAGAGGTAAACCGTAGTTTGCGTTGCCCAAGAGGATCGGCAGTCAGGAGAGCAGAAACTCTGCAAGCTTGGCAACGGAGGTGTAAAGGGGTACTGACATACCCCTTTCATCTCATACTCGACCTCTGCCTCTGGTTAGATCATGGTTAAGGGAAGGTTGACTTTAATCTTCAAGACTTCTGGGTTTGCTGTATAGAACATCATGATCAGGCTTATCAGCGGCATCCTTGGTGTTTCTCTACAAGGTTCTTATTCGACAGCTCCTTGAATATGCCTCTGTTGTATGGACACCTCTACCTCTACCTGTCGACCCGCTTACAGGCAATTCAAAGGAGATTTGTTTTACAACTGTACTTCAAAACTGGCCAACTACTTCAGCCCGATCTTTAGTGCAGATGTTCAACCTTCACTCTCTTCAACTTCGTCGACACGTTGTTGACTTAGTATTTCTTTTCAAACTCATTAGAGGAACTGTCGATTGCCCAGATGAGGACTCGTGTCAGAACAAGATCACAAGATATATTTGCCCATCAACACCACAGAAAAAAACTACCTCAAAAATGCCCCAATGAGTAGATTACAGGAGATGGGCTATCTTGTCGCCTGCAATGTGGACTTTTTCCACGATTATCTTGGATCATTCAGGAAAAACTATTCACACTTCAACCTCGTCTACTTCGACAGTAAATCAATCCACTCTTTTCCTTCTAAATATTCTCCGTCTTCATTATCCGACCACATAAATAATTGGTTCCTCTGATCCCCATTTCTACTCCACCTTCTCTATATACCTGTAATGCAACCACTGTATCAAGTCATTATCTATAGATATCTGCATGTTTGGTATTAATTATTGAATGTTGTATCTATTAATTTATACTATATTATATGTATTAATCTGTTATATAATGTATATATTGAAATCGTATGTTTATTGTAAGGTATTATTGTTTTTATATGTATCCACACAATTGTAAATGACACTGTCGTTGGAAATAAATATAAAATCTGTGTTATTTCATTACGGGGCATGGCTATTTTATAAAGTATCTCCACAGGATATGGGAAATCAGATCTCCTCGGTGTGCTGCCTGGAGGTCGATAATGTTTATCATAAGGTTTTTGGGTGAGGTCGTTTCACCAAAGAAATAAATTGGCTAGCCTGTGTGGTTGGTGATGTTCCACTAGACACAATTGTTGAGGCAATGCTACGAAGCAAGGACGTGTGGAAAACAGTGTTTCCTTTTTTCACATGGTTTTACGTTAAAAAAAAAAAAAAGAAGAGGGATGCCTAACTGACCCTGATTAAAGTATCTTAGCCCCAAAGGCAAGACAGGACACGCGGCCAAGCTTGAAGTCATCCGAGAGGGTTCCGGTCTAGATCCCCGTAAGCTATAGGGGGTTTAGTGGGTATTCCCTGCCTGTTTTCTACAGGCCGAGTGCCACAAGTTGCACAATGTAAATACAGTGGGAGAGCGGTCTAAGACGTCAGGACGTTGTGTATAAGTTAAAGATAGCTCAAATTCAAATCCAAGCGTTGACTGTTAGTTTTATCATTAATACGTACCTTGTTCTGTACTGGTTCTCCTTAACTCTGTCTCATGAGTACTCCGTACAGAATAATAGCCCACTGAGAAATGATAGTAAAGTTGAAGAGGAGATCGTCTTCTCCTTAAAACATGAAAGGAGTAATAAATTGCAACAGACATTCCTATGATTAAAACTAAAGGGCTGAGGGAATCTTTAGGCCTTTTAAGGCTGTTGAAGGAGATAAGGAAAAGGGAAAAATACTTACATTTTTCTCTTTTTGTTTCATCTATAATTTCAAGCTGATAAATTCAAGTCGTGAACTTAATGAAAAATAGACGTGAGCCAATTTTGAATCGCTCGATTAATGGGAATGTGTGAGAGCAAACTCAATAGTTTAAACAGAGAAATCAAAGGAAACTTTGATACGCCAGATTGGTCGATAGGCATATGGATCAGATTAATACTTCCACTTACTCGCTGGTTTGTACTATCGACCAACCCCCTATCACATCGACAAAAGCCACCCAACCCGTTCAAACTATGACATATATTTACAGTACAAGTAAACGTCACACAACACAAATTTATTTTTAAATAATAAATAATAATAAATTTGTGTTGTGTGACGTTTACTTGTACTGTATATGTACCAACACGTATTATGCTAATTAAAAAACTACATATATTTAGTCATATGGTCCAGATATCTACAGTTAAATTAGTTATTAAGTGTTTTTACAAATTATTTAAAAAAGAAAAAATAGAGAAATGTAGAAGTTGTACAATTTTCTCTTTGTATATAAAGGAATTTTCTTACGTATAGGAATATTATTTACGTGATTAAAATATATGTATTTTCTATTATTTTACAATAATTTCCTACATACCATCAAAAATTAAGTTTTAATCTTCAACAACTGGTTTGGTAAAAAATTTATTCAAAAAATATACACATAATCTCAAAAATAATATTCGATCATTCAACATTTATTTTGTTGCATGGTTGTTAATGTTTATTGAGCACTACGTAAAAATGTTTAATAGAATAGTACAGGCCTACGTTGTTTATTGATTGTTAAGGCACCGATCGTCAAGATATGGGCAAATATGAGGGGGAATGAGTGTGTGGAGTGTAAATGAATGAGTGTGGTAATTGTTACTAACTAAGGTTAACTGTTCCTCATAAAGAGCTATTTATTAATAGCCCAATAATTAGGACAACCTACAGTTTTATGTGGAATCCAAACCACGTAGTATTGGTCTCGTATATATTTTTTTCTATAAGATATCCTAATACCAAAAACTGCTTTAAAAATTATATAGTATTGAGCTAACCAATATTCAACTAAATGTAAATCATCAGTTTTACTTTAAATTTTACAACTAGACCTACAGTTTTCAAATTGTATTTATTGTTATTTAAAAATATGATTATGAAGTATAAGGGTGGTAGATTTTTAATTACATAGCTTGTTGTAATATTCGTTGCAAAAACTGTATTAATTGATTTAATAAATTCTTTACAGGCCTAAATATCATGTATTAAGAATAGGAAAGAAAGAAAGAAAGAATAGGTAAACCATATAAAATATAATTTATGCTAGGACGGTCGAATATCAATAATTTTGATATTAGTTATTTTGTTATAATTATTTATCTACATGAATATAGTTACGTAAGGAAACATAAATCGAAGAAAAAGTTTTAAAAATCAACAAATAATATTAAAAGCACTCAAACATTAATTTTATTCACTTTTTTCTAGTAATAATTAAGATAATGCATTTTTTCCCCTAACAACATTTTTATATTTCAGTATAATACTTTTAATATAAGATTATAATATAAGTGAAATTATTACATCATTTGATAAAAGGTAAATTCACTAAGAGTTCAAGAAAAAAATTTTGTTAAACGAGTTTTGCTCAGCTCTTACCCTTGATTATAAATAGGAACGATAGATATATAATCCAATAGGGATCTTTGTGCCGATAATTTGATTAATTAGCGAGCTCTGCCACTACATCTGATATAACCAGTATTATATTTACATTGGACTACACTAGCACTTCACTACTGGACCCCAACACAGCTGAACATTTGAGACACAATATTTATTATTGGATCTAACTTATATATGTATGTAGTATCAGTGCTCTTGATGAGATAATAAATTCCAATATTATAACTGTGAATAAATAAACATAGGAAGAATTCACACAACAACACCACTAGAGTTTATCGGAGCTTCACACAGCCGGTGTCAGAACCACGTGCACCAAACTTTCCCAATTTTACCCGACGCTTATCACCATTCCGTTCACCCTCCGCTGGAATAATAATGCATTTCCCCGTTTTTCGGTGTATCTATTCAGATGTTTTTAGAACACCTAGTACAATTAATTAATGAAGAAATGTTGTAATGTGTCTGAACATTTTAGTTAATATGAATCATGTTAGCTATGAAAAATAGTTTAACCATGAAATAAAGTTTCGTAAGGTGAACTATAGATTCTACAAATCCTAAGTATTTGTTATTTAAAAAACTATATGCAAGAGATACTACTAACTGTACTGTTTGTGATGAGCATTGTCTTCTGGTTATAATCTGTAACGAATCTATATTTATAAAAGAGGATGTTTGTATATTTGAAGTTTATGTGCTGCCAAACCATCCAACCGATCGCCATGAAACTTTAGGATGTTGTCCTGTATACTCCCGAGATGGTTTCTGTAGTTTGATGCAGATCCGTCCACAGGGTCCCGCCCCACAGGCTCCTAAAGATCCCATGTTATTCAAATGGAGAATATGAATTGTTTACAAAAAACATATGACTGTGTGGTTTAATGTAGTTTCACATGCCATAAGCAGATTGAAGTTCTCACAACAACAGTACTATATATGTTTTGATTTATTGTAGTTTTACATTTCACCTTGAGAGTGTAGCACACACTACTTTTACTTGATCGGGTGATCTGTATTTGGTGTTAACCTTTTTTCCTCGGTAATTAAAACATGTGGTGAAACGTGAAAATAAAAAATAAATAATTATTTGTTTTGCAGTTTACTTTTTATGACATGCCTCCTAAAAATCTAATATTGGTAGAAGAAGCAAAAATACTCGAATTCTTTCACCAATTAGGTTCTAAATCAAACTCAATATTATGACCGGCGAAGCGGGCGGGTACAGCTAGTAAAACATAAAATTAGATAAATTATGTAATGTTACATGTAATGAATGAATATAGAATTTTTGCTAATATTTTAAGTAGTAATCCTAACCTTCCTCAAATCTGAAATGAACGATCAGTATCAAATAAATTTTGTAAATCCTTACATATATATGTTTATGTACCACCGCATATATATAAAGGTTATGCATGCCTTTAGTAATGCATGTAATACATTTTGCTTCGAATAATAATATTTTCAGATTTGTCAAGGTCATTTGATAATATCATTTATAGCTAATTAACAAATCACCAAATGTTTTGTCGTTTTAGTAATTAAACTAATTCTAAAGGGACTTTCCCAAAAGAGCTTACATAGATAACATTGTTCTTGAGTGAATTTAACTGAATAAAATTTCAGACTTTTTACTTTTATTCTACTCTTTATAATGCATGAAGTCGTGACTCCTAAGATACACTTATTGTGTAATTACTTTTAATCCTTTAAGTTAATGTGAGTAAATCAACTGAAGAACGAAAATTAAGTTTTGTAAAGCTAAGGGCTTGACTCTTGGACCTGACTGGAAGTTTTTGTTTTTATAAGTGATATCACAGACCAAACTGTATATCTGGTAATTTTCACCTGGAACTATACTTAATCAGTCAGTAAAGCTCCTAGTACCGATCAATAGTCTATGGAGAATGGAAATTGGCGCCTCAAAAAAACAAAAAAAAAGTTTTTTTTCAGAGGACACAGATGTTTAGGAGAGCCAGTGGCCGAGTGATCTAAGGCGTTAGGCCTTTGTACCTGAGCTACAGATAGTGTAGGATCGAATCCTGATCTTGACCGTTAGTTTGTATCAATAATATTTACCTTTATTCTTTTGGTTCGCTCCCTTACTTTGACTGAGAAGTTCCCCACATAGATCAATAGTCTAATGGGATTGGGTAGAATAACTTCAAAGAGAGGATCAGTTTTCCTGTTTAAAATAAAATTAAATTAACTGTTTGTCAAATAATTAATTTAGTGAAATATCTTTATTTTAAAACTTGATAATAAGTAAGTAAGGGAAATGGAAGCTTAAGTAGTTTTATGGTGTTATGATTGGCTGTGTTAAATGGAATTGTAGTCCCCTTCTAGACAATTGAAACTTGGGGACATCATGTCGCCGTGCTGGAGTCAGATGGAAACGTTCGATCTTTTGACTCAACAGAAATTTTAACCCCATAAGAGGTGTTGCACATCTACCGTATGTGCTTACCAAACTTTATTTTCAGATTATAATTTTTAACCTTGTGTATTTCAGGTAAAGTTCATTACTACATTTTTAATATAATGTTCTAATATGAGTATGTTTTGTTTTCGGTTTAGGGTGATGTCTATAAGATAGAGTTGACATCATGATTATGACTGTTGAATTCCATTTTATAAATTAAATATTGGACTTTCAAAGTACTTGAAAGTTTCATATTGTTTGATTATTGTTAAATTATGAAGAAAATACCTTTAAAACTGGTTACACTAAAACAAATCAGAAAAACACCAATCTTAGTTTTAATGATAACATTTTTTACTACACTCACTTCGAAGGAAAGTAACATAATAACAGTTAAGAAATAAATGAAATAAAAAGAATAAAAATAACCAGATATGTGCATAGGTTTAGAAAATATTAACATTGCACCTTTCCAAAATGCAGGGTGGAACATCTCGCATGAAATGGACTTCCTGAACAGTTATATAAGTGGTCTACTTTCTTTATTTTAAAAGGCAACTTATAAATATAACTGATGAGACATAATCGTAAAAAGGTTTATGAATCAGTTGTGGTTATTATGACATTATCCAAATTTGGAGCCTGTCATATAATTTATTAATTAATTTTAAAAATTGTTTCCAATAAAAAAATATTTATTCGCTTTAAGTCATATAGACGAGATATTATAGGATTTTATAGACATTTTCTCTCCGAACAATGTTGATCTAACTCCGTTTATCCTTCTAATTACCAATCCCTCCACCTACTCCTGGACGGACACCTGTTTCCTTCGGCAAGACTTCCATTTCCTGTTTGCTGTCCTAATTTCCTGTCCGTCCCAGTTCATCTTGTTGTGTCTTCTAACGTATTACCTATTTCGTATAGAATAGACAAAGAAAGTACTTTGTTCAAAAAAATAACAATGTTAATTGATGTTATTTCTTCAAAAAAGTGTTACATTGTAACCACCAGCTAATATTTATCTTAAAATTTAATGTTTAAAGTGAAATATTTATTTTGATGTTTGTTGAGCCTTGACAGCAGTGAAATAAACTAACATTCCGTCTGGTGATATGATATATTTCGACTAATAAAATATTAAGATTTAATAAAAGGCATTGTTTTAAGATTACGAGTTTAAAAAATAGCTTAAATTTTTAAATATAACTTTACAAACATAAATTATTCAAAACGTATTTGTGTTATCACTATGACAATCTCATATTCTCTGCAATCAAATATTGCAGAAAATCAATTATATTTTAATAATCCGATAACCTAGCTTCACTTAGTGACACCTGCTTACACTTAGTGACACCTGCTTACACTTAGTGACACCTGCTTACACTTAGTGACACCTGCTTACACTTAGTGACACCTGCTTACACTTAGTGACACCTGCTTACACTTAGTGACACCTGCTTACACTTAGTGACACCTGCTTACACTTAGTGACACCTGCTTACACTTAGTGACACCTGCTTACACTTAGTGACACACTCAGTTCACTTAGTGACTCTTAGTTACACCCACTTTCATTTTGTGACATTTATCTTCACATAGTGACACCTATCCTCACTCAGTGATACCCAACTTCATTTTGTGACAGCTATACAGTTCCTGGATATACATGTGTTCAGATTAAATTGTATATATTTCCTATTGAATACAGTATGTTCTCCTAGATAACAAAGTTTCACAGTCTAGAAAAATCTGTAAGTCTACTGTTAGAGGCCGTAAATTAACCAATTTGATTTATACGCACAAAATGAAAATCTAGCTCTACCTAAGAATTAAGGAGTTGAGATATAGCAAAAAGTCATAGGGCCAAAGTTATAGATCATCTCAAATCAGATTCAAAAAATTGTGTTAGTTTTGCTGTAGAACCGTTCTCATTTAGCCGCTAAAGTCCAATTAGAGAAACGCTGTTTTTTGCATTTAAAATTGTTGGCGCTAAAAATGCTGCCAACTTCTATTTATTACCAGAATTTTTCAAAATACCTTTTTATTGAACATTTATAACATAGAACCTTTGACTGTACAAAATTTCAGCCTCGTAAGCTTAGTACTTTTTTAGTTACAGCGATGAGTGAGTCAGTGGTATTTTCCTTTTATAGGTATAGCTTAAACTGAATATATTCAGTCATTATGTAAAAGAACATTTTTAATGTATTGGAATAACTTTACTTAGTTACTGCATTTCAAAAATCTTACAATATAAATATAACACTGGACATTATTAGGAATTTAATGCATCAACTATAATGTGTTTTCTCTTGCAGGAAATCACTTTAAATATTTGTGGTGTCAATAGGCATCTATGCCTTACAAAATCCCATGATAAGTAAATGTACATGGCCCAGTTAAATTGAGACAGTCTAAAAACTATTTGTGATACACACGAGGAATAGTTTACAAAACTAGTTAGTGTGTTCAACATCACTTAACAATTTTGTCCAGCAAAAGCTATTTTATATACTCAAATCACTTGCAAGATTAAAATTCACTTTTCCATTTGAAATTACTCTTGACACATTTTATAGGCCATTAATATTGTGTCACCTTTGCGATAATATATCTAACCTCAGTGACAAATGTGTAACAGGAAACACTATTTTTACTGGTCCAGACATGAAAAACACTAGTCCCCGAGGTGTCATGACGAGTGAATTGTGTCCCACTCACAGCACAACATTGTGACTGATATTCTGTACGTCTCTATCACACTATAAAATATAAGTTATATAATTTATTACTTATTTTGCTCTTAAAACACAAACAAAAAATCCTTCATCTACGAACATATACAGGGTGTCCCAGAACTTCTGTAACTTTTCACCAAAAATTGTACCTTATGTCAATACAAACATATTTCATAGTATAAACACGGGTCTACTGTAACTAGTTTACTGTCTGTCTGTCTGTATATGTTTTTACAAATTATTTTATAACTCAAGAACTATGAAAGATAAAACTTAAAATTTTAGTATACATGTGTAGCTTAACAGTTAACACAAGAGAATAAAATATCATTGCTCCAACGTAATTCATTTCAAAAAGGCGCTCTTTTAAATTATTTAATGCCAAATTTCACGAAAACCGTTATTTCTACAAAAAAATTTAAAGTTAGATAACTAAAAGTCAAATAAAACAATACCTTATTTACTGAAATAGAATAATATATGACCCAGGTGTGACAGTTTTTGTAAATCAATGTAATTACCAAAATACAACAAGGCATACCTAAAACATAGTTTAACTGCAAATATAAATATGCGCATCATTAATCAGCTGTTGTATATCCACTTCATGTTAACAATGAGTCGGCGATATATAAACTATTTAATTTGAACTATGAATCTGCTGTTTATTTGTAATGCATTGTTGATATAAGGAAAATTAAGTATTACTTGTTAGGTGTCAACAATTTGTTTTAATACAGTAGTATTCTTTTTTTACTAAAACAGCTAAGAATATTGATTAAAAATAAAAATTACGATAAAATTAAGGTAGCTATGAACTGCATATCAAATTATAACTTTTATGACGTGGCTAATGGCAATCCAAAACAAGCTGGAATATGTTTTAATAGGACCCACATTTTATCTAACAGATTTCATGCCCCAATGAACCTTGTTTTTCCCAGAGACACCTTCTTCTATAAATTAATAGCAGATGTACCACTTCATATCAGACATGGTATATGGTCTTTTTGTTAACAATTAGTCTGCTGTTTATAATTAATCAATTATTTACGAAACAAAATGGCATATATTTCCACAAGACAAATTTATAAAAGTTGCTCAAAATTTCTAGAATACAACAATTCTGGAAATTACATTGATTTACAAAAATTGTCATACCTAGGTTATTTATTATTCGATTTCAGTAAATAAGATTTTGTTTTATTTGTATTTTAATTGTGCATTTTTTGCCTAACTTTAAATTTTTTTATGGCTACAACAGTTTTCGTGAAATTTTACATTACAAAATTTAAAAGGCCACCTTTTTTAATGAATTACGTTACATCAATGATATTTTATTCTCTTGTGTTAACTTTTAAGCTACACATGTATACTAAATTTGAAGTTTTATCTTCCATAGTTCTTGAGTTATAAAATCATTTTTTAAAAACACATACAGACAGTAAACTAGTGACCGTAGACCCATTTTTATACTATGAAATATGTTTGTCTTCACCTAGGAACAATTTTTGCTGAACATTTACAGAGAAGTCAGGGACACCCTGTATAATTTATGTCTTAGTGTTTCACAATACACATTGTTTCACGTAGATTAAAGGAGTTAAGTTATGTTAGTTATAATATAGTTTGAGAATTCTTAATCTAATACTTGTAGAATAGGCTTTTTATAATTTACAGTATAGTAAATTTACAGTATAACTGACGGATTTAGATAAAAATACATCCATCGAGCTTAAATTGTTTAAGGCATTATATTTTTTTCAAATTAGACCAACATTTTCAGACTAGAGGATTGTGTACTCACGAAAATACTAAAGTTTATTATTTGAGTAGGTATTTGATAATATATAAGACTATATAGAGACTTCATTTAAAATCTACATCAAGTCCATAATATTTAGAATGTAAAAAGCCGAAAAAATATTATAAAAACGAACACAGACATTGCTTAAGTGATAAAACAGTTCTTTATATACGTCAATACGAGATACATACGTAATCTAGAAACTTTGATCTGGATATAGTATTATGAAAAAGAATCGATAATGCTTCAGATGTTGAAACTATTAGAGGCTACGAAGATAATTGTATTTCAAGATAGTGGCTGGGTTGACTAGTTTAAATGGTATCGACTAGGGGTCGTGGGTTACATACTGTAAAATAAGCAATGTTTACAAATTATATTAATATATTAATTTAACAAATAAAACTAACAACAAATTAAGAGCTATTGTCAGTTATACATTTCAACTTCTAATGTGAAGTGGCGCAAATCACTCCTAACGAAGATGTGGCTAATGTCACTTTAGCCGCTTGTGACGTCATCTAAAACACATTACTGACACTCGACCCTCAAAGTGTACTTTGATTTCAGGGAAAGTTTACAAACCAAATCACAAGTGACTTATGACATATTGCTTGAAATGTTTCTTATAACTTTACTTTGTATTTACATGTAACTTTCTTATTTTATTTTTAAAATTAAATTTGAAGTTTTTTTATATTTTTAATGTAACAGGTTAAATATTTTATACTTAATGTATGACCCCTAAATGGTAAATTATAAAAAAAACGCTCAGTTGGTCGTTGGGGTAGACCTATTGATAACAGTGAACCTTGCAATCCACTGTTGTTTTTTAACCATTGGGGGGAGGGGGTTAACGGTTTATTGACCGAGAATTATATTAGTTAACTTCAATATTGTAATCCTTCATTATTTTTCTGTTGTCTGATTACAAATTTTAAAATAGTTAATTATAGCTCCTAGTTCTTGGCACTAAAGACTTTCTTTTTATGCACAAACCAACATTCACAAAAATAGCCTTCGTATCATAAATACAAAAATACGGTATTATAGAATGTTTTAACTGGATTTGCAGATTGAGTAAAACAATTTTAGTACATATATTAATTGGATACTAGCAAAGATGATAGTTGAGAACTAGATGTAATGTAAAACATAAAATCAAGTGACAATTTTAGAATGTATTAAGTGTATATGTTAGACTCAAATACAAGTAAACTTTCTTATAAAACATTTAAAATGATTATGAAAGTGTATCTCTAAGTGATGTAGTTAAGGTATTATGAAAGTGTATCTCTAAGTGATGTAGTTAAGGTATTATGAAAGTGTATCTCTAAGTGAT
>JAQJVL010001019.1:112500-204894 GCA_035578905.1 Stictocephala bisonia | reverse complement strand
TCATTTACAGCTATAATTGTATCAAATATATATTAGCATGAATTATCAAAATTGTATAACAATGCATATAGAAAACTATAATTAAGTCAAAATAGATGGTAATGACAACATTGAAATGGTTGGTAGCGTGGGGCAATATGTTAGCCTAGTTTCTGGCAAACATTTATTCAAACGGCCATAGACCAACAACTAAGGTCAACAGAGCTTAATTTATATTGGTGGCTTTTGATGTGGTCAAATTGAAGGTACTGATAACAAAAAATAAAATTGGTGGAGTAACAAACTAACCCACGCAAACACAGGAGTTCTATAAAATGCTGTCAATAAAATTGAAATTGTAATTTAAGCTGTGGCAATATGTTTAATTTTATGTTTAAAATTTAGGTAAGACTTTGATAACTTTATATTGTTTTATATTTCACATTTACTACCTTTCTGCAGAAAGCGGAAGCAGCAAATTTCAGAGGGACAGCAATATAGACATTTAAAACTCAGTAACTCCACAAAGCCCCCCTCTGTGTTGGTGTTTTGGATATATTGAACTTAAAATAATCACATTTAAAAGAATAAGTGGGGAGTATGTACGAGTAAATCAACACAAGCCGAATAAACATTAACAACAGGGTTGTCCAAGGGAACTAAATGACTATGTGACTAGGGGATACAATACATCACATGGATTATACTTTTTGAAACTAAAAAATAAAAGCCTGTGTTACTACTTTGCTACATCGATGTTCAATATTTATACATATAAAACATCTAATTGACTATTAATACAAATTGAGATTTAAGTCAGAAGGAAAAAACATTTATTGTGTATAGTTTACAAATTTTAAAATAACATTTGTTAAGAAAATAATAGGAGAAGAGAAAATATTGGAGATTATATTGTATATTTTGAAAACACCAAAGTACAAAAATTAAATTACGAGATTTTGAGACGTTACCTGATAGTAAATGATATACACTAATGTAAAAATATCGAGCTTTTAGTTTATGGTTCCAGCATGCTTGTATAACTTTTATAAAGTTGCTGGCCCTTAATAAAGTATTAATTACACTTTCACATAATAACAATGTATAAATCATAATTCATATCCGAATATATTTGACTTAAAACTTTCTCTGTTTCTTAGCTATATTTGTACGTTTAGTATAGTGTAATTAGTGAATTTATCTACTTTATATAATTTCTTAAGATGTGATTTATTGATTTTGCTATACAACAGTTTTTATCAAAGATATATATTTTTCTTTTAAATTGTGATTGATTTTTAATTTGATTAATCATTTACATCTGCAATCTTCGAATATCAGGTTCGTTTCGTAAATTAAGTAAGGGGTTGATTCGTGATCAATATTGAGTTTTAAATGTTCTTATATTTTAATTATACAGTTAAAATAAAAGTAAACAATGCGTCTTTCCCCTTTTTAATCCATTTCACAGCATCAATATACAATACAATTATAAGTATACTTATTTAGAGTTAATTTATATCATGTTTATCAGTATATTTGTTTATGTCGTCATTATTATTCAACTTTAAATTTGTTTAAATAAAAATGAAGTATAGGCACTTGGCAATATATATTAGGCTAATTTGATTAAAATATGAATATCATTGTCGTCAGACCATCATTAGTTATGCTATGCATTAAACCAAGTCAAAATAATTTAAACGTAAACATTATTTATAACTGTATCACTCTTTTTATGAATTTAATTTACCTTGTTTAGAGAACACTTACATCACATGGTTACCTATTTCACTATTAATATACCTTAATTTGTCATTGATAATTTAAAATATTCCTTCATACTTAAGTATCTTAAGTTTTAACACACTCCTTTCCTTAAAAGGAGCTACGGCGAGATAAGATGCGGTAACGCTGAGAGACTGAAACTACGCAGTGGTTTCTTCCATTATATTCCTGAGGCAATGTGATTAAAGCATATTAAAGACAGCAGATGACTTGATTACGTTGAAGATACAAAAAAAATTTAATACAGTGGTGTTCATTATTCATGAACACTTAATAAATCAGTAATAACCAATAGTTATTACTAGATAATAAACATTTATTTATTTATAAAGAAAAAATATGTTGTATGAAGTAGAATGGATTATCAGATTTATTAAAAATTTATTTCATTTTTAGATTAATAAAATAATTATATACTATCCACTAATTAATATAATTTTTGAGTGAATTAATCAATAACTAAATTTATAAATAACTAAGCCAGTATAAAAAATCCAAGGTTTTTAACTAAATAAATATCACTAAGATACTAATTAATGTCAAATTGAACTTGGCTTAGTATCAACCATAAGTTTTAATATCATTGTACCGTATGGGTGGGTGGGTGGACTATCATCACCGTACTTTATGGGTAGATGGAAGGGCCATCATCACCGATATGTCTGGTTGGTTGGAAGGGCCATCATCACCGTCCTGTCTGGTAGGGTGGAATGGCCATCATCAACGTACTTTATGGCTTGTTGGAAGGGCCATCATTACCGTACTGTATGGGTGGGTGGAAGGGCCAACAATAACGTACTTTATGGTTTGGTGGAAGGGCCATCATTACCGTACTGTCTAGTTGGGTGAAAGGGCCATCATCACCGTACTTTATGGCTTGGAGAAAGGGACATCATTACCGTACTGTATGGGTGGGTGAAAGTGCCATCATCACCGTGCTTTATGGCTTGGTGGAAGGGACATCTTTACCGTACTGTATGGGTGGTTGGAAGGGCCATCATCACCGTAATGTCTGGGTGGGTGGAGGGGCCATTAGCAACGTATTGTCTGGTTGGGTGGAAGAGCCATCATCACCGTACTTTACTGGGTGGAAGGCCTATCATTACTGTATTGTATGGGTGGGTGGAAGGACTATCATCACCGTAATGTCTGGGTGGGTGGAAGGGCTATCATCACCGTACTTTATGGCTGGGTGGAAGGGCCATTATTACCGTACTGTATGGGTGGGTGTAAGGGCCAACAACACCGTACTTTATGGCTGGGTGGAAGGGCCATCATCACCGTACTTTACCGGGTGAAAGGGCTATCATTACTCTACTGTATGGGTGAGTGGAAGGACCATTGTCGCCGTACTGTCTGGGTGGGTGAAAGGGCCATCATCACCGTACTGTCTGGGTGGGTTGAATTGCCATCATTACGTACTTTATGGGTGGGTGGAGGAGCTATAATCACCGTACTTAATAGCTGGGTGGAAGGGCTGTCATCACCGTACTTTATAGGTGGATGGAAGGGCCAATCATCACCGTTCTGTATAGGTGGGTGGAAGGGCCATCATCACCGTACTGTCTCAGTGGGTGGAAGAGCGTAGCTATTTACTTAGTACACGAAAAACAAATAAACTGTGTTTTTATGTTCGGTATAGTGACACGTATATAACCAAACAGTTTTGTTAAGTTTCTTTCAATAGTTTTCAAAATAATAAATATATTTTAGTCTTTTAACCAATATTTCAATAATTATATTAGTAATGTAGCTTTTTTAAATTAATATCTACCATTCAATGTTATTTTTTTTTTAATCTTTTCAATTTAATTCATAAAGGTCAGTTAAATCTATTACATAATTAGGGATTATAGTGCTTCCTTAAAATAATATTTAAAATGTATCATATTATGACCAAATAAAAGTAATTAAAATTTCAATTATATTTAACTTTATATTATTATATAAAACGAAAGTAAGTTTTTTTTAATTCGCATGCACACTGAATTCAATGATTTACAGAGGCAATACTGGACAATTATAGTCTTTGTCAACAAAATAGTTGTACCATAGCATGTGCCTCTATTTTAACGATTTAAATTTTCCAATTCCGTTACCAATGTACAATTAGACCTATGTATGAACGTAATCTTTTGTAAATGTGTCATTTTCATGAACATTTGTTTTAAAACCATATATACTCTTTAAGGTATTGTATTTGTTGTAACTCTAATGAAATGTTGAAATTATACATAATGAATGATTGCTTAAAAATAAATTTGGAAGATAATTAAAATTATTAAATACGCTACTAAAATTTAGATAAACCTTTTTAACCAGTGAGTATTAGTTTGAATATTGTTCTAATAATTGAAACATACCTTATTTACCTTTGATTTATGATTTTCTATAAATATAACTGTCGATTTAAATACATTAAAAATGATTACCTTCTACAGCCACTTAATGAATATTGATAATTTTTAGTTTTCATGAGACTTTTAATCCATCTCTAGATTCATTTCATATACATTTTATTTAGTTATCTACCGCTGCCTGTCTATTGATATTTGTTTTTGTAAACAATGCGATCTCTATCAAACTGTTCTTGTAATAATGCTATGAGCTGATGAGAGACCGTGAAATACCCTTAGTGACATGATTATATTAGTCAATAGTCATGTCACGTACCACTAAATGTATTGACATAGAGCATTAAGCTTTCGGGAACAATCAGTGCAAGGATGACGTAATAGGTTTTCAGTTTCTGGAGTCACATCAGGAAAACAAATAAAATCGAATGTTGCTGGAAAGGATATTCTGGTAATATTGCTTCTTATTTTGGGGTTTTTAAACTCAATATAACATTGAATCGTGAATGCCCCATGACTGACTGAAGCTGAGCGAAGTCCCCCCACAATAGTAAATTATGGAAAACGCTGAGTTGTCCGTTAGGGTGGATCGCTGGTGGAGCAATGAATTGTCTGTTCGTCGTTGCACTTAGGCCTTTTGGAAGATCAATAAATTCTTTTATAACAATTTGATAATTAAATTCATTCCTGTCTAGCATTAAAAACAACGTGAGAATAAGAAGTCGGAAACATACATTCTTATTATTAATAATAATATTTTTGATGTAAATTATTGTTGATAAAATTATAAATATTGCGTTTAGCTCAGTTGTTTTCAATCAGCGGAAATTAATTAGGAAATCACAATCAGGTGGTACGTTATTTATAAGATTCAAATTATAACAAACCAATACTAAATTTAACTTTAATCTTGTACAAACTATATTCTGACAGATTCAGACCGTACGTTTATATTGTTAAACTTTTGCCCACTGTTAACCTCTAAAATTGCTATCAATCTAAGATTTATATGACACAAAAATTATTGTCTTTTTAATCGAGAAGTTATGATAATTTTCTGAACTAAATCTAGTTTGTACAGATGTTTTTATTATTTTATATTTAATAGCTTCTATAAATGATTTATATTCGTGTTTTCTTTAACGAAACATAAATATGGCGAATCACAATCCAATGGATTATTCAGGTTAAATTCTAAACTATTAACTTATTGTCAAATATTTATAACAAATGGTGTTAAACTCAATTGTCTTGAAAAAATGTTAAGATTTGATGGGCTTATGTTAATATATTCAAAGAAGTTATGTCAAAATGAAATAAGAAATGTTAGAAAAGAAAACACACAACAAATAGAAGGTAAAATTAAATAAAAATACAGGGTTTTATAATTCTGTTATCTTATACCTGAAGAAATTTCGTAGGGACCAATTCTTTTACGGAATTAAATATACAGGTAACAACTAACACTTTTATTTTTATAGTGAAATTAACTGATATAATATTTATAAAACAAAACTATTAAAATTACTGTCATAAATAACGAAGCGTATTGCTTCGCCTCTTTCATCACGTAACAGCCCTATTACTATAAGCGGGAGAGGGGGAGAGGGGTAGTTAGTGATCAAGAGTTAGTTGTATGTATGTAAAAAAATCCACTCTAATTAATAATATCACATTTTAATTATCTGGTTTTTGTGTTTTTTTGTATGACTAATGCATTAAATATTTTCATGTATTTTGCTTTTTCTCCTTGAGTATCGTGAGATCACGTAGTCAATCTTCCGGATTGTTTTTAATGTTGTTTGACTTTATACCCTTCGAGTGTTTTTTTCTCCAGGAGTATCGTGAGATCACGTTGTCAATCTTCCGGATTGTTTTTAATGTTGTTTGACTTTATACCCTTCGAGTGTTTTTTCTCCAGGAGTATCGTGAGATCACGTTGTCAATCCAGGAGTATCGTGAGATCACGTAGTCAATCTTCCGGATTGTTTTTGGTGTTGTTTGACTTTATACCCTTCCAGTGTTTTTTCTCCAGGAGTATCGTGAGATCACGTTGTCAATCTTCCGGATTGTTTTTAATGTTGTTTGACTTTATATCCTTCGAGTGTTTTTTATCAATGAGTATAGTGAGATCACTTTGTTAATCTTCTGGATTGTTTTTGGTGTTGTTTGAGTTTATACCTTTCCAGTGTTTTTCTCCAGGAGATTAAGGGACTGTGTCCCAAAAGATTATTTAAGGATGGCCTATATGGCCTATTTTCAGAGTGTCTTACTTTATGGCCTGGAACTGTGGGGCTGTGCTCCAGGTGTCAGTCGTGTGCTTCTGCTTCAAAAGCGAGCTATTCGTGTTGTTACGGGTGCTGCGGTGGATGAACACTGCAAACCTATATTCATTGAAATGTCTTGTCTTACAGTTTACTGTCTTGTTGTGTTAAATTTGCTCATACAAACAAAGGCTAAATTAACTGATCTTGAACTGAGAAGTGACATCCACACTCACAGAACTAGGCAGAGGCACATGATCGACATTCCTTATGTTAGATTAAGACATACCCAGAGAGGTCCTTCTATTCTTGGCTGTAGACTAATGAACAAATTGCCTTGTACAGCTCGGAACCTGTCAGATTCTAAATTTAAAAGAGGTGTGGTGGGTCTATTATTGGCAAATCCTTTATACTCATTCCAAGAGTTTTTCAACCTGCCATCGTGAGATCACGTTGTCAATCTTCCGGATTGTTTTTGGTGTTGTTTGACTTTATACCCTTCGAGTGTTTTTTATCCAGGAGTATCGTGAGATCACTTTGTTAATCTTCCGGATTGTTTTTGGTGTTGTTTGACTTTATACCCTTCCAGTGTTTTTTCTCCAGGAGTATCATGAGATCACGTTGTCAATCTTTCGGATTGTGTTTGGTGTTGATTGACTTAATGCCCTTCAAGTATATTTTTTCTAGGATTTCCGTCGTAGATCTTCTTCTGAAAATACCCTAACTGTTGTAGTTCTTTTTCTATCTTGGTCTTATATTTATTTCAATAAATTTGTTCGTGTCTGTAGTTTTCTCAATTTCGTCATGATTTGTTTGGTCAGTGTACTGTCAGGTATCCTCTAAATGTCTAATGTCTATTATTTTTTTATGTTATCTGTGATTGTTTATATTTCCTTCTGTACTATATCGTTGGGTAATATTTAAACTTCTCCTGCGTGTTATTTATTGTTTATGCACGTTCTAATTATTCTTATTTAAATTTTTATATAGTCCTAATATCCACTCTATCTTTTTTCTTTATGGCTTAAAATAGAGACTTTTCACTGCAGTATGTAGTTTGTAGTTCGAAAACTATTTTATAGTGTTTTAATTCGGTTCAGATTTATAAGCATTTTTTTTTTAATTACTTTATTTTATTACAATACTATTTCGCATTTGTAATTATTTGTAGAGGAGGAAAAATTTTGTTCATGTGGCTTTATGCACTAGTAATTTCTATCTAACTTATATTAAATTTAATGATAAGGCAGTCTGGTGTAATGACACTTAAATAGTAATGAAATGAAAATAAATAAACACTGCCGTAGTGACATGGAAAGATGAAACAATCAATATGTTTGTAGCAAAGGAAAAACCACTAAGGCATTAGTGAAGAGGAGAGACTATCAAAAATTACAGGGAAGAATAAAGAGAAAGAAGATGAGAATACATTAGTGCAGGGTTAATCAACACAAAGTCAACATGGTGAACTCTAAGGAAATAACTTACAGATGTGGTTAATATCTTGATTGCTTTTTAATTATAAACCAGGTAATGTGTATAGGAAGAGAGCAACGACATTTGAAGTTGTAGGTATTTAACATGAAACATAAATTTATTGCTTAAAATACTATGTGTATTTTGAGGTAAATAGTAAAGCTTTAGTTGTAATAAACTAACTGTAACACGTGATGAAACAACATTTTAAGTGTAATTATTTTCCTGTAGTTTAACGGGTTTTCTTAGTTCAGATTCATTTTCTTTACACAAGTATTTAACTGCCCAATAATCATTCAAGAATATATATTAGTACTTTACTGAAAAAATAATAAATAATAATAATGAAAAACATTTTTACGAAATATGCTTTAAAAAATGCTACCATTAATTTTGAATATAATTTTATAATGTGACAGTATTTAAATAGAATTTAAATTTAGTATTTGTATGGTGTCTGATGGCACACGGGGTTCGTGCTGGAAAATTGAATAACAAGGTAACTTATAGAAGCTAAAATTATCTCCTTTCATTATTTATTCAGTGCAATTTCAAAATGCTACACAACAGGCAAACGAACAATTACAATGCAGCATTAATTTAAGAATGTTCAATACGAAAGACATGCAGCAGAATATGTACACAGTTCAATGTCCTCGATGCCAAGTATAATCATACACTAAAATATTCAAAGAAATAAGCAACAATAAAGCAGCATTATAAAATATTAAATAATAAGCTATGAAAATAAGAATTAAATATTGTTAAATATAATAAATAGTGGGAATCAAACAAAATAATCGAAAGAAATATCATTAACATCAAATTGTAAATATTAAAAATGTATTACAGAAAACAACAGTAACAACAACGTATTAAGATTATTAAATAAGATAACAATATCAGCAACTCAAAAACAGTAGAGTAATTTTAAATTAATTGACAATATGTCTTATTACTAGTCTGATAATTATACCTACATTCAAGCTGGAACTGTATCTCATTCTAGTTTTATGTATAAAATATCATATCTATGGTGCTTTATTTGCAATGTAAGTCCATAACAGTTATAGAAGTCAATTTTATTTTTTTATTTTTGTAAATTAAAAAAATAGTTAACAGAACCCCTAGAGTTAAATTCATCAAGTTTAATTTTTTTAATCAGGTTAACAATGACACTAAAATAATGTTGAAATAATTTAAATTGTTCAACAGTGATCTACTAAGTGAACAATCACTGCTTTATCTAGTAAACAGCATTTACTTAAATACATATAAATAGCATAGCTTTGATATAAGGAATACTAATATGTATTATTCGAATTCCTATGCAATATAACTGCACATATCTCACACCAATATATAAGTAATGTATCAATAGTATGGTAAATTATTTACATATTCAGCTTATTTATATATTGATAATATATATTATGGTAAAAACAGCAAGATATTCAATTATCACAGAGCGCAATAAAACATTTCAAAGATAATTTTTAAACACTTCATTTCTTATTTTATCTTAAAGCAGGTTCCAAGATTCTTCAGATAAACATGATTATTATTCAACACTCCCGATGTGTATATTTGTATGTAATATGTTCCTTGATATTCAAATTTTCAGTTAAAACAATATCTAAGCATGTATTTTAAATATATGTAAAAAATAAACATAATGCTACTCTAATACATAAAGGTTGATAGCCTAGAAAAAAACAATTTGCTTTTAAGTTCACATTAAGCAAAATTCAAATTAAATCAAGCTCAAATTATGAACAAATTGTTTAATCTTCACTGACATTGTGAATTAGTTTTCTATAATACTAGCCCATTAATTATGAACATATATATTTAAAACGACTGGTCCTAACTATTTCGTTTGCATACCAACCCCTACAAACTAAGTCGTACAATATTTCCAGAAATCACAAAACAGTTAGTGAACATCTTGCAAACTATTCTTCGATTACAAAGCGAATGACCTATAAAGTAGAAGAACAACGTAATTATTGAATTAGTAGAGAGTTTTCTATCATTATTGACTGTAACAATTGATATCATAAAGTAGAAAACTATATCCTTTAAAGCTTGTATAATGTAATTTTGTATTTGATCTGCGATTTATCCTATTAACTATACAGGCTTATTAACTATACTCACTGACTGACTGACTGATAGGGTATACAAATTCTAAGGTACTACTAGAAGTGGTAGAAACTTGAAATTTGGACTGTATATAGATCTAATGGTGTAACCAATAGAAAAATTAAAACATTTTCACATTTCCAAAAAAATGGGGTTGTTTTAGGGGTTCAAAATCAAAATTTGCCCATAAGAACAACATGGGTGGTCCGGCTGAACAAAACATGGTTTCTTCCCAACGGCCGTTTAACCGTAAAACTAATTTTAAGGTACAAGTGTAGCATATATTTTTTAGAGGAAGAAACGTAGATTACAACGGTACCATTTTAACACATTGCACAAGCAAGGGATAATTTATATGATACTGTAAACAGATTATAACATAGCTGAATTTAACCCACCCGCCCACTCTTACACGTACAGTGGGATTGATAAAATTATAAATTTATTATAATTTATTGAAAGGGTATTAAAAATATGACAACTTTCGTAAGCAACGCATAAAAGAGGGATTAGGGAATCTTAAACTACTTAAAGATCCTGTAAATGTACAACGTAAATGTCAGAATACAATGGGTTGATTTTAAGTTTGGAATCATGATCTAAAACAACTAGGAGTTCCTTGTCTAAATGTATGCTGGACCATTTTGTCCAGTGTTAGAGAAATCTTAGTTCTAATATATTACAATCAGTAAAACAAATATGTTTGTAAATAAATTTAAATATGTAGAAATATTACAAATATAATATGACTAATCCAACAGAAAATGTAATCTTCTGCCGATAAACACTGAAAAGCTGATAATAATTAGTATTTATATAATAATCATATGTTTGTAATGTATTTATTTAAATCTGATAAATAGCTAAGAGTACTTTCTTCTTCTTCCATTTGTTTTTCACTCTAAAGTATCTACGATAATGGAAGTAACCTCAGCGTTACTTAAGGCTTTTAGCACACCACAACATTTCATGCTCCTTAGGGCATTTCTACGAAACAGAACTGTCGTACTTAAATTTATCAAAATACCTAAGGTTTAATTATTTTTCACTGCTTTTCTTTTAATCTGTCAGCCTGAATTGGAAACTATTTGGCCATTCTACTATTATACTTTTGTGTGTTTGTGAATATTATTATTATTTCCCTGTTTAAATTAATTACTACCTTTTAGTTAATATTAATGTTAGTCCTCAAAAGTTATTCCTGTATTATTTTTCACAGACTAAAATTATTTGTTACACACTAATTATATAATGAGAGAAGTATATAACTACATAACAGTTTTAGTATATTTAGTTATATAGCTGGTAATAAGTGTGTGGAAGCTATTTCTTCCCTTGACCCACCCGCCCACCCACACACGTACAGTGGTGTTGACCTAACGGCCCACCCACACACGTACAGTGGTGTTGACCTAATGGCCCACCCACACACGTACAGTGGTGTTGACCTAACGGCCCACCCACACACGTACAGTGGTGTTGACCTAACGGCCCACCCACACACGTACAGTGGTGTTGACCTAACGGCCCACCCACACACGTACAGTGGTGTTGACCCACCTGCCCACCCACACACGTACAGTGGTGTTGACCTAACGGCCCACCCACACACGTACAATGGTGTTGACCTAACGGCCCACCCACACACGTACAGTGGTGTTGACCTAACGGCCCACCCACACACGTACAGTGGTATTGACCCACCCGCCCACCCACACACGTACAGTGGTAATAACCCACACAACATACCCACACACGTACAGTGGTGTTGACCTAACGGCCCACCCACATACGTACAGTGGTACTAACCCACACAACATACCCACACACGTACAGTGATGTTGACCTAACGGCCCACCCACATACGTACAGTGGTACTAACCCACACAACATAACCATACACGTACAATGATACTAACCCACCCAACATACCCATACACGTAAAATGGTACTAAGTACCATTTTAGTACCATTTAAGTACCATTTAGAAAAAATTCTATTTATTTTTTTATATGAATAGAAGTTATTAAGTGTAAAAACTGTAAAAATAATAATTGAATTGAATTTTGTTAACAAAAAATCATTCATAATAACCAATGTAAATATATTACTATAGTAGCAGTTTTTTGAGGTTTTAGCTTTACTAGCTAGTAACTAGTAAAACTAAAACTAAATAATTTTTAGAAAATTATTACATTTCCGAATCGTAAACTCGACGGATTCCAACTAGTGAAGTAGATTTAGAATAGCTAATGCAACAACTAAAAGTAAGGTAATTGATCTTAATCGGAGATCTTTAACAGTGATGTAGGGTTGAATTTTGTAACGAATTCAATGATATAAAAGGCTGATGGTGCCACTTTTGTAGGATACATACGTAACTTACGTACTGTAATATAACTATTTTTATCTTGCTGCATTGCTAGTTTTTTTTTCTTAGGTGGATATTTTTGTATTTCTAAGTGTATCTACTGTAGTTATTACAATTATTTTATCATTTTTATTGTCTGTTGCTTCGAATGCTATTTATGATCTCTCGCTGTCTTGTTTACTTGTTATGGTTGTAAACTTTCGTTTCTGCTTTGTTATGTTGTTAGTATGGTTATTCGTGCAGTTCTTGTTTATACAATATTTAATGCTATAATATTATACTGTTAATTGGGATACCGTATATGTTTTGCTTTAAATATTTATTACCGTCATTAGATTTCTAAGATTCCATTTTAACGTTTTTGCTCGTTTGTTTTTTCTTTTTACATATTTTTTTCCTTATTTTACTACCAATTCATTATAAGGTTTTTGTATAAATTAAAAACGTTGCTTGTTGCTGATATGTAGTCAGTTAAATGGGAAGCCTTGAATTGGATTATTATTGCAAAAATGTTACTACCGAAGATATAATATACAAATGTATTAAATAAAAAATATAAATGAATGTCACAAACACAAATTTTCACAATATAAGTACAAAGTGTAAATATATTATAATGATCAATTTTAGTAAACCAGAAATCGTCATACCAGAAGGCTTACAAAACAACTCGTACATAACATCATCACACTATAACAAGTACAAGTAAAGTACAAGTGTATTTGTTATAAAGTACAATGTTCAAACAATAATAAGCAAAATATTTTTATATTCTTCTCATCCTTAATATATTAAAAGAAAATTAATGATGTATAACATGAAATGTATGCAAATAGGGAAGAAACAAAGGGAAATGGAGAGTATCAAATATATATTACTGAGTTCGTAGCAAATTAAACTCTTATTTGGACAGACAAAGGGAAAAGGGAACAGCCAAGAGTACACAGGTCTCATAACAAGCAACAACAGGGTTACCCGGGGGACTTAGCCGGCAGTGGGATACAATCTTTCCCGGGTTTTTAATTAGAAGGAAAGGGTAGAGATAATCAATAATATGGTGGATAACAGAAAGTTCGAAAAATACTTTTGTATTTTATATTGTGTTTTCTTTGCTACTGAGTCTCAATAACTGAAATATATGTATTGAAGCAGGTGAATTTAGAATCTAGTATTAAGTATATATATGGTATCAAATATATTTAAAATGAGTTTAAGATTTAATTGATGTCTTCTATAGAACAAAAGAAACATTTTAAATTTTAACGTTTGATGAACGTTTACGTGTACGATGAATGTAACGTGAACAGTTAAATTGTTTAATGAAATCAAATGATATGAATTAAATATGATAAAAAGTAGTTAAATAGTATTTATATGCTATCAATATAAATTTATTGTTGGTATATAAATACCAATATATAAATACACAATGGTCTACAAAACAGGCTTGCCATAAAACGTTTGGTCGCCTTATTGATTGGTTAAGTGTCAGTTGCTATTTTCATGAATTATGCTAATTAAATAGTATGCATTTTATTGGATTTTTTTAAAATTTAGATAACATGTAAAAAATCAAACCCTTTTAAAATCGCGTCAAGGCAAATAAAACTATCCAGAATGTAAAAAACGTGTTATTGCAGAAGAAAAATAAAATGTACAGATTAATCAACGGCAGCACACCAAAATACAGACGCAAAGGGGTCATGGCCTTCGAGCCCACCCTTGCAAGTAGGCCTACGGTGTAACCCAGGTATTAAAAAGCATTTAAAACAAAGCAAGCATAATATTTCATCCAATAGTAAGCAGCCACAAGCTAGTCATAGTCATATTAATTGAAGCACTGTTATTTTATGTTTTAGAAATTTGTATTATAGTACTATTTTAATTGTAAGAGATTCAAAATCATTTCTTATTGTTGTGTAATAATTATAACAAATAACTAATGAACATGCAGTTTTTGACATGCAACCATTTACATCTAGGATTGGTAATTTTATTGTGAGTGTGAATATATTATCTTACATATATTTTACTTATTATTTTTATCTTGAAATATAATAAGTAAAATTAAACGTAAATTCTTTTAAATGTATAGCACTACTGATGACTAAAAGGCATACTTCAAATTTCACAACTTCCTAAAAATCTATTCACTTGGTTCTGTATTAAGAAAATGTATCAAAAAAAAAAATTACCCTTGGAGTAACAAGGAGAGAGGTCACATCCGGTATAACATGACATCCGGTGAGATGTGAAAAATGGCTCGTAACACTTTTGGGCTGAAGTGAATATCTAAATAAAGTATTGAAACAGCAGTAGTTCTTAACTTTGATCAATAAATTAACTATTTTTTTAAATTCGTATAGTTCTAATATAGTTTCCACATGAAATGAAAAAAAAGTCAATAAGTGTATTCCGAGATTGGTATCGAAGTTAAAAATGTAGTGATATTGACATTTTACATGAAGAAGTCACTATTGTTAATTATAAAATAAATGACAGTCGTTTGAATTCAGTTAATTAAATTAGAAGTAAATCTATTTTCATGATTTTTTTTAAGTTCATAAGTTTAAAAAAAAATCTAAATACGGTTGAAAAAATAATGCCAAAAGGAAAGAAAGGTTTAGTATAAGTAACAATTAATTAGCAGATAATTTGTATACAAAATTGTTTAAGAAAAAAATTTACTATAACTACTTTGTAGAAAGATATTAGTCGTGATAAATATTAAATCATTTTTGTACATTCCAAATAAAAATTATAAGACATAATGAAGTAATATATTCAACAAAGTAGCCGTTGTTATAATTTAAATAAACCAATAACTATTTTGGACTCTTAGACAATAATCAGTGTGTAGAAATCCAAAATACATAAAATACCATCCTGACTCTGGAGATTACCAAAGATCTGAAACTAGTAAGTTATTTACAATAAAGGGTACTTTGTTAGAATTATTACCTAATTTATAATGAATCTAGCCCAACTTTTGAAATGAAACATACACTCAAATTAAGACTTATGCTGGTTTATTGTAGGCCTAATACTAAAATTTTATGAAATACAAATAAATAATTATTTTCAAAAAATTTTGACAATGGACTATCACATTTTTTAAACAAGTGTTATTGTCATATTAAATTCGATAAAACTTTTAAAAATTGTCTTATTTAGAATGAACAAAAAATAAGATTCAAACAGCTGTTTCGTGATAAATAAATAATTGATTTGTAGACCCAATTGATCATATTCAATGGAAAATCCAATTTTATTACTTTCCCTCTGAATTCATTGCTTGGTTTTGGTTAAATTAAAATGATTTCCATCAAAGATGTGCTGAGCTTAATGGAATGAGACTGAGAGAGACAGTAAATGAATTTATCTCCAGTAACGTCATTGAATTTATGATTCGCTTACCACTAAATATAATGACGTGAAGCATTAAGCTTTCAGGTACCATTAACTCACTTCCAATGTACCATGAAAGGTATTAATCTAGAACTAACTCGCTATTAATCTAGGAAATCACATTGTTAAATGTACCAATAAAATATTGCATATAATATTGTGCGTATTTGATGTTTGAGTGACATACAATCAGCACACTTCAACATTGGCTTAAAAAACTATAAATATACCTAGTTATACGAAAAATCTTTTGAAAATATGTTTTAAATACAAGAACAATTAATTATCACTAATATAACACAGAACACAATATTAATTAATTAAAAACGCCTAATAAATAGTTGTGTACGTAGTTATACCAGGTGAATCGCATACTAGGAGTACCTTTTATATGTATCGCAATAAACAATAGAAAATCAACAAATTCTATTTAATGGATATAGATGGCCAACCGTGTTTTTGTATAAATTTCTTCAATCACAATATAAGTGATAAGTAGAAAAATGTTAAATTGCGTATATATTCATTTGATAGTAACAATTATAAAAGTTAATATTTCCCCCACCACACCCATTGATATTTATCTTCTGAGTAGTATATCTTTCATTACAAAACTGAAACTATTAGTATGTCCTAAAAGAAAATCCACAAGTTACGTTTTGTCAAATTTAAGAATCCTTATGATTTGTTATAATTTAACATAGTGACAATATTTAAAAAATAAAAAAGCTGTCATAAATTAATTAATACTCAGCACTTAGAACAACATCCTTTTTTAATCATATAATTATTGTATATCAGTGAACTTGGGAATTGGTTCTAAGTTTTCCCCTGCGTGGCCATTCAGATGCAACACCACAGCATCAATGTACCGCGAAAAATGCATGTATATAATAATATAATTTAGAAAGATGTAGATTTACCACGAGATCCAAAACGTACATAGACAATTTAGTGATGATTAGACAAAGTATTTGACTTCAATCGTGATAAACACATAAACGAAATACCAAACAATCAGGTAACTTGCAATTTTTTGACAACTAACTGTCAAATACTTAACATCTATCAACATCTATCAAACCTGCTGAATATCCATTAAAAAAATTAAGTAAAGAACATACATTTTATAAATTTAAATAAATTTTTTAGATTTATGTTTAAACTGCTTTTTTATTAACTTAATTGTAAAAATTGTGAATAAAAATCTTTTTTAACAAAATTTATTTTTAATTTAAATTCACACATATTTCTATGAAACTATTTAATATAGTAATTAAAAAATAACAATAATTCTAACAATAATATATAAAACCAAATAAATGTCTTTTGTAATTTTTTTACTATAAATGCAATTTCGATTAATACTAAA
The DNA here is from genome assembly GCA_035578905.1 of Stictocephala bisonia. Classification (NCBI taxonomy): domain Eukaryota; kingdom Metazoa; phylum Arthropoda; class Insecta; order Hemiptera; family Membracidae; genus Stictocephala; species Stictocephala bisonia. The sequence continues at coordinate 187,737 of JAQJVL010001019.1, read as the reverse complement.
GGTTATTCGATAACTTAATCGATATATTATTACTGAATCTGATACATAACATTATATTCACTATAAAGAAAATGCTAACATTCTTAATTATGCATGCCTTATAAATGCTTTTAAGTATTTGCCAAGAAAGTCTGTCCAGTTATTTCACACAATTCAATAATTTGGTCCTAAATATTACTCTTATAATCAAAATGACTAAGCTTGAAAAATAAAAATAAAAGGTGATATAGGCAATATAAATGCTTTCTTATATGCCTTTTATGTAAACATGGGTGGTCGTATGAAGGGATGATCGGCCATGGAACTTACTTAGGTTTGATTCTCGGAGTGACCGTAAAGCTTTTACCGCTCTACGTTCCCGTGGCCAGAGAGTCAAGTTAAACCGTTAATCCAACCAGGCTATAAAATAAAATCGGGTGTCTTTACAGACGGGGGAGGGGGCTTGGGTATCCCTCCCAAATCAAATCGAAACAATACTTATTTGCTGCTATTTGACCCTCTGTCTTACTTCAGTTTTCAAACTCTTGCCTTTATATTCATGTTAACTATCATAATGAAATATTCCTTGACGTTCCTCTGCGGTAGTATACTTTATTCGGATAGACAAGTGGTATGGACTTCTAGAAGAAAATTTCCTTGATTCAACCATGGTGAACTGAGCTACATACAAGAAGAGGTATCTAAAGTTACTACAGAAAGGAACTTCAGTGGAAGGAATCTTCTTATACTAAAAAAGACTACTAAAAACTATCTACGACGATGCCAATAATAGTAATTCCTTTCCTGCTCAATACATGTACAGTGGTATTGACCCACCCACCCACCTATACAGGTACAGTGGTGTTGACGCACCCACCCACCCATACACGTACAGTAGTATTGATAAATAATAATATAATAATATTGTGAATATAATAATAAATGAACATATGGTTTAGCCGAAGAGTCAACTTCAAATAATAGTATACTGAACTATGTATTTTTAACGAACAGTAAAACAGTTCTTTGAACAAAAGAGCAGCATATATATATATATTAAAGTTGCCCTCATTCATGTCCCACGACGAAGCAGTTCTTGATTGGGTCATAGGCTATTTTAGAGCTTAACGTGGAATTATTCAATAATGGCATTAAATAATAATTTATTACAATAATGAACTATTTTCTATTAACTAATGGACAATACGTTTTCTCCTAATTATATTCTTACTATAAACAGATTAGAAACCCAACCTGCAGTGTTCTTGTGGCTTCAGGCACCACCCACGTTGAACCCCTCTTGGCACGGGGAGGGGCCAGATCCTATTTTGTACTTTTCGCATCTTATGTCAGCTCGAATTTCACTTTCCTGAGCGGCCATGTTCCCTGCAATGGCTTCACGCCATCATATAGATATACTTATATAATAACATATATATCTTAGTATATACAGTAGTAACAATATGCCTCTTGTCATAATATGTTTAAGGCTGAATACATGAACGTACGTGACCTGAATAATTTTAAATTCTTTTATATACATGTACAGAACTAAATAATTTTTATTTCATACTTTCCCATAAGTTCATTATAATTTACTTAAATTTATTGAATTTATCTAATTAGTTATTTATTAGTCTAAAAAGTTAAAGGTTAAAGTTTGTCTTATTTTACCAGGCGAAGTTAGGGCTAAGAAGCCCTCACCTGGGAACCAACGGCTTTACGTGACTTCCGAACCACGGGAGCGGCAGGGCAAAGTCTATTAGTAGTCACATCGGGAATCGAACCCGGACCGTTAGCGTGGCAAGCCAGCGCCTTAGCCCCTTATCTAAGACCGCTCCAATATAGTCTTCATATATAACATTATCTTTATAACATTATTAAATTATTGTAATTGTAACGTCTAGTTTTTATTTTTCTGTATTGGAATAGAGAGAATATTTATCTATTACTTAATTTAAATTAAGTTAAATTAAGTAAATTAACTTAATTTAAATTAAGTAATAAGTTAGAACACAAAGTTCACTGTATTAAATTATATAATAAAATTATCTGTGTTATGTAATTTAATATAATGCTTTATAAAATGTTATTGTTAATGTTTGTGAATATTTTCAGCATAATGTTTTGTTATTTATAGTACTTTATATATTTATAATACATCCCTTAAAAAACATTAAGCTAGAATAATAAATTAAGAAACTGCAAAAAAAATTAAAAACATGTTTGATAATAATTCAATAAATAAAAGTTAAAAAGTCAAAGTTTAAGTTCAATAAATAAATATATATACATTACGTAATGAAAGGTATATAGAAATCATTAATTGGGAATTTACAATAATTTAATTTAATTTACAAATACACTTAAATATGATTGTTACTTATTATCTAGTTATTATTAAATTTTAAAGTAAATGTTGTGTATTTGGCTGAATTTTATTTTCATATTTTATATAAAAGTTAAGATACATTATGGGATTGATACACCATGATCTTCAATAAATTATTATTAAACTGCCGATCTTGAGTTTAATATAATTCAAAATACATCGATATTAATATAACACGTACGGTAATAAAATGTTTAATATATAATATTTCGACTAATATGTTAAGCAGTCAATATTTTAAAAAATAACCTATCTTCATATTTAATTTATTATTAGAAAGAAAATTACAAAGAACAATAGAAAGTACATTTGTGGCTTATAAAGATTTTCTAAAAGAAATGTAAAATGTATATAGTACTGTAGTAGTGTTTTTATAAAACACGAAACACCTAATACTTGAAATACAGTTAACCAACATTATTCTGGATTAAACTTGAGTTCAAACTAATTTTACTTTCATGGCGATGGAAGGTTTTATTGATGCCTTTAGTACTTTAAATCGAGTTTTTATTCATGTAGTTGTAAATGAAGTTTCTCCCTCTTTGTCTCTCTTCAGCTGGATTTTGTTCTCCGATTCAGCTTATAAGACTAAAGCTCGAATCAAACCGGCTAGTCTGAAAGTTACTGCTGCTCTTATTAAACTCATGAAGTTTAACAATTATTTTTATTTGTGACTTTACTTCATTCTTTGTGTCGGCACTATTGAAACAATGCTTTAAACTAGTTATTTGGGGAGAAATTGTTCTGGAGATAGAACACGATAGATTATATACTCGGTCCTTTTAATTACAACACTTCATCTGCTTAATGGTTGCCATCGGCGTGAACAATACCAGAGAAGTATGGGATGCCCACATTAGGTGTTAATCACAGTGCGGCTTCGTAGAGAAAATAACTAATTATTAGGCTGGAAATCTAGTTAATTAGGCTATGTAGTTAAGATTCCACTAGGTATCTTATTTTCCCTGGTTATTGGGCTATTGATAAATGTTTCTTTCTGAAAGGCAGTTGACCTTAGTTAGTAACAACGACTACACTTGTTCATATACACTCGTTACACCAACTCACTCACTCCTATAATTTGCCTATATCTTTACGGTTAGTGTGTTAATAATTAAGAATATATTTTCTTAATAACCCACAACGTGCTTGTAGGCTTAATACTTTTCGTTCATACAAAATCCTAAGTAAAATTATGTAAACTATCTCTAAGTTAGTTTCCAATCATCGAATTGCTTATTCATTCGTTTGATTCGTGAAAATTTGTCTCCAAAGAAAGTAGAAAACTAAGGAAGTTGTGTATCACCTATATTGTCGGCAGTGGAGGCGCAGTGCTGTACCCCAGCACTGCGGGTACAGAGGTACAAATAAAATCATGTTTGAACCTACAACATTTCGGGCACAACACTACGGGCAGTGTTTGGGAGATTGTAGGCGATAGGTTCCATGCTCGGTCCTCTTAATACCGACACGGCGTCCGCTCAATGGTTACCATCAACTTAGACACTATTAGAGAAGTCTGGGGTGTCCATGTTGAATGGTATACAGGGTTCACATGTTGAGTAGGGAAGTGTCTTACGTGTCAGTTAGCTGAACATCAGATCAACACTAAGTGGTTCGGTTCCACGTAAAGCTGTAGGACCCATAGTTGCCTATTGGGATATTAACAAATAGTTCTTTCTGAGCTAAGTCGAACTCAGGTAGTAACAATGACTGCACTCGTTCATTTACACTCATCACACTCATTGACCCCTCATATTCGCCCATATATCTACGATCGGCGTCTTAGAAATGAGCAATGAATGTTTTTGATTATATTTTAATAGCATAATACGTGTTGGTACAAATACAGTACAAGTGCACGTCACAAAATACAAATATATTACAATATAAGCACAAAATGAATAAATATATTAAGACCCCAGTGTAAATTAATAGCCAATAAAGATAGAAAGCGAGCAGAAATATTTGTCCTAAGCAGACGTCCAGAAACATAAACAACATTCTTTCCTTTGTTATCTGAAAAGGGTGGGCCATCTGTTTTTGCTCTGAATTCTCAGTAGGCGATTCCATTTAGTAAACAAGGAGGGGAGGCACCAGTTGATGACGCAATATATGAACCATGAGGATACGTTTAGTTAAGAAAAGATCCGGGGAGCGCAGCACGTGACAGGTGTCGAACATGCGGTGCAGACGATTTTTTGGGAGTCTATAACCCAAACGACTGGTTATAACGGATGGGAGAGTAGGAGAGGGGGGATCCAAGCTCGACGGTTTAGAGGTATGCCTCACCCCATTTGAAAATTCTACGCAACTGAAAGAAGACGTACGGGATGTCCCCATCGGCGGAACTCCTGAAACCGCGTGTATCAAATTCACTTTAACTATTAAACTTGTTGAATTCATAATGTTGTTTGGTGCTTTAAAGAAAAGTGTTTTAATAAATATATAATGTCCGGGCAGTGTTAAACTATTTGATTAGAAAGGAATAGTCAGAAATTGAGATGCTTGCTGACTTTCACCTATAACAAAATAGGACATTCAGATAAGTTGTAGAATTAAGATAACCCTCAAATTATAGTTCACAAAATAACTTTTTAAACCAAATTAATTAGATTCCAATTTTTATTGTCATATTTTTTAATAAAGTAAAGTAAATTTGAAAAAGAATAATGTTAATAAAATAACTTTGTAAAAAACAGTCTTGATTTATTGTATTATACAGCTCCACCGAATTACCCACATTTAAACTCTGAAAATAAAGAGTCTCAATTATAATTAAAATAAATTTTTATCAAATTAAATAAATAATTTAAATTAATGTAACCTCACAAAAGGAGGAATACAATACAAGTACAATACAATACAATACAATACAATACAGTTACAATACAAGTACAAAATGCATTGTATTATGGTGAGCATGGTTCACCGAAATCGATCACCATAATATTTGTGCATTTTGTACTTTTATCGTAACACATTTGTGTATGTTATGCTTATATTGTAATTTATTTGTGTCGTGTGAAGTTCACTTGTACTGTATCATATTTTAAGTATGGATTTTCAGCAAAATGTTGTCCTGAGTACAAAATAATGTTTTGCACTAATGCACGTTCTGCTTGAAATATCTAACACTTCTTATACTATCCATCATGACTGTGGTTTCCATTACGAAACAAACTATCTTACGAAAAGACTCTTATTCGATGAAAAATGTATAAAAACAAACAGGAATATATATATACATTTAAGTATTTCATTATTATCCATTCATAAGATGCCGATAATCAAGATATGGGCGAATATGAGGGGCGAGTGAGTGTGATGAGTGTAGATGAACGAGTTTTTCTCTAGAATAGGTTGACTGTTTCTCAGAAAGAGATATTTGTTTATAGCCCAATATCCAGGGCAACTAAGGGACCTACAGCTTTTTGAGGAATCCGAACCACGTAGTGTTGGTCTGATTTTCAGCTAAATGACAAGCCTGACACTCAGTTCTCTCACCTACACAACATCTGAACCTTGACTGCCTTCTAACATGGACACCCTAGCTTTCTCAAATAGTGTCCACGTCGATGGAAACCTTTGAGCGGACGCCGTGTTCGTGTTAAGAGGACCGATCATCTATATCTATAAAATCCAATGTATGTTTGTTTGTCTATCCTTTATGCGCTACCAAACCGTCCAGCCGATCGCCATGAAACTTGGGGAAGTTGTTCTATATACCCCAGGGAAGTTTCTGTCCTATTCCCATTTCTTTAATCCCTCAAGGCTCCATCCCTTGGACTTCTAAAGTTTCGATGTTAATCAAATAGCAGGATGCATGAAGTCATAATAAGTCAAATATAAAAAGAATATCAGCTGTGGGTTTTAAATATGTCAAAATTAAATTAAACCATGTGTTAATTTTTTAAACTGTTTATATTTTTATGTTTTCATTTCTTGTGAAGCTATATTAATTGATTGATTTATTTGATTAACAGCTGTTAAATAAAAACAAATAGAATAAAATTGTGGTAGGCAAAACTTTCAAAATTAAAAATAATTGAGTACAGTAGTAAACTACACAAAACATCAGCTGTTGTAAATTGGATACTGTGTAAACTGAAAGGTTGCTGCACATTTCAATTATACAATCAAAACTCAATATTACGACCGGCGAAGCGGGCGAGTACAGCTAGTAAGCCTATATAGTTGAGTGCATGTGAATAAGTTTATCAGTAGTTTAAATATAGAACGCGTAGTAGTTGGATAAATGTAGATAATACAATACTTATATGCAAAGTTAAAGTTCGTCTTATTTTACCAGGCGAAGTTAGGGCTAAGAAGCCCTCTCTGACACTTAACCTGGGTACCAACGGCTAAACGTGACTTCCGAACCCCGGGAGCGGCAGGGCAAAAACGCTTGTGGTGTTACCGGGAATCGAACCCGGACCATTTGCGTGGTAAGCCCCTTATAGTATGCATTTTTAGTATTTTAGAGTTAGAATAGTTTAGTATTTTTGGAACTATAGTTAGCCGTATATATATACATATAGAGTGATGCAGAATTTTTATAAATATAGATAGTAAAGTATTTTATTTCCCACGGTACTTTGTATACCAATGTTACATGTTTACAAATAATCGTTAGACATGGCAAAAAATTAAAGTAACATAGGATGATAATAATAAGAATACAATAATATTTAACAATAATCATAACCAGATGTGTAGAGACCATGACATTATTAAAAAGCACGTAGAATAATGCAGCATTTATATCTATATGTAGAATAGTGTAGCAGTTGTATACATTATAGAATAGTTTTTTATATTTTACATAGTGACTTTCTATCATAATGATGGCGTGTTCAAATGTCAATCACTTTGTTCCTCTAAGCAGTGTTTTTAATAGTCTTTGGAGCTTTTCGAATAATATTTTCGTAGGTGTAATATAACGAATCCGTCTCTAAGACAGTGCTCAATTATTATTTTTAACATTGTAAACCTCGAGCTGAAGTTATCACAACAAACAAATCAGGAATATTGACTCCAGCAGTTTGATTTATTGACTAGACTGGCCAGAGGTCCCATGAGAAATCAGTTACTTCGATTCCTATACATAAATAACTGTTTTGGTGCTTTGTTTTTTATTCGACCATAAATTATTTGTAAACGTACATTTGAACGAAAATAAGTTAAAATCTTCATTTTTAATAAATTATAAATTGATTTAATACTTCCTATAAGAACCTGACCTATTTAAAATAAATTATATTTATTTGCAGTTTAGTAAGTGTACATCAGTAATATATTAGTGTTTGTAAAATATCAGTGTTGTAAAATATTACAAAATTATTAATTAAATCACTAAATACATAATAACATTAGTTGTTTGTAAACCTATTAAACCAACCGTTAAACCATCTTATTTATTATGTAGCTATAATATTTTTATTCCCGAGCAGGTAGGAATACGGGTCTAAAACGAGTTCCTGATTCATGAATCCTAGTAAATGAAACTGTGATTCATTCACTTGATCATTTACTTTAGCATTTGAAACGTATTTCATATATCTGAGGTATAGTTTTATTGGGATACTACGTTTTTTCTGTTTTAAAATATAACGATCAATGTAATGACCAAACTTTGAAGAAACTAATAGTTCTTTTTTTTGAAGAAACGTTAAGGCCTGTTTTATGTAGTTATTGTAAGTTTCTTAGAGTATAAGTATACATACATGCATGCTTATACATATACTTATACATATGTACTGTAAATATGGACTAAATATAATTATACACATTAAGGTCATTTAATTACCTATGCAAATAACGTCAGACTGTTTCGGAAAATGACATTTAGTTTCTTAGTTCAAAGTTAATGCTGACAACGTTTTCATTTTATGCCAATAAACTATTTATTACTGATCATCCACTATAGTTAATTGTTGCACCACTTCGTTATTAATTATAGTCTATAAACTTAATATAACTTAATTTGTCACCTATTCATCCTAATTGGTTGAGTTTGTTTTTATTAACTTGTACAGTATAATTTGGTCATTGATTGTTTTACTAGACTACGTTTATCTATAATCTATTTATTAAAGTAGAAATTTCAAGAAACTATGTTTGACTTTCAATGTACTATTTATTTGGATATACAGAGGGTGATCAACTCAAGGTGCCCACAATTATTAGGATCTCAGAAAGTAATAGTTTTACAGAAAACTTTTAACGGGAACTTCACCCCATTTTGTACGCTAATTACGATTACGTATGTAAACAATACAGTCGTTAATTTTGAAATAGCTCTTGGAAACCCTTATTTTTTGTGGTGGCTTTAGATTTTTACTAGTGATTCTAAGACATTTACTTTTCGTATTATTTCGATATACTTAACCGTTTGGCCACTAGGAGTGCTGAAAGTTTAAGAAATCCTTGTTTCGACAATTATTAAAGAGTAGTGTTTTACCACTTGTAACTAAAATTTCTTAAATAAGATATAATCACTAAACATAACAATTATTCTATAACTATATGAGTACTATGAATAATATTATATTGGTATTAATTAATGGTTGGACACAGTGATTTGGGTTCAAAATGTTGTACATATATTTTAGTGGATTTTTTTAGTTTTAAGAAATGTCATATTCTTGGCTGTCTTAAAGAAAATAACAATTAATTTAAACTAATTGACCAAGGAACGTAGGTTCTATGTTATTATAATATTATAGTTGAGGTGCTCAAAAATAAATGTTAACTAACTTTTATAAGCCATTTTAAATAAAGTTGATAGTGTCATAGTAATAAGTTTTAGACTAAAAAAGCTGTTTACAAACATAAGTATGTGTAACGTATTTCTCCCAGGATGCTAGTTTGGGACTTTAATATCTACCTCACTAACAAGCATATCTTGCAGAAAGCCTACTACAGATTCTACTGGGAAATAAGCTAACTCTATATTTACCCTACTTATTAATAAATTGTTTAATTTATTAATAACGTACTTTAATGTATCTATGGGTATCGGCTGCACATTATCAATATTGAGTGTAACAGTTTGTGCATGGAATATTGAATACATTTTGAATTACATTTTGGTGATCCACAAATTGATTTTAACAAGCGGGATGAGAATCATTATTCACTTTATCCTTACGCCAACGTAATTAGCCACACTTTATATATAACATATGTATAACCAGCACACTCATATACGTACAGTTTTATTGACCCACCCATACACGTACAGTTTTATTGACCCACCCGCCCACCTATACACATACAGTGGTATTGACCCACCCGCCCACCCATACACGTACAGTTTTATTGACCCACCCACCCACCCATACACGTACAGTGGTATTGACCCACCCGCCCACCCATACACGTACAGTGGTATTGACCCACCCGCCCACCCATACACGTACAGTGGTATTGACACACCCACCCACCCATACACGTACAGTTTTATTAGCCCTTCCGCCCACCCATACACGTACAGTGGTATTGACCCACCCGCCCACCCATACACGTACAGTTTTATTGACCCACCCACCCACCCATACACGTACAGTGGTATTGACCCACCCGCCCACCCATACACGTACAGTGGTATTGACCCACCCGCCCACCCATACACGTACAGTGGTATTGACCCACCCGCCCACCCATACACGTACAGTTTTATTGACCCACCCACCCACTCATACAAGTAGGGGCCTACATTTTTATTGACCCACCCACCCATACACGTACAGTGGTATTGAACCACCCGCCCACCCATACACGTACAGTTTTATTGTTTAATATAACTAATGGTACATACAAAACAATTTTATGTCACACTGTTCTAATTTATTCAATGTGTGTAAGAAAGGAAAACATTTTATGATGATTAATTTTGGTATACCATAATATTTTTACTTATGATAATACTTATGACGTTTATGTTGTGAGTAGTTCGCTTTTATTTACTTCTATAGACATTTAAAATGCTAACCAAGACACTGTATAACTTATGAAACATTAGGAAATTTCTTGCCTGTGATTAATATTTATTCAGTTTTGTTATAAACCAGGAGTATGTACCGGGTCGTTTGACCGGTACATTTCGTTACTTTTGTCTTGGTCTGCCAGGCTGCCTAAGACTGCTCGTGCCCGGCGATTCGCTTTACTTTGGTGGCCGTTGGCTCGGACTCGTTCGTTCCGTGTTCCAGCTCTTGTCTGTCAGGTTGGCCGTCTTTTGGATTCTTCCTTGCCAGCAGTAATCACCATGTCCGGCTAGAGACTCCAAAACTCCAGGGTCCTTGAGCAGGACGTTTCCACCCTCAGCCTGCCGTCCGGGGATGGTCGACCATCTTCACTGCTAGCCTGGCCTGAGGACCATGTTGGAGCCTAGAGTCGCCCGCTACCCTCTCTACATCTTTGGGGTAGAAGTCTTCTATCCTCAGGTCAGTGCGTTCCATTTTGTTCCCGGCGGCTGAGCTGGGGGTTTTGATGTGGATATAATTATTTATAAAAGAAGAAAAAAAATGTTTGTGGAACTATTTAATGTGGCCTAGGCCTAAAACGTCACAGTGACTTATGCAAAACAGCCATGGGGACTTATATGTTTTTTATTAAAGAAAAAAAAACTGTTAAAATACACCAAGAACTTTTGATGTTAATATTTATTGTTATTTAGTTTAATTAGTTTATTTGGTTGTTATATTTTTTTAGATTTTATATTTGTTAGGTCCCTATGGTTAAGTATATTATTTATTTATATGTTTAGGCCTAGTGATGGTTATTTATATTTTTTCGTTAAGTGTTAGGGGTGTTTTGGAAGGGACTTTTTACTAGAACGGTACCGTGTTATATTTTTTTTTGAATTGTGTAATTTTTAAGCTTTCACCAAAAGGGGATTATTGCTCTTTACTTAACTTCCTATTCGGAGCTGCCCAGGGATTCCGGCTTACTCCCTGGCCTCGGTGGAATCATGGGATGTGGGCTAAATGCCGGGTTATTTGGGGTTATCAAAATTGTTTCTAAATTTGTCACTTTTAAATTGTTAATTAATTTATCACGTTTTGGGGGTCTCAAGCTAGGCTGCCGATAGGCCATGTAGTTGTTAATTTTGGTATTTGTAGCGTTAAGTGTTTTTGTAGCTTTTGTCATTATCTTGTTAATTTTAGTGTTTCTTGTTATTTGATTTAAGTGCGAATTGATGTTGTGGCCTTCTGCCTATTTATATTGCGGCCTTCTGCCAGCCAGTTTTGCAGTTTTAACTTGAAATAAATTAGTTTTGCTCAGCTGCCGAGTTTTATTTTGACCCTCCAACTGCCACCCGTGATCCCATCGCTTGACTTGTTTTGAGCTATCCCCCAGTTGGCACGCTTTCCAGCTTTGGTGGGGGGATGGGTCTCAAGTATAAATAATACAGTAAGGCACTTATGTTTTAAAAAAGACCTACTGATACAATTAGAGTAAATTTAGTGTACATTCTAAACTGCCTTAAGACAGGAATAAAACTGATATTTCTATAAAATTTAGAAAATTTTGGTTTCTGTAATCAAAATAATAGATCTGAATTGCTTTATCATAGCTGTTTATTTAAATATTACCTTCATACATGAAATAAGAAGATTTTTTAAACCCTTTGTTTTAAACTGGATTTTAAAGTACCGATCAAAGGAAAATGATTAATTTCGAGATTTCATTACAATAATAGAATAGGCCTGTGTATGTACAGGAAGTCTTATTTGGTGTAAATATAATACATTGTAAATTATTTGGTTATATGTTGTAGTGGCCATAGTTGCGTGATCATGCTAAAGTTGTAATCTGAAGTATTGGATATGTCTTTGTTAAATAATACTTCCAGATGTATTGATTTTTATTATAAAAATGCATTTAACAAATGTTGTTGTTTACATTTTTATGAATAAAGATTTAATGAAAGATGGTTACAATATGTTAAACATTTTCTAATCTATTTAATTAATATTACATAATAATGGCAACGAGTGATTAAAATAATTACACATCTCTTAAAAGACAGAAGAATTGTTAAAATTCAACTGTCAAGATCACTAAATACTTTAAAGAACAAAACCTTGACCACCTATGATGTTCCAGCAAGAACAAAGATGATTGAAGATACATGGCTTACATTCTTGAGTATTCAGGGTGATATTTTGAAGCAAACAAATTATGAAGATGAAGAATGATTTAATTAGATAAAGAAGAGGACTATAGATATGAAGTAGAAGAAATATACTTTGAAATAAGGGCCATATTACAAAAGGTAATTGATAACCCTTTTAAACCAATAGAACATACTCCTACTTACAACACAAATAATAACACTGATCTTGTACCTAATTTTATCTTTACACCTTACAATGAAAATGAATTTTTCAAAAATTTTCTAATGAGGCTAAAATCTTGCTTCATGATGAGAAAAATAATGGATTCAAAAACACAGACTTACACACTTTAGTACACTCACACCTCAGATTCATCAAATACTTTGTGACATTGTAGCACTGATTTTCCAGTTACTGTGGATTTTTATGAACACACAAAACTTTTTCAGGATGCTCTAGATCAACTTTCAAGTACACTTGCTAACCAACACAAACTAATTTGTAAAGTTCAGATCCATTGTGAGGGTGTTTCAACTTATGCAAGGGAACTGAAAGGTTTGACAGTAGGTTGCGACTTCTGTGTTACTGTAAACATTCAGTAAGTGACATTAAAAAAAAAAAAAAAAAAATACAATACATACGAGGCCTAAAAGACAATGATATAAGAATGAAACTACTTCAGGAAAAGGATAATAATAACACTTTCAAGAAGCTTGTAGAAATTGTAATATCAATTTAACAATGAAAAATAGAAAGTTGTGATTTTAATTCAAGAGACAATACAGTTTTTTACAATAATGTAAGGGAAATTAACTATTTTAACAAAGAACCAAAACAGGTTACTAAAGAATTAACAGGGATCAATAAATTACCAATTACGATACAAGTGCCTGAAGGTAAGTGGTACAGATGCGGTAGTAATAATCACAGGGCCAACACACGTAAATATAGTGATTCATTGCGTCGTATATGTAATAAACTAGGCCATATAGCTTGTATGTTGTTAATAACTGATAACAATAAGAATTTACTTAAAAAGAATAAATCCTACCAGAATCAAGTTGATATTGATTCTTCCAGTAGTCTACCAACAATCTTCATAAAGTAAATATGGTTCATGTTTTATCTTTCTAAAATTGATAATTGTCAGTGGGGAACTCCAATTGTACCTGTCAGAAAACCCAAATGGTAGTGTAAGGATTTGCGCCGATTACAAAGTTACGATAAAGAAGGAAATTGTAGATGAAAGATACCCGATTCCCAGAATTGAAGAAATGTTAACACATATGAATAAAGAAAGATACTTTTGTACATTAGATATAAGCAATGCTTATCTACATTTATATATGGATGAAGAATCAACTTTAGTGCAAACTATAAGCACAAACAAGGGACTTGTATAAGTGAATAGGTTGATTTTCAGTATCAAGGTTGCACCTAGTATTTGGCAAAGGTTTATGGACAAAGGATTACATGGATTAGAAGGAGCAGCTTGTTTTTTTTTTTTTTTTTTTTTTTTTTGACGATATTCTCGTACAAGGAAGTTCAGATGAACAAGCAATGGTTCGTCTATATGACGCTTTACAAAGAATCAAACAATAACATTTGAGATTAAATAAGGACAGGTGTACATTTTTCCAACGAAGTGTCAAATATTTGGGTCACATTATAGACGAAAAAGGTTTACGTAAATCACAAGACAATAATGAAGGAATTGTTAAAGCAAAAAGACCACATAATATTAATTAACTGAGAACTTTTTTGGCACTAGCCAACTATTACAATCGTTTTATGAGAAACTTATTTACACTACTTGAACCACTAAATAATTTATTACAACAAGGAAAAAAATTTAAATTGACTAAACGTTGTGAAGATGCATTTACCAAAGTTAAAGCTAAAATTACTAGTGAACAAACATTGGCTCATTACGACCCTGATGTTACACTAATCCTAGCAAAAGATGCAAGTCCAACAGGCCTAGGAGCTTTTTTACCTTACATATATGAAGATGGCTCAGAAAGATCAATAGATTTTGCATCACGATTATTAACAAAAACAGAAAGGAAATATAGTCAAATTCATTAAGAGGCTGTCGGTATTTACTGGGGTGTGGAGAGATTTTTTCCATATTGCTATGGCAGGAAATTCATATTAATAACTGACCACAAACCATTAGTTTCAATAGTTGACCCATCTAGAAATCTACCAGCAATGACAGCATTTAGAATTTTCAATTATGCACATTTTTTGTCAGGTTTCGATTACACAATAGAATATCGTAGCACTACAAAACCGGGAAATTCTGATTTTCTGTCTATATTTCCAACTAGGACAGTTTCTGACAATATCGATGACCATATTATATATTTGAGTCATCAGATTAACATGATGGCTGAGAAATGGAAACTTATTCAGGACAAACCAAAAAAAAATACCCAGTGCTTAAAGGAATGTTGGAAAACTTATCTAGTGGTAAAAGTTTGAAAATGTTGTGACTAGAAGACAGCAAATTCACATCATACGATGGTTGTATATTTAGAGTTATTTTAGAGTTATATTTAGAGTAATTGTTATACCTCTAAGTTTGCAGAAAACAATTTTAAATTAATTTCATGCTGGGTATTTTGGAATGACAAAAATGAAATCTTTGGCACGAAGTTATTATTTTGGAATAATATTGACAAAGATATTGAAAATATGGTAAGAAGGTGTTATAGATGCCAACAAAAGCTGAAAGATTCGTCTAAAACAGCTATACATCCATGGAAAATTCCTGAAGAACCATGGCAACGTATTCATGACTGGTGGGGTTTTATTATTGTAGACGCCTTTACAAAATGGGTGGAGGTAATTCCAACAAAATTAACCACTAGTATATGGTGTATAAACAACCTAGACAGTATATTTTGTACATTTGGATTACCCTATGTTATTGTATCAGATAATAGTTCTCAATTTACATAATCTGCATTCAAAAAATACCTTGAAGGATACGATATAACACACAAAACCACAACACCAAACGGTCAGGCTGAACGTTACGTACAGACCGTTGAGAATATCCTACACGCTACTGATGTTAGACATGTTAATGAAAAACGACATGTAATTTTACAATTAAGGAATGTTCAGCATGCTACAACGGGGGTATCTCCATAAGAAATGATGTTTAATGGAAACATAAGAACTAAACTTGATTTAATGAAGGGAGATACATTTATTAAAACAAACAAAACCAATCAAGCCAATCGAAAAATTAAAATAGGCCAAGCTGTATTAGCAAGAAATTATTCATATAATACAAAAGAAAAGTGGTGTAAAGGTCTGATTGAGAAAAGGATTTGAAACGTAATGTACATTAGATTAGAATTTGGACGTCTATGGAAAAGGCATTAAGCCTCAGAAACAAATTAAGAATTGAAAGTTGTGTTAATGATCAGGGGAGGAATTGATTCTTCTTTATTTAATAATACTTCCAGCTGTATTGATTATTGTTATAAAAATACATTTAACATATTTTGTTGTTTACATTTTCATATATAAAGATTAAATGAAAGATGGTTACAATATGTGACACTTTTTCTTATCTATTTAATTAATATTACATAATAGTATTACTTCTTTATATTTAGTTTTTAAGGTGGTTTCTTTTATTAATCAGTTTTATTAATGTCTGAAAATTCAAACCATGTGTGAGTGTATTAATTATACGTTTACACTGTAATTCTTTTGTGAGCTACTGACAGAATTTTCAATCATGGTAATAAGTCTGAAGCTGTAAATAGCATTTCATTACAACAGTTAAATAATGAATCAAGTTTCAAAAAAAGAGTATAACCTGATTACTGGAGTAAGAGTCTTGGTTGACTTGGATGTGTAGGTCTGTGTAAATATAACATTGATAGTTATCAGTGAAGTGCGTCTAGATAACAGTGGTGAAGTAAACAGGATGACAGCTGGTAAACTGTGGAGTAACCCTCCCAGGTGATAAGGCTGACTGACGAGTAGGCAAACAGACACCATTCATTCGTTTAGTGCCGCGTGTTTTAATGGTTTGTAGGAAATATATATGATTCTTGTTACACATAATGACAGAGATTATTTGAAATCTGTTTCAGGTTCCAGTATTTCTATAAAACATATTGCTATAAATTCCATTTTCAATAAATTATTTAGTTAATTTTACTATTACAATTTGAATTATTGATTGGAAATCAAGGAATCTTCTGTCAAATATATTTATACATTTACATGGGCAACAAAAACTGCATTTATCAACCAGTTCGATATTTTTGTAAATTTGTAAGTCATTAATTAAAGATAAACTTCTAAAAAATAAATACTGTTATATAGAATCAAATGGGTTTCTCTGTTAAAGTGAATATTTATGTATAACTTACGTAAACACAATTCATGAACTGGCAAAAACTACTTTTAGCAACAAAACAAATATTATTGAATTACAAGATTGTGTTTAATTAGCTGTGATATTGATAATATTCATAATTTAAATGAAAAATAAAATAAACCTAGAAAATTTTATTTAGGTAGCATTATTATCTTAGGTAACTCACAGTTTTTTATTGAATTTCAATAAATGTAATAGCATAATGAATAAGATGAGTAATAAAAAAAGTAAACATGTTATGTGTCTTAAAAAACACAGTTTATTAAAGGTATTTTGACACTACTAGACGTCTATACATCTGTTAAAATAAATTACACAGAGATTTTTAAAAATATAATCGATACACGTTTTTTTCTATTACCAAGAGTCCCCCACAACGCCCGTGGGCTTTTATGGTCCAATCAAGACGTTCAAATATTTGCCCGTGAGATTGGTTTTGATCTGCGACCTTACGAGGCTATAAAATATCTTGGGAAATACGTAAGAAAATGTATTACAAAATGAACGTGATAATTATGTTTGACTATAGTAATATATTAGAATGTCATTGATTTATTCATTATTAAGATGTCTATATTTAAGAAAAGTATTTAAAAAACATAAGTTAGTCGTTGTAACAATCAAGGTGTTAAAAAAAGCCATTTATTAATAGCTCAACATAAAAGGGACCTACAGTTTTACGTGAAATCCGAACCACGTAGTATTGGTTTGATTTTCAGCAATTGACAATCCAGATAATCGGCATTCTATCCTCACAACATCCAAACCATGAAAACCAGTATTGACTATGGAACCAAGAAGACTACTTTCTCTTATGGGTCTCGTAAAGCCAGACTCATTCTCTTCGCCTTTCTTTTTCCAGCTCACGCTGAAGTGACAGATTTAAGTACGCTAAATAGTCGGCTGCGTGCTTTGTTGAACGTAATCACCGTTAGATAGCTGTAAAAGCTTGCGTTTACAGCAAATGAGCAAATGCAATGGATTGGTCAGCCTATGTGTTATATAGTCAATTATAACACCTGAAAAATACACACCATACATACTTAATAGATATCATAGAATGACAATCATTGATCGTAAAATCATTGTCAGTGTTAAATATTGTATTGAAATGTTGTAAAAAACTTAACATATTCAGAGCACGTATTCAAATTAAATCATAGACAAAATGAACGACGAACACCTCACAGGCTTAACTCAATTATTACACGCTGTTTATTGAGGTAAACATATATCGTATGGCTTTCAAAACCTACATCCAGACTAATAAAAATGTAAACATTATATTAAGAATGTCTAATTAAAAAAGAAAAAAAAACTACAACCCACTTGTGTCTTAATGTTTAAATCTCGATCTCCCGTCACAGAGCCGAATCCAGGTTTTATAACCGTTCAACACCTGCGTTCTGAAAAGAACGTAATGGACACTTTTTAACTATGTGATCCGTAGTTTGAATTTCCAATCCGCAATCACATGACTTGCGGAAGTATGACTTGCGGCATACGGCACTGGAATATCCAGTACATTTTGCGCGTTCTCACACCCGCGCGAAAACGAATTGACACAGTCCATTCCTTAAGAGGAGGTTTCATTTTACAGATGACGGCCAATGGGTCTAACCAGAAATAGGCCGTCCCAAATTAACGCCTGTCGCTATAGTAAATATGAAAACATTTATAATTGAACTCTTGGGTGCGTCAATTCACTCTAGCAATAGCTTTGCATTAACTTTTCAAAGTTATGGCGTATATACAATATTGTATTTCATTATTAGTTTATTTATATTATTGTTTATTTTCAGGATTATGCATACAACAATAAAATTACTTTACTTTATTTGATTTATAAACAATTTTGAGGCTTGTTTTCAAGCTGATTCTTTCTTAGATAGTTTAAACCCTGGATTAACTCAATATACATTTATTATCTTTGTAAACGGCACAGATTAACAAATGTTATAAATGTTGTAGTATAATTCATCTAAAACCAAATTATTTGCTACGAATACTTTGGTTCCATTATTAACAGCCGTTGATTTTTTTGGCTGGTTTCCTATTGTCATTTATGTTTTTATTTTATGACCAGTTTGTTGTTGTTGTTTTTGACTTACTTTTAATTTGTGATTTTCTACAGAATTTCTATTAAGTTTCCATATTTTGTTTCCATAGTGTTTTGGAAGCGAGTCCTGAGCAGTTATTAATAAATAGAACAAATAAATAAATTAAGTGAATCTAAAACTAAGATAATACGCTAAGGAAAATGATAGTAAAATCGTTTTTAATATTACCTAAATTGATAAAATAATTTGATTATTAATTTTTTTCTCTTTTTAATAAACAATGTTTTTGAAGAAATTTACCATGGTGTATTATGTTATATTAGTCCATGAATAGTAATCGTTAAGCAATATTACAAAAAGGCAAACATTACAAATGTAAATTTCAGAAATGCCTTGAATGTAATGCATGCCTGTTCTTTGATAAACTGTTTCTCCTTTTTCAGTGACAGTGTACACAGAACATGTTCTCCTGCTCAAATATTAAAATATATCAAACGTTACGAACACTTTATAAACTTGATGGATTTACAGTTCCTTTTTATTAAAATTTCTCTTGACAACTCTCTAGGCATTCCTGGTCCAATCAAGGCGTTCAAATGTTTACTTTCAAGATTGGATTTGATCATGCCCTTTTCTAAATTGTAATACGGCTCATTTTTATATAATTAATTACCAATTATACTAAATATATTTAGCCCATTATAAACATAACATGTATATTTCTGGGAATATTACTCTAATGTAATGTCTATTAAAATAGAAACTTTCACTCCAAATATATCTGATCATTATTATAAAAAGTAACACACTCCTCACATATGAAAGTTACTCCAAAACTTACCATACCACTACAGTTACATAATATAATGCGATTAGTTTAAAAGTTTACCTCTTTTAAAGACTCCCTTTGTGTGCAAAATATTAGCCACCAACATTTTGGGACAGGATGTAATACCATCAGTTATACAGTTTGTGCATTAAAATAACAACTGTTTTACTCTAGTAAGTTCTATAAAAAGCATGATCGTACAGTCGTAGATAACATTATATGTCATATCTACGCAATTTATTTACTTTACATTTCATAAAGCTTAAACATTAATAAATGATTAAGGAAATTAAACTAATGAAATCCTTGAAAGGTCCCAATTAAATGTATCAGGAGCCCTTTTCTCATAGGTTTCTTTTTATTTTTCAATAAAGAAGTACGTTAGATTCTTAAGCCGATACTCCAAGATTTATTTCCTTAGAATCCCATCACCATAACTCAAAGTCAAAGATAAGAAATGCGAAGTGAAGGAGAGGTTCCCAAGGTGACAGCTTTATAATGGAGCTGGGTCCAAGTTCTTAACATAATATAAATGTGTTTATATATATATATATATATATATATATATATATATATATATATATATATATATATATATATCTTTTTTCCTATGTTATGAAATTGTAGATGTTGACTTCGTCAAAAGACGAACCTAACATTTTCATTATTCTTACTCAAAATATATTACATTATGATTTTAACAATAAGATTATATTTGTGCCAAAAAGTTCCAAAATAATTATACGGTAGTTACTTATTATTATTTCCAATGGTACTGAAGAATCTGAAATTGGATAGGTCTGATGTCTAATACTTGATACAATTCGATTAGTATTTTTATTGTTCATACAAAATCAAATAATGCCCTTCAAGTATATTAAAGACTTTCTCTTGAAACCATTTAGGAAATATAAAATAATTTCAATTTTCCAAAAATTGTATTGACTAAGAAATATAACAACTATTTTTTTTTTTTTTTAGATTAGTTGAAATCAAATCGTAAACACTCAATTAAAATGATAGGCTTTTATCTTGTTTTATCTTGTATTTTATCACTTGTTATTGTCATACATAACTGAACTCTAAACAGTCTTTCTTCACATTACTTCATTATGTTTCAGTTCTGTTTTTGTTATGGAACCTTTCACAAAACTGAATAGATACAAGTCGGATATAATATTTTTTATCAAAAGTTATTTGTAAAAAGAAAACTGAAATAAAATGTACTGTAGCAGTAATTTGAAAAGTATAAATCATATAAATCTTGATTAAATAAGGTAATTTAATTTTTAAATATAATTTTAAAAGGCACATAGAATTTGTCTTTTTTAAGTTTTGTAAAACTATTTGATAGTTTTACAAATATTCATAAAGTAATGGAACTTGAGTAATACATTGTACAAACCTATTTTACAAACGTAATTTATATGTAACAAAAAATATTTAAAACTACATTCTGTCAAACCGTTCGGTAAAATACGATCATCTTGTTTGAAATCAATACGTAAACATTACAAAAAAAGCACATGAATTGGTTATATCACGTGGGTGTTTTTGTCAAACTTAAAATGTTGTATATTATTGTATATTGTGTATCCATAATAGGTTTATAATAGGTTACAATTATAGTTCTCTTCGTTTTAATTATTTATTTGAAGCATTTAAAATACTATCCTTTACAGGTCAATACAAAAATAAGAACCACCAATGAATTATTCAATCTCAGTTCACTATGATATTTTACTATATTGTTATAAATTGGATTGAGTAAAAAATTTTATTTAAAAACTACATTTATATGATATTTATATAATGAACAAATTGTGTGTGTGTGTGTGTGTGTGTGTGTGTGTGTGTGTGTGTGTGTGTGTGTGTGTGTGTGTGCGCGCGCGCGCGCGCGTGTGTGCGTGTGTGCGTGTGTGCGTGCGTGCGTGCGTGCGTGCGTGCGTGCGTGCGTGCGTGCGTGCGTGCGTGTGTGTGTGTGTGTACAAATATTAGTCACTCAACTCGTAACCTGAAGCATTGGTTTTCAGTCATCTATGACTGATAACAAATTTATTTTCATAAGATCAACTAGTTCCCTAGCTGCCATTACAAAAAGCATTTATTTATCTGTATTTATTCTACTGTTATTTGTTATAAATTATTTAATGTTAGAAGCCTGAAACTGAAAAAAAATGTTGATATTTGTGCACGATAGGCTTTTCTAAATGTACTCTTTAATAGCAACCATTTTATCCAATACTATTTGAGATACAAACACTACTAGTAGCATCAGTGCTGCCTAAAACAGTTTTATCTTTGGAAGACAAGGGTGCTGTAAATCTGACTTGGGAAAATACAGCTGTTGAGTAAAGTTAAGCTCCTCTGTCGAGAGTTGTACCACACTTTCGAAAGCCTTAGTGTGTCGTACCTGACAACACCCTAATGGATATGTGGCTAAGTATCTATCAACTTGAATAATATTACAAAAGATCAAAAAGAGCTTTCAATTTTGTAGGTAGTTTTTACATCATACATTTGTAAATTC
This sequence comes from Stictocephala bisonia, assembly GCA_035578905.1. NCBI lineage: Eukaryota > Metazoa > Arthropoda > Insecta > Hemiptera > Membracidae > Stictocephala > Stictocephala bisonia. The sequence continues at coordinate 165,412 of JAQJVL010001019.1, read as the reverse complement.
ACTTTTCCTGTAGCACAAACTATGTGTATAATTAAAATGCACACCAAAAGCAGATTCCTTACACACCCAAATAGTCATAATATTTAAAAATATGTGGATACCACCTACACCTGATATTTGTTTAAAATAAATGTAATTTTAAGTAAATATCTGCATGTTTCTATCTGAAATATTGTGCAGTAAATGATTAGAAAATATTTTAAATAATACATTCATTGGTACTAAGAAATTGTGGTTTTGTTTACAGTCATATATTACTATATATCCATACCTTATTCTTTACCAAGGAATAACAATTCTCCGTTAATAGTGAGTATTTTATTTAAATGTTCATAAATAAAAATAAATGTTTTTCTTAGTGTGAACATTTAATATATGCGGTGGGGGTTGAAATATCTTGAATACAGTGTCTATGAAATAATTGAAACTACTTTACTAATAGTTATATTTTTTAGTTAGTAAATAGCTGTTAGTTTAGTTTTTTAAATTTTAAGTTACGTTTTATCTATTACTAATTAGATTTTAGTATAACTACACGAAGGAACAGTTTTGTTACGAAACAAAAAAATCCCACGGGAAATTTGTGAGTTATGTGGGGAAGTGTTATGTATGCCCATAAGAGCCCTTTTGTGGGCTGAACTATTTTGCAGCTCTCGGCAAATTGCAGAGTAATTTTGAAGCACTTTTTAATAACAAAGACTTAATATAACTACTTATTAAATCAATCAAACTTACAAGTGAAGATAGTTAACTGAGGTGGTATTGCAAATCTGAAATAAATGTCCTTCTTATTCAAGCATAAAAATAATTATGAAAGTGTATTCTAAAATTCGATCGCTGAATAATATACGTTACTTGTTAACATAATTTCAGCCTATTTCGATGTGTAATAGGTATGAATTATTTAATTTTCTTTTTATATATTTATAAAATCATACAATGGTCATAGCGTTTATTTATTTTCCTATATTTACTACCAAAACTATGATAGAGACCAAGAATTTGCATATTTGGAGATAAAATGAAACGGTTCCTAATAAGTTGCAAATTGATGTTATATTTTACTCAGTTTACCACTAATTGGTTCAGTGTATAATATATAACATTCAACTAATAATTGACTTAGCACATGTTAAATTTCATATTTAACGAATGCTGTTAAACATTTTTTTTTTTTTTTTAATACATGTATTTATTCAATTGACTATTTTAATTAATGATGTATTGATGATTAAAAGTTGTATTATAGCACTAGTATAAAAAAGTTATAAAATTAATCAAAATAGAGTGTAATTAATAATAGTTCTTCTATATTTTTAAATGCATGCCTTAAAGGTGGAAACACTTGCACTCACCTGATGTGTCCTAAAGTTGATATAATTGGCTGTTTGTGAAGGCCTTCTAATACAGCACTTTGGTTTGTCTTGTCATTTATTAAATAAAATAAAGACATATAACATTATGGATTTCATATATTGTATTCTATACGACTCATCTGTATACTTATGATATTGTGTGGATTGTAAAATACACGTAACTTTACTTTCTTCGTTTATGGCAGCAAGTTTTATTTTTATCTGACATAGTTGATAGTTTTTCACGATTTCTACTAGTTTAAAGGCATTATTTTCGTTGTAAATTAGCTATAGGTAAATCAATTTTAAAAGTATTTATAGTCTCTTGAACCTATTGACTGGCTTTATTTTCAAGATGGTTGATATTTTCTTTGTGTAGTTTGCTTGCTAATTCACGCTTACTAACGCTGCCAAACCTACACACGTCTTGATCTCTCAGTGTAGGCTACTCCGTATGGACATACTTAATCGACAATGAAGGTTAATGACCTCAATTAATTTGACGGTTCTATTTAGGCAATTATTTGTTGTTTTTAAGGTCTTGTTTTCCAAATATTATACTAATTTTAATTAGTTTAAGGTTCTAAACTGACAGTTTATTGGACTATATTATTATGTAAGTTTTAGTAACGACAATGGTTTTCATTTTGACGTAAACAATTACAAAAACAAATACCTTACTTTAGGTAAATTTGAAAAGCCATTGCTGGCGTTTTGTGAAGACTTCTTGGAGCTGTGAATAAATTGTAGATGTCATGACTGGCCTCCTCTCTACTACCCCCACCCCTCCCACCTTAAGATGACTCCCAGTTGGCACTCCTATTTACTAAGTACTTTCAGGTGTAGGATACTTCAAGTACAGAGAGATTAGACACCAAGATGAAGAACCAAGGAATAATTAAATTTATTAGAAAGTCAAGAATTTTATAAATTTTTATTTATTTACAACACTGTAATTGTGTAATTTATTTTGCAACCATGATAAATCTATAAAGCTTTTGATGTGAAAATTAAAGTTAAAAATAACTTCAAAAAGTATATATGATAAAATTAATGACTTTTGTGAGTGTGTAGATTAGACGTATCTAAAAATAATAAAAGTGTAAAGTATTTTATACAATTTCCTTAAATAAAAGCAGTTTTCTTGTATTTATAGACCTATAAAATAATTTGCAAATTTTTTTAGTAAACACCTAATACTAAAAATATATATATATATTCTGGACAACAATTAAAAAAATACCTGATTTAAATACATTTTGCTTCGAAAATATTTTAAAACGAATGAAAATAACTATTATTATTTTATAATTAATATTTAAACATAAAAGTATGCATGATTAATAATGTATAACAAAAACTATAAAAACAATAATAACGCAAAAACGACCCGCGAATAAATTCCACTCCTCGTAATATTTTAATTATTTGTTATTGATAACTACTGGATTTTTAAATTCAGGTTAGGTTAGGTTAGGTCAGGTTAGGTTAGGTTAGGTTAGGTTAGGTTAGGTTAGGTTAAGTTAGGTTAGATATTTTCATAATTATTTAATCTTCATATTTTTGTGTTTGGATTATATTGTTTTGTCACAGTACAAAGAGATCGTATACTGATATGTTAAATTAATTATTATATGATTTAAATATCCATTAAATACAATAGCTGCACATTAAAAAAATAAATATATATATAAAACAGTTCAAAAATAAAAATTGCAAATACAATGGTATTTCTTTAAGTAGATAATATGAGAAAATAAAGTAACTTATAAAACATAAATAACTAGCAAGTGGAGTCAAATTACTATACTGTAAGTCTGAACATTGAAAATTAATAAGTTTAAGGTTGGGTTCAAAATCATAAACTCAGACATAAAGTTGACTTATTAAAGTAACTAACTATCGTTTTTAACAACAATATATATATTTTGTGGCATGCTGATAAGGTCAGAAAAGTTTAGTTTTATTCATTTCCAAGCTGTACTTAGCCTTGAATACAACTTTTGTAGTGTATTTTACTTATTATTTAATATTAAAATAAACTTTAAGTAGCTTTAAAGTAAACTGAAATAAAGATAAAACATTTTGCAATATTTATCGATATAGCCTTAAATCTACAGATCTAATAAAAGTGTTAAAACAGATCAAAGTAGCAATCATGGTAAGCAATATTCAATGTAGAGAGAAAACACGTACGTACGGGAAAGTATATGGGAGGGCGGGTGGATGGGATGACAAATAAAGACCCACTGGTTTTTACCTGGCCCCTTACAATTTAATTGTGATAGGGATCAAACTGAGGCCCTTTAGCTTATGAAGCTTAGATATATATTCCTGTTTACATAACTAAAATAGGTCTTGTGGACAATTGAGCCCCCTTTCATGTTTGTTATAGGTTAATATATCATATACATTCAAATATATATATTTTAACACAATAAATCAATGTTGAATGTCTTTACTTCACTTTAAAAATGTAATACATAATAGCTTCACTTCACTTTAAAAATAAGAAAATATCTTCAAGTAACATCCATCTAGGACATATCAATGGTGCGATCTAACAAAGAATTGGTTTCGAGTAGTTCACGTAGTTTTTGAATTATGATTAATACGTGTGTGAGAACGGCTCCAAATAATACCCATAATGGTCCGGCAATGTAATCATACTGAACCTTTTCCTGATGAACCCGCAATACACTGCGTATCTAAGGAACTGACGTCTCAGAAGGAACAGGTCCTCTGAGGGCGCATTATCTGCAATTACATACAATTACTGTACATGACTGATATATTAAATATAAAGAAAACAACTGAAACAACATTTGGATAAAAATACTTTTAAGTAAGGACACAAGAGACCCCGTAAATTTAAAGGTTTTAGAGATTGGTAAGATATGGAGATTGGACGTCCTTATATCACAGCTTTATTTAGTATAAGCATATTTCAATAAAACAAGTAATATTGTGCCCGCTCTTAACTTTCTTAACTCACCCAACCATACACGTACGATTTCAATGAATCATCACATTTACATGCATGGAAGAACCATCCACCCTACAAACAAGTAAACATCCCTCAACCCATGCACATTGAGAGGTACTGACTCACCCACCCACTTTGACACATATGGAGGTGATAATTTTTCTTCTATTATGTTATAGTTAAATAATATATCCAACTTTCATATATTAAACTATTTACCTCTTGGGAAATTATTCTGCTTCTGTTCCGGGGAAAAATGTTTAAGCATGTTTCCCCCGTATTAAGGGGAATAGTGTAAACACCTAAACAGCTACTAACAGCTGGAAGGGTTGAGAAAGGGCGTCCTTTACTCTGACCTGGGCTGTCCTATCATCGAGGAAGTTGGATATCCACTTGATGATGGAAGAAGGCAGTTGGAGCTGGAGGATTGTGGCTCTGATGCAGTTATGCCAGACAGTGTCGAATGCTTTGTACTCCAAAGACAGCCCTTTAGTAGCAATTCAATTTTGCCGTCAACGGGCTAAAACATGCTTTTCTATTTCAACTGTACGGTTCGAGTTCATTATTATAGTGAACACTTTGTAATTATCAAAAGTCCACTCTAGTTCTAGTAGACCATAAGTTGATATTATAAATTTTTAAATGTGAAATCATTAAGAATAACATTTAAATTTTCACATATTTAACCGTAGAAAAAGTATTAAAAAAACTCAATATTCTACAACAAACAACTTATGGTCTTCATATATCTAAAGGCACTTTGGGTGTTACGGTACGCTTATAGTTACGAATCGAATTGTTGCGACAGAACCCCGTGTTTTGGTGGAGGGAAACGGCCACCATAAGATAAGTTTGTCTCAAATCTACCTAAGTCAGGCTTATTTCCCAAACTAATAATACAACTGACATTAAAGAATATAAGCCTATTGCTATTAGATATGAAAATAATTAAATAAAATCCATTTTAGCATACTGTGATACAAATTAATTAAAAAAGTAAATTAATACTATAATAATATATAATATATTTACTGCTACTTACCCGAAAAATCTCCTACATATGTTATATAGATGCTGTCTAGATTATTTTTGTAATGTTTCGATGGCAGTCGAGGGGCGTACTCCCATCCTCTCCCTTCATATACCCTTCCGTCTGGCCCCAACAGGAAACTGTAATGTAAATTTCATCATATTTGCAAATTAAAGGATAATAGATTTAATTTAATGATTTAAGTATTCTTAAACAGACTTTTTACATATCATATTTAATAATATATAGTTTTATAAAATGCACTATATTTATTTTTCTCATTCTATATAGCACATAGAATCTATAATAATCAAAATAGAAAAATCATATATCCTTTATCTAAGGAGATTTTGTAGGTATTTAAAGTTGTAAATCTTATGTAGATATATTACCAAAGAGGACTCACTTGTAGCGTATGTCTCTTGACTTGTTCATATCACCTCGAAGTAAGTATTCAAGTTCCTCCAAAATCATATACTGGTCGGGGTTAGCCCCTGGGGATTTTTTCCGGGTGTATGTCTTCCTTGTGTATCCGAAGTAAACGTATTTTGGCGGTGCCGTTAACCTCTGCAGGAGAGGGCAGCGTATATTAGTCCATGAAGATCTAGGCTGAATTTCTAGCTGCATGTAATCTCTGTAACTAAGATTATATAATACCTTTACATTGTTAAAAATACAAATATTTAACGATATGTTAATTCAAGACAAGTTAGTCAGAGTGGAGATCTATATGAAAGTGTTAACAGGTATCAACTCTTTATTTTGTACATTTTACTAAATCTGGAATTTGATGATTTTATAGAAATCAGTTCCATGAACTATGGTGTATTCATTATTTGTACACATTAACGCAATATGATGTAATTTGATGATTTTATAGAAATCAGTTCCATGAACTATGGTGTATTCATTATTTGTACACATTAACGCAATATGATGCAATTTGATGATTTTATAGAAATCAGTTCCATGAACTATGGTGTATTCATTATTTGTACACATTAACGCAATATGATGCAATTTGATGATTTTATAGAAATCAGTTCCACGAACTATGGTGTATTCATTATTTGTAAACATTAACGCAATATGATGCAATTTGATGATTTTATAGAAATCAGTTCCATGAACTATGGTGTATTCATTATTTGTACACATTAACGCAATATAATGCAATTTCACAAGGTGCGTTTTAACTCAATTAATCTTCATTTTGTTTGCTAGTTTACTATGGAACAGTAACATCTTAACCTGTTATTGATCGTAATGATATTTCATATGTAGGTACTTCAAACGAACGAGGATCTACTTCTCTCTAAAGGTGGCATTCCTAAGTGACGACTCCAGCCGTACTTCTCGAGCTGTGACGGCTGCAGCCGGCAGGTACATTCCTTAGAAGCGACTTCAGCCGTCGCGTCTTGGACGCCATGGGAGATGCATCAATGTTGGGGCTAACCTAAATTATATTGCAAGAGGAGGAGGGTGATTTTGTTTTTCTTTTTACATGCTCCCTAACCCTACATCTGGCAGTATATTTACTAAATTTGGCAGTCGCTTTTTGGCCGTTTTGCAAGGATTTTCTTAAAAAATAACAAACAATACGTTTGTAAGGATAAGCCTATCATGTTGTACAACATTGATAACTATATACAACAGGAGCCTTGTCAATTTTTGAGCTAAAAATTTTCTCATAGTTGATACGTAACCAAGAAACAAGAATTTTATCTTTTTTTAGCGGAAAAGCGTAACAATTTCGAAAATGATTGTTAATGATTTCGAAAAAACAGAAAGGTTTTTTCAAATCGTACATATTGATGTAGGTACTGAAATTGTGCGGAATTTTGCACTAATCACGAATATGGCAAGGTTTTTACAATCAAGCCTTTAACCAACAAAGCTACTTAACGTAACCATCCCAAACCTAACTTAACCTAACGAAACTTAAACTATCAATTCTCAGTCTAACCTTATACTAACAAAACATAACCTTACTGAAATCTATAAATTTTCGGCGCTAACGTACTTAACGTGTGCAGTGTTGTAAACTTGGTAATTGAGGAAAGTGTTGAGGAGATTGTAGGCGATAGGTTCTATGCTCAGTCCTCTTACCATAGAATACCATCATGGCCTCCACTCAATGGTTGCCATCAATGTGGACACTTCTAGAGGAGTCTGGAGTGTCCATGTTGGATGGTAGTCAAGGTTTCAGATGTTGTGTAGGAAATAGAACTGAGTGTCAGCCTTGTCAATTAGCTATAAATCAGACTAACACTACGTGGTTCGGATTCCATATAAAGCTGTAGGTCCCCAGTTGCTCTACCTATTAGGCTATTAATAAATAGCTCTTTATGGGGGAAAAGTCGACCTAAGATAGTCAGTAACAATGTCTACACTCGTTAATCTCCCCTCCTCACACTCATTCGCCCCTCATACTCGTCCATATATTGACGATCAGTGTCTTACTGACTACGTTAAAGTAGTAGTAATAATGGTTTAATTGCAAAGAGCTTGTTGTATTCGTAATCAGGACAAAATTCCTCATAAATTGAGTACTCCCTTCGCTCTAATCCATAATTCAATAAGAAAATAAACACCAAAACGATAAGAGGTCCAGTCGACGCGGCTGAAACGACTAGACTGCTCGTGTGACCAGTCCAGCCGTACAGCTCAAGCCGCCACACTAGAGCCGCCAAAGTCGCGCGGCGCCAGCAGCGCATAGCAATGGGTTCTATTTATTTACGTGAGAAGCAGTATGAGTCATAGCCGCGTTGCTGGAGCCACCTCACTAGAGCCGCTTCAATCGCGCGACGCTAGCTGCGTAATATGAATGGGTTCAATTTATTTACATGGGAAGTGGTATGAGTCATAGTCACGCGGCTCGAGCCGCCTTACTACAGCCAGCGCTTCAGTCGCGCGGCACCAGCCGCGCAATAGGAATGGGTTCTATTTATTTACATGGGAAGCAGTATGAGTCATAGCCGCATTGCTGGAGCCACCTCACTAGAGCCGCTTCAATCGCGCGACGCTAGCTGCGTAATATGAATGGGTTCAATTTATTTACATGGGAAGTGGTATGAGTCATAGTCACGCGGCTCGAGCCGCCTTACTACAGCCAGCGCTTTAGTCGCGCGGCGCCAGCCGCGTAATAGGAATGGGTTTTATTTATTAACGTGAGAAGCAGTAAGAGTCATAGCCGCGTGGCTCGAGTCGCCTCACTAAAGCCGCTTCAGTCGTGCGGTGCCAACCGCGTAATAGGAATGGATTCTATTTATTTTAGTGGGAAGCAGTATGAGTCAGAGCCGCGCGGCTCGAGTCGCTACAGTCGTCGCTTAGGAATGCCACCTTAACTTTTCAATCACATATCTCTACATCACATTTAAAACATTTAAAAAACTAATTTTGCATTAATGCCCACAAAAACTATGTATATGATAATTTCGGGTTCGAGCAACCATTTTCTCAATGTAATTATGTTTTATGGGATAACGGTCTTGGATACAGAAAAAGGTAAACAGTCAGTTCGTAACTAATACAATGCTTGACTGTGATATTTTATTTAGATTTGAAGTTATATCTGGGCTTATATTAGTTATAGGAGATAAAAATTCCACAGCTTTTAATATGTTTTCTGTATATTTCTCAAAATCCTGAGGATATTAATTATTTTTGGAAATGTAAGTCTAGCAATTGTTATAACATTTATTAAAATGTTGTCCTTTATACATGTTTAAGGGTAAACAAATTAAAAAGAGTAAGTAATGTTTATGTTTATTATTTGGAAATATCATCAAGGGTTTCAGGCCTTAATTATGTAGTTAATTTAAAAATTGTACAAAACACTAAATATTTACAAACTCGTATTTTTTACAGCATACAGTGAGTGTTGTGTGGGTGTGCATGCATGTATATGCACATCTGGTCATTTCAATAACTACAAATCGTATTTTATACAGCAGACAGTGAGTGTTGTGTGGGTGTACATGCATGTATATGCACATCTGGTCATTTCAATAATTATAACTTGATTTTATACAGCATACAGTGAGTGTTGTGTGGGTATGCATGCATGTATCTGCACATCTGGTCATTTCAATAGTTATAACTCGTATTTTATACAGCATACAGTGAGTGTTGTGTGGGTATGCATGCATGTATATGCACATCTGGTTATTTAAATGATATAACTCGTATTTTATACAGCAGACAGTGAGTGTTGTGTAGGTGTACATGCATGTATATGCACATCTGGTCATTTCAATAATTATAACTTGTATTTTATACAGCATACAGTGAGTGTTGTGTAGGTGTGCATGCACGTATATGCACATCTGGTCATTTCAATAATTATAACTTGTATTTTATACAGCAGACAGTGAGTGTTGTGTAGGTGTGCATGCACGTATATGCATATCTGGTCACATCAATAATTATAATTCGTATTTTATACAGCATACAGTGAGTGTTGTGTAGGTGTGCATGCATGTATATGCACATCTGGTCATTTCAATAATTATAACTTGTATTTTATACAGCATACAGTGAGTGTTGTGTAGGTGTGCATGCACGTATATGCACATCTGGTCATTTCAATAATTATAACTTGTATTTTATACAGCATACAGTGAGTGTTGTGTAGGTGTGCATGCATGTATATGCACATCTGGTCATTTCAATAATTATAACTTGTATTTTATACAGCAGACAGTGAGTGTTGTGTAGGTGTGCATGCATGTATATGCACATCTGGTCATTTCAATAATTATAACTTGTATTTTATACAGCATACAGTGAGTGTTGTGTAGGTGTGCATGCACGTATATGCATATCTGGTCACATCAATAATTATAATTCGTATTTTATACAGCAGACAGTGAGTGTTGTGTAGGTGTGCATGCATGTATATGCACATCTGGTCATTTCAATAATTATAACTTGTATTTTATACAGCATACAGTGAATGTTGTGTAGGTGTGCATGCACGTATATGCACATCTGGTCATTTCAATAATTATAACTTGTATTTTATACAGCAGACAGTGAGTGTTGTGTAGGTGTGCATGCATGTATATGCACATCTGGTCATTTCAATAATTATAACTTGTATTTTATACAGCAGACAGTGAGTGTTGTGTAGGTGTGCATGCATGTATCTGCACATCTGGTCATTTCAATAATTATAACTTGTATTTTATACAGCATACAGTGAGTGTTGTGTAGGTGTGCATGCACGTATATGCACATCTGGTTATTTCAATAATTATAACTTGTATTTTATACAGCAGACAGTGAGTGTTGTGTAGGTGTGCATGCATGTATATGCACATCTGGTCATTTCAATAATTATAACTTGTATTTTATACAGCAGACAGTGAGTGTTGTGTAGGTGTGCATGCATGTATATGCACATCTGGTCATTTCAATAATTATAACTTGTATTTTATACAGCATACAGTGAATGTTGTGTAGGTGTGCATGCACGTATATGCACATCTGGTCATTTCAATAATTATAACTTGTATTTTATACAGCAGACAGTGAGTGTTGTGTAGGTGTGCATGCATGTATATGCACATCTGGTCATTTCAATAATTATAACTTGTATTTTATACAGCAGACAGTGAGTGTTGTGTAGGTGTGCATGCATGTATATGCACATCTGGTCATTTCAATAATTATAACTTGTATTTTATACAGCAGACAGTGAGTGTTGTGTAGGTGTGCATGCATGTATATGCACATCTGGTCATTTCAATAATTATAACTTGTATTTTATACAGCAGACAGTGAGTGTTGTGTAGGTGTGCATGCATGTATATGCACATCTGGTCATTTCAATAATTATAACTTGTATTTTATACAGCAGACAGTGAGTGTTGTGTAGGTGTGCATGCATGTATCTGCACATCTGGTCATTTCAATAATTATAACTTGTATTTTATACAGCAGACAGTGAGTGTTGTGTAGGTGTGCATGCATGTATATGCACATCTGGTCATTTCAATAATTATAACTTGTATTTTATACAGCAGACAGTGAGTGTTGTGTAGGTGTGCATGTATCTGCACATCTGGTCATTTCAATAATTATAACTTGTATTTTATACAGCATACAGTGAGTGTTGTGTAGGTGTGCATGCATGTATCTGCACATCTGGTCATTTCAATAATTATAACTTGTATTTTATACAGCATACAGTGAGTGTTGTGTAGGTGTGCATGCATGTATATGCACATCTGGTCATTTCAATAATTATAACTCTTATTTTATACAGCAAACAGTGAGTGTTGTGTGGGTGTGCATGCATGTATATGCACATCTGGTCATTTCAATAACTACAACTCGTATTTTATACAGCAGACAGTGAGTGTTGTGTGGGTGTGCATGCATGTATATGCACATCTGGTCATTTCAATAATTATAACTCTTATTTTATACAGCAGACAGTGAGTGTTGTGTGGGTGTGCATGCATGTATATGCACATCTGGTCATTTCAATAATTATAACTCTTATTTTATACAGCAGACAGTGAGTGTTGTGTGGGTGTGCATGCATGTATATGCACATCTGGTCATTTTAATAATTATAACTCTTATTTTATACAGCAGACAGTGAGTGTTGTGTGGGTGTGCATGCATGTATATGCACATCTGGTCATTTCAATAATTATAACTCTTATTTTATACAGCAGACAGTGAGTGTTGTGTGGGTGTGCATGCATGTATATGCACATCTGGTCATTTCAATAATTATAACTCTTATTTTATACAGCAGACAGTGAGTGTTGTGTGGGTGTGCATGCATGTATATGCACATCTGGTCATTTCAATAATTATAACTCTTATTTTATACAGCAGACAGTGAGTGTTGTGTGGGTGTGCATGCATGTATATGCACATCTGGTCATTTCAATAATTATAACTCTTATTTTATACAGCAGACAGTGAGTGTTGTGTGGGTGTGCATGCATGTATATGCATATCTGGTCATTTCAATAATTATAACTCTTATTTTATACAGCAGACAGTGAGTGTTGTGTGGGTGTGCATGCATGTATATGCACATCTGGTCATTTCAATAATTATAACTCTTATTTTATACAGCAGACAGTGAGTGTTGTGTGGGTGTGCATGCATGTATATGCACATCTGGTCATTTCAATAATTATAACTCTTATTTTATACAGCAGACAGTGAATGTTGTGTAGGTGTGCATGCATGTATATGCACATCTGGTCATTTCAATAATTATAACTCTTATTTTATACAGCAGACAGTGAGTGTTGTGTAGGTGTGCATGCATGTATATGCACATCTGGTCATTTCAATAATTATAACTCTTATTTTATACAGCAGACAGTGAGTGTTGTGTGGGTGTGCATGCATGTATATGCACATCTGGTCATTTCAATAATTATAACTCTTATTTTATACAGCAGACAGTGAGTGTTGTGTGGGTGTGCATGCATGTATATGCACATCTGGTCATTTCAATAATTATAACTCTTATTTTATACAGCAGACAGTGAGTGTTGTGTAGGTGTGCATGCATGTATATGCACATCTGGTCATTTCAATAATTATAACTCTTATTTTATACAGCAGATATTGAGTGTTGTGTGGGTGTGCATGCATGTATATGCACATCTGTTCATTTCAATTATTAAAACTCGTATTTCAGTCATTAAGTAAATTAATCATGAATGCATGAACAAACAATTCCTACTTTACAAATTCGATTAACAGTTTATTTTAAATTAACAAAATAGTTGTGTAATACAAATTATTTTATACGAAATTACCTGTTATCGCCACTTTCAGCGTGAGATTTATCTTCAAGTGGCATTTTGTGACAAACTAAATTAAAAAAGATTGAAAATTGACAGAAGAGATAAAAGGACAAATTTTACAGATATATATTTAAGAATAAGGAATGTGTTTTTGAAACTAAAACTTGTTTGTTGTTTTTTTCTTGGGTAATCACAATCCCTTAAATAAATATTTATGAGGATGTTGGATAATCCTATGATAAGATAATATGAAAGCACTTTTAGTAGAAGTCTGAGCTTGTGAAGGCTACTTATACTGATGAAACGTTCATAAATATGTCTGTATTAATTCCCTTTCGATAACAATGTCTTTGTTATCAAACAAATAAAGTACATTGAGTTTGAAGTTTGTAACTGTAATAAATCACAGCGATAGTTCTGTAAGAAAAAGATACTTTCAACCTCATAAAGTACGTACCTACGTTAGTTTTGGTTTTCAATTACACATCAGAACAATTTGGTTCCAACAAGTTAGTTGACACTGTCGTATGTAAGGAAATATATTTGCATTTTAATTTGTTGCCTCAACGTTGTCTTACTAAATATAATCTAAATAACATATTTACAAGAGCGTGACAATATGGTAATATGCATATAGTAAACAATTTCTTGTGATTGAATTCATATTTTACTCATTTTAATCATAAGTACATTTTTATCATTACAATTTTATAGTACTTCAAACTAACTGGTAATAGTTTTTGGACAATAACACTTAGTACTTCATATTTATTGTTTATTGATTATCTATAATATCATACAGATTCTGCAGATGGAAATATTGGCTAAGTTTCATATATAATGATAAACTCACAATTATAATCTATTTGTAATGTTTATTAATTATTATAACAGCTGGATACACTACTATTAAAAGTGGCAAAATAAATTTCCAAATAACTTCTTTATTATTGTACAGATGTACATGTTTATTGCAAACAGAAATAAATAATTTTTCATTTATAATATAGACTCAAACCCCTTTCCTAGACACGTTCAGTTATATTGACCCAAAAACCTTTCTAGACACGATTAGTGATATTTGTCCACAAACCCTCCCAGACACGTACAGTGGTATTTACTACCAACTTTCCCAGGCAAGTTCAGTGGTATTTACCCACCTACCCTCTCAGACACGTACAGTGGTATTTAATACCAACTTTACCAGGCAAGTTCAGCGGTATTTTACCCACCTACCCTCCCAGACACGTAGAGTGGTATTTACTACCAACTTTCCCAGGCAAGTTCAGTGGTATTTACCCACCTACCCTCTCAGACACGTACAGTGGTATTTAATACCAACTTTACCAGGCAAGTTCAGCGGTATTTTACCCACCTACCCTCCCAGACACGTAGAGTGGTATTTACTACCAAAATTCCCAGACAAGTTCAGCGGTATTTACCCACCTACTCTCCCAGACACGTACAGTGGTATTTACTACCAACTTTATCAGACAAGTTCAGCGGTATTTACCCACCTACTCTCCCAGACACGTACAGCGGTATTTACCACCAACTTTCACAGACAAGTTCTGTGGTAATCACCACCCACCCTCCCAGACACGTACAGTGGTATCTACCATCAACTTTCATAGACAAGTTCAGCGGTATTTACCAACCTACCCTCCCAGACACGTACAGTGGTATTTAGTACCAACTTTCCCAGACAAGTTCAGTGGTATTTACCCACCTACCATCCCAGACACGTACAGTGGTATTTACCACCAACTTTTACAGACAAGTTCAGTGGTATTTACCCACCTACCCTCCCAGACACGTACAGTGGTATTTACTACCAACTTTCCCAGACAAGTTCAGCGGTATTTACCTACCTACCCTCCCAGACACGTACAGTGGTATTTACCACCAACTTTCACAGACAAGTTCAGTGGTATATATCCACCTACCCTCCCAGACACGTACAGTGGTATTTACCACCAACTTTCACAGACAAGTTCAGTGGTATATATCCACCTACCCTCCCAGAAACGTACAGTGGTATTTACCACCAACTTTCACAGACAAGTTCAGCGGTATTTACCTACCTACCCTCCCAGACACGTACAGTGGTATTTACCACCAACTTTCACAGACAAGTTCAGTGGTATATATCCACCTACCCTCCCAGACACGTACAGTGGTATTTACCACCAACTTTCACAGACAAGTTCAGCGGTATTTACCCACCTACTCTCCCAGACACGTACAGTGGTATTTACCACCATATTTCACAGACAAGTTCAGCGGTATTTACCCACCTACTCTCCCAGACACGTACAGTGGTATTTACCACCAACTTTCACAGACAAGTTCAGCGGTATTTACCCACCTACTCTCCCAGACACGTACAGTGGTATTTACCACCATATTTCACAGACAAGTTCAGTGGTATTTACTATCCACCATACATAATTTTTATTTTGTTTTTACGAATCCTTTCATTAAAGAATCCTCTTCAAATATTTATGCATATGTTGATGACACAGCACTTGTGTTCTGCTCTCAATAGGCACGCGTTACAGTTAATGATTCATAGAGATCATGAACAAATTTCAAAATGGCTGATTGAAAATAGATTAATATTTAACGTTGATAAATCAAAGTGTGTTATGTTCTTTTACTTTAACAAATCTAAGGAATAATTAACAAAGAACTTTAATTCGGTATGTCATTCTCACCAATGGTTGTGTAGTTGTTGATGCAATAATATTTAAGTGGATGAACATAATAAATATCTTGGCTTCGTACATCAGCATTTAAAATGAACATATAAATGTAATTTATAAGAGATTTAAGAAAAGTTAATTATGCTCTTTACTATGAAACATTTTATTAGAAGGGACCGACTGAAACATTTGTACAATTCATGGTTCGAATATATGTTAAGGTTAGGCATTATTTAATTTGAAGGTACTTTTCCTTCCATTTTAAACCCAATTATAACGTGGCAAAGGAATGCTCTAAGAAATATATTTAATATTAAACGTAGAGATAGTGTAAGCAATTTATTTTTACAAAATAACTTGTTAACTTTAAATGAGATTCATAAATATTCCATTTAAATTTATGTTCACAAATATTTAAATTGTTAAATTGAATGATATATATAATTAAGTAACTTACCCTTTTTATTCATTTTTATAAAATATATATATATATATATATATATATTTATAAAAGTTAGTAAAAAGGGTACTTCATTATATTTATCATTCAATTTATTAAAATAGTAGTCCTAACGTGAACTAGTTTATACATTTAAATTTTTTTAGGGTCAAAATAGCTAACACGTGGTAAATAGTATACAACCCTTGAAGTACCTTTTTGTGTAAAGGAAAACAGTCAACATCAATTTTACTATATAGGTTCTAAATATTTTAATAGTTTTATTGAACATTTTGGTAATGAAATATATTTTGAAAAAAACCTAAGGTAGCCTATAATGCCACCGTATGTATACGGGTGAGCAGATGGGTTAATACACTGTATGTGTATGAGTGGGCGGGTGGGTTAATGTCACCGTATGTGTATATATGGGTGGGCGGGTAGGTTAATGTCACCGTATGTATATGGGTGGGCGGGTGGGTTAATGTCACCGTATGTTATGGGTGGGCGGGTAGGTTAATGTCACCGTATGTATATGGGTGGGCGGGTAGGTTAATGTCACCGTATGTATATGGGTGGGCGGGTGGGTTAATGTCACCGTATGTGTATGGGCGGGCGGGTGGGTTAATGTAAACCGTACGTGTATGGGTGGGTGAGTTGGTTAATGTCACCGTATGTATATGGGTGGGCGGGTGGGTTAATGTCACCGTATGTATATGGGTGGGTGGGTGGGTTAATGTCACCGTATGTGTATGGGCGGGTGGGTGGGTTAATGTAAACCGTACGTGTATGGGTGGGTGAGTTGGTTAATGTCACCGTATGTATATAGGTGGGCGGGTGGGTTAATGTCACCGTATGTGTATGGGCGGGCGGGTGGTTTAATGTCACCGTATGTGTATGGGCGGGCGGGTGGGTTAATGTCACCGTATGTGTATGGGTGGGTGAGTTGGTTAATGTCACCGTATGTATATGGGTGGGCGGCTGGGTTAATGTCACCGTATGTGTATGGGCGGGCGGGTGGGTTAATGTCACCGTATGTGTATGGGCGGGCGGGTGGGTTAATGTAAACCGTACGTGTATGGGTGGGTGAGTTGGTTAATGTCACCGTATGTATATGGGTGGGCGGGTGGGTTAATGTCACCGTACGTGTTTGGGTGGGCGGGTGGGTTAAAATGTCACCGTATGTGTATGGGGGCGGGTGGGGTAAAGTCACCGTATGTGTATGGGTGGGTAGAATACTATTTATGAACTAATTTTATAGAATAGGAAAACTGGCATCACAGGGCCCACATTCAGTTCAGCTTGTTTCTATAGTCATTAGTAAAACTGTAACAAGTATATGCTTCATTGATATGAATTTAATAATAACTTTCAATTAAAATCACGTTTAATCCTGCTCATAAATATTTCCTAGTTTGGGGGAGTAAAGCTATTATGGACGGGTATTTTAAGAGGTATTATGTAAGTAAACTAGAATTAATTTCTCCTGATTGAAACAGTTTGAAAATAGAATATAATTTGTCCAGAAGCATTTCATGCCCAAACGCAGTTAATTTAAAAGAGTCAATTTTATTGTCTTTATGATAGTTTCCCAATAAGCATCATGCCTTTCTTGATAAAAGCATTGTAATTTGTTACAGAATACCATAGTTTTTAAATTTATTGATGATAATGTCTGTCTATTTCATTCATTATTTAAATTGTACATGCATTATTTCTCATTGTTATTTTTATAAATTATTTTATTTGTTCTTATATAGTTATTCCTTGTTACAATATTTATTATTTGTTATAAGCCTATAATACTGAAAAATTGTATCGTATTTATTACTTTTACAGTAATGCAATTTTGTTCTTATTTCTCTTATTATATTTATTGTTGTTTATTGTATTACTGTTATATTTATTGTATATGTTTTGTTATCAACTAGTTCAATGTGATAATTTATTAATTTAATGTAGACTACAAAAATAATGAATAATAGGACAAAGGGACTGTATGAACATTGCCTTTGAAAATTGGAAATTTATTATAATGTATAAAGCCAAATCTACTCCCGCACGTTACCTGCGAGGTACATTGGAAGAGTTTTTTTTATTATAATTTATATTTTTTTAATCAACATTTGAATTTGAACTAAAGAAGTTTTATTTTCAGACACTTCAAACTTTTGTATTAATACCAATTCTAGTTCATGTTTTGTAGCTGATTATTTAAGAATTGAATTATAATCCTTAAACGTACCCATAAAATAACGCGTGCTGGACGGTGTTTGTTGAGGGATGTATGAATAGCAAATCTAGTACCAATGTCATTTATTCAAACATTCATTTCCAGATTTGCTATTGTAGTGGTAGATTCCGAACATCGGGTAACTTGAGGTGGAATTAGTCCAATAATTCTTTCGGGTGCTTGAGAAAGTGAGGTTCACTTGACCACTGAGCTCTTAAATACTAAATGTTTCAGATTATACGTATTTCACTGAAGTTATGGGAGAGTGGTTTCAAGAAACATTGAATGCTACATGTATATATCTATCGCATCCTAAGTGTTAAAGTGTCTTTTGCGTGAATTATGTGAAGTGATAACTCATTTGAGTATGTTCTGTGGATGAAAAGTGTAAACTTTCCATGAACGCGTAAAATGATTAGAAGTCCTCGTCTATATTGTTATGTTTAAATTTTAGAAAACATTTAAGAGATAGGACTGCGTGAGTAGGTGGGTGGGCTGCATTGTTGTTATTTTAGTCTCAACTAGTTTGAACACTAAACTGGAATTGCTCCATAACTTATTAAGTACTACATATACGTAATTAGATTACCCACTAATGTATATTGGCTACTCTAAGTTATCACTTCGTAGAATCTCAAACTCAACAATAACTGGATAAAAGGCATATGTTAGAACGGGCAGTTTCATTAAAACCTAAGTTTTTTTAAAAAAAAGAAATTGAAACGTAGTTCAGGATACCAACTCCTGCCAAAGTAGGCAGTCGCGACACCGCGGTAGTCCGGTGTTCAACAATGCGAAAGGTAGATCTCACCCTTATCTCGTAGCCATGAACTTCCCCACCCGGAATCAGTTTGCACTTGAACCAACAATCCAGGGTAGTCTCCAGGATTTATATACAACGAAGAGTTAACAATTATAGTTGGACGAAAGCTTCGCTACAATTGTTACTGTTTTATTTTTAAAATCTGATACCCTGTTGAATTCGTTTATTCGGAACAAGTTTCACATAGAAAAATTTCATGAAATAAAAAAAGATCCATTAAGACAAAATAAGGATCAACGTAATTTCTAAAGTTCAAAGTTTACTCACATTGTGCAATGCAAATATGCTTGTTTAAACTTTTGAGCAAATTTATTTTCGACATATTTTTTCCCTTGTCAAGGTATAATATCGAGAACTTCGATTATTTAGCCTAATCAAGTCTTTACTATAGGCCTTAGTAATGTTATACCATAAGGATTTGGAAAAAAGTGAATATATTTAGTTTTTAGATTATTAATTTTACAATGTCTATGCTATAGTCTAGTAAAATAAACAATATTGAAAATATTACCTTGAATAAGTTAGCACGACATTCGTTTGTTTTTCTTTATATGTTTAGCGTTCACTTACGTTTAACAGTGATGTAACTGTTCATGTTTTGTATAACAATATTTCATCTATAATAGTTTACGGTTGGTTTCTAAATTACGCCATAAATTCGCCTGCTGGCACTAGCTGGGAACTAAATATCAAACAGACGTAGTGTGCCTTTACTGATATACGACACACAGCTGTAAATATTGACCCTTCCACGTCTGACCCTTGGACAATAACAGCTCGACAAGGAGGGTCGGCCGGCAATAAACAGTGTCAGTTCAGTGGGACAGCCGTAAATCAAAGCCTGAGTAGGGGTGAGTGAAACACATTGAGACTCAACCCTTTAAAATATTGTTCCAAGTCTGATAAAGGATATTTCCCTCTCTACTGTCTACTTTTGTGCGGAGCCTTTACTACGGACCTGGACATTTAGAAAGTGTTACACGAGAACCCTTGTGATGGAGCTTTCTTATGATTTTTTTTAAATTCTAACTATGATGGGTGTTCCAACACTTAAATTTTTGATTTACGTAGAAGGAGGAAAAGCTCTGTCCACGTTATTCAGAACACTCATCTGTGAAAATATTTGGAAGCACGTGTGGTATGTTAGTATGAGTAGGAGCAAAGACTATATAACTATAATCTTTGGTAGGAGGCTATTTTCCCCATATAATATTATACTCATGCGAAGTAATTTTCCATTATATTCGTACAAAAGGTCTTCCTCCTCTCTTCATTCTGTTAAGATCATTATAGATTCACGTTCATTTTCTAGGTTGTCTATCGGATTTATTTGACTTTCTCTTTCCAGTACATCTTCATCATGTGGGATCTCTGTTGCATCCTTGCTTCTAAAAATGCACTTACTTCTTTTATATGCCTTGGATGGGCACCTTACTTGGCCGTTTTTTAGATATTTAGTTTGTTTTTCACTTATTAAGACCTTTTTAGTTAAATTAAGTTCTTTTATGTCTTCTTTTATTTCCATTATCTAATTTTACTTTGTCCTTAGTTCACCCAGATTTATTATGCTTTGTTTAGATAGTCAATTTTCAGACATCCTCATTATATATCTAATGTATATTGTTCTTTTCTTTCTCATGCAATGTATGATTGGTTCTATTTCCTTTTATACTTCATCGATGGTTAGTAATTTTCAACCTTCTTCCTTTCTTTTTTTTTATTTACTTATTGATTTATGACACTTTGTTCACCATACAAGGAAGTTTAATGGAGCTCATTATTAAAGATTTACGAAATTAGCTTATTGATAAAATATATGCATTATCTGGATTCGAGCTATTTTAATGGTGATATTTGATCTTTCATTTTTTCTTTTTTCTTACGTTGTTATATACAAATAATTTAAGGTTTCAGTAATCAATTAGGATTTGTTATGAATCCCATAAGAATTTTATTTATTTTCTTTATTTCATTTATGCGTCCCCTAAAAGAGCTGACATTTGATGTACCAAAATTTTTATTTTCATTATTTAATTAAGTATTCAATTACAATACTATACAGATTATATATTTCTGGTATATTTATGAGATTTAAAAAGAGATAAACTAAAATAAGTATTGTAATATTATTATATATTATTTTAAGAGAAGCCTTTAATCATGAGAAAAGCGTCTAGTTGGTTTTAATTAATTTCGTACTACAACATTCGATCGAAGGATATTGTTTTTAAATCAACTCTGACAAAATGAACCAAAGTGCAAAACATGTTTAAAAATGAAGAGTAATAAGAGAGCATTGATATTACTATAGATTATCACAAAAAAATCTTCAACAATTACTTTCAAATACAATATAATTGCAAATAATAAGCAATGAATTAATGTAAATTTCATTTTGATTTGACGTTTATACTTCAAAACAAATTAGTCTTAGTATCCACGGACAAAAAAAGCCTATTGAACTGTGATGCAAAATTACAAGGTAGAAGTAGGCCTATATAAAAATGTGATCAAAGAATTTTTTAGTAAAATACAACAAATTCTTACTGTAAAACCCTGAAGTAATACAACTGGCATTATATACTCTCTAGTATTATTAATTGGAATTATTTGCGGTGTGCGAGGCAGGATGGGTTGGCATTCAGGAAAAAGAGAAATCCAATACCACAAGTCAACAGTATTAGCATTTAAAGTAAGTAGTGCCATTCCATTTTCCGCTGGATTGTCAGGGTTGATTATTAGGGTGGTGGAAGTGGAAGGGGAAGGGAGTAATGTCATCACTTCTCGGTCTGAAATGAGAAAAATGTTACAACAGTAAGGATTATTTTGTTTGACGAAAACTTTACATGTTCCAACTAAAAACAAGTTTGTTTTTAATAAACATGTAGGCATATACATACTTAAAACTTAACGTTGCATAAGTGGCAAAGTCGTCATTGACGACTCATTTTGGGCCCGTGTGTAGTGGCAGCGTCGTATTTCACGACACATTTACCGCGGCACGATAATTACGTAATTACGCAAACACGAGGCTAATAATTCAGATTAATAAAAATACCGTTACATTCAGCAGATTCCGTAGTTTATTTTTATACAGTTCACTTTATATGTACAGTATCACTTTTCTGGATTTATTTATAGCTGAATTTTTGGATTTTGTGATTTTTACCTGTAAAAAATTAAAAACCCGTGTTTTCAATAAAACATCGTTCAGACTACAGAACTTCTACCATTGTACAGGTAAGTTCAAATAAAAGTATTTTTATATTATTCAGCATTTTATTCTGAATAAAACTATAATATATAATACATAGTATTTTGATGAAGAAATATTAGTATGGATATTTTTACATACAGGCGTGCATGAACATTACAACAAATTGAATTATGTAAACTTTTATTGTTATTTTATCATACATTTTTTTATTTTGAGATAAGTTATATTCAGTTTATATTTTCTTTTTCAGCATAAAATTCTGCACATTTTGTATATCTTGGATTATGAGATTGCCTATTGGTTGTATGTACTATATGTCCAGTCACAAGAAAAATAGTTTTTAGAAAAAAAAGATTACAATTCAGACAAAAAAAAAATATTTTTTCCAAATATAAATGTTTAAAATTGTTTTTGCAGAATAGGGAATTAAATTCTGAACAAAATAATGTATCACTCATCAATATTTGACAAATTCCTGATTATATAGCATTTTTTAAAAATTAGCTTGCACAAACATCCAAAAAGGCCTGCCATTCAAGGCCAAAATGCCCGCCACTGCTAGGGTTAATATACTTTTAAACGTAACGAAACAGTTCATTGCCGAGATTTTAAAAATATTTCTAAGAGATTGCACAAAAAAGCCCTCAAGGATCAAAGTAATTATTTATTGTGTAAAGAAAGAAAATTATGTTTATTATGATAAACCTTTTTATATAGAATACCACGTATATCTACCATCACAGTTAAAAAAAATAAATGTTTTTGCAAATTATTTTCAATAAATAAACCTGAAGACAATATGTTATTTTAGATAAAATGTTAAAAACAGTTAGCGAGAAATGTAGAGGCAAATTCAATCATATTGCTAGGAATCCTAAAAATATAATTACTAATCTTATAGTTTTTATTAATGTATAAGAAGATTTTTAATTTATAACCATAGTTTATGGTCTATTGAGGAAGAACGTTTATAATAATCTTCTTATACGCACCAGTTAACAATGGCTAGCAGGTCTATCCGTGAAGCAGTGGGGATGTGACCCTTCACTGTACAGTACATAGACGGTTTAGATAACATTCAAAACGAAACGAAGCGGAACGACAGCATGTAGAGAACAAAACAAAAGAAATGTAATGTAATGATATTAAATTAAGTGAGGAGAAGTGAAGTTAAGTGAAATATTTGACAACTACGAAAAATTTCTGAAAGAAATTACAATAATAACATATTGTGTCGAAAAGGATAAATTTCCTTTATGTACCTTTGGTTTAATTTCTGATACATTATATATCTTGAAGAGCAGTAATTCCTTTCATTTTATAGTGTGATTATATGCTCTATTTATGTTCTTAAGTAATTCAGAGCTTCAAGTTTGATTGATCTTTAATCCATTTAACTCTTCAAGATTTGCGTTTCCCTCTGGTCGAACTTTCGATTGATAAGAAGTACACCAGCATAAAAGGGGGAAGGACAAATTCCCTCTTTACAGTCTATATAAATAAGAGGCTATCGATGTAGTTGATCACTCTAAAGCCGAACCGTCTGTATGGGAGAATGATAGCCTTACGTTTCCTATACTGAGGCCCTCTTTATTCACTTCTTTTGTGAAGCAGAATTTATTGAGGCAAACACTGCCATTATTTTGCCTGGAATTTCTTCACGAGTTTCTAAAAGCCCTTTTTGGATAAGGACCATTTACTTGATGGAAAAGATATTTTACAACTCACAGCCTGGTAACTTATAATAAAAGTACGCAATGCAATTGACAAATGAAAGGCCTCCTTTTCTTATTTGCACATACAATTGTTATGAACATTTTGTAGTTTGTCTGAATGAGTGCTGCAGATTTCCATAATTAATACTTGGGGTTTTTAAATAATGAATGTAATAGAAAATTTTAAAATTTACTTTACTTGAATTTTTAATATTGACGCTTGTAATACGTTTGTAATACAATTATAAAGATTGTCAAACTACAATAAAGACATTTTTAACTAATTTGTTTGAAATTTGTTATGACATAATCAAAACAAAGTAAATATTATTTTAAAGAATTTTTAAAAAGCCTGTCTTATAGTAAGAAAACATAGAAACACACTGAGAAACATTCTGCGATAAGAATTCGAATACTAAATTCTATGGACATATCATGAGAACTGAACCCATTATATAAAAATGTAAACAATACAATGTGTTTAAAATCGAATAAGAGCAAAAGCAGTAACAATTACAAACACCGCATATAGTTGGGCGGGTACATGCGTGGGTAGGCGCGTTGGTATGAGGGCTATAACCAAGGGCTATACACGTAAAGTTGAATTTGTACAGCATCTTTTATTAGAACGTTGTTCAGAGTGTAGATAAAAGAACTGGAACAACATGGGCTGGGAAACGAATGAGACTTCGTTTAGAAACAATGAATCAAGTGTGAAACAAAGAAAGGCCAACTAAACAAAACAGCGTTGACAGGTCTATAGTATGGTACAATCGAGACTATACTTGAATCATTAACTAAGTATGTTTTTGATTATAAACTAAATCATAAAACTAAATAAAATGTCTAGTTTTAACCCATAATTTTCCAGCACTCATTTTCAAACTTTTATAATAAATAAACAGCCTGTTTTACATAAATTTCCTGTTGATACATGTTAGTATCTCAGTGATATATTGGAATTATTTGTTGATGATTATTTGGATTTATTCAGTTTGTTTACTATAATTAGCGAGTATCCTATCAGTAGCTATTATCCATGCATGTTATTTGTTGGTTTCCACATGTATTTGGCAAAATACTTATCGGTATTATTATTTTGTTTCAATTTACAATTCATTTTAATTTATTTTATATATTGTTAAATGATTTGTACTGTTAAAGTAATAAATAGATAATATAACAAGTTATATATTATCTTGAAATATATTTCATACATTAAAAAGGTTTTATAAGTTTTAATAGGAAAATACATTTTTATTAAATCAATATCATAATTTATACGTATCTGTTTGAAAGGTTTTGTTATTCTTTTAACGTTTTTACTATTCTTTAAAAAAAAATAACCAACCAAGAAAATTAAATAATATTTAGTCACTTACTAAATAATATGCACTTAACAGCCATGAAATTGCTTAGTTTATTACATGGGATTTAATTATTGCTAGAAACATTCTCGGTGGATCCATGGAACGAGAACCTCAACACCCATTTCGTCCTACTTCTGGGTAAGTTTTTGACTGAGGGGCTAGGGTGGAAAGCCACGCAGCCGACTCGTAATCGATTCTCGGTGGAGAATGAAGGTTTTACAACAGTTCCACTCTTGTGTTGTACTGTATAAGATAGACAATTGTTCTAATGAGCCTACACAATACAAATCGTTTCACGTGAGTTTCAATGCTGAGTTTCAATGAATTACAAGTGTCAATTCCACAATAATGTATGGAATTGCACAATGACCCACTCTCTCGATTAAGAACCAATAGAGGTGTCGTCCATCTGTGCTTTGATGTATTCACCATAAAACCAGTTTGAATAGGATAGTCCAAATGTTGGATTATTCTTTCTCTCATGAAATTATTTTTACGTCATATTATAAGTTCTGTAGAGGAGGATGTTGTTTACATACAATATTTTATTCTCATATTTAAAAAAAATGTTATAACCTATCTAGAAATTAGTTGAAACTCCAACTTGTTGAAACGTTCATTAAAAGAAATTTCCAAATTGTTCATGTTAAAATCAACAAATGAACAATCAGGTTTTTTTCTGAATGTCCCCATATATGGTAAAGATTGTCTACCAAGTATTGAGCTAAACTAAATTTATTTACAAACAATGTACCTTTGATATTGGTCACGTGATACTTACCTACAAAAAAATTATAAGGGTCATCGTGTACATATGAATGGGAACATTCTGGTATTTATGTTAGATTGTAAGCACTTCCACCATGGGTGCTAGGCTAGGATTTGGTTAAATCTGTATTACATAAATATGAGTTGACGTGTTACTAGCTGATTTACTTCGACAGGTGAACTTTCTACTTCATTTGACGATTATTCATTGCTAAACAAATGCAGGGACATTCCAAATGTGGAGGGGGATCTTCCAAACCAACGGAGCATTCTAAATTTAATAATATCTAAAGGAAAATGGATTCGTGCTTGCCTGAGTTAGACCGTAAGTCAATAGAATCTCTGACCACTCCAGCCAATCTCTGATCTATTCTATTACCTTACAAACACGAACAACACGTTTTCGTAAAGTAACAAACAAACTAAACCAACAGCAAGTCTCTGAGGGTGAGAAAAACGTAGACATCTTTCCCCAAAAAACTCAAATGATGTTCATTTGTATTTATTCAAATGAATAACTAAAAATTATTCTGTAAAATAAAACATCACTCAAGGCAATGAATACAGATAGATATCTGTATCATTACTCACTTTAGCCTTATATACATAAAACTCTTACTAGAAAGCGTGTTAGCTTATTTGTATTAGATAAAGTTTCATGCTCTTGTGATTTCAACCTTATAAATTGATTATGTACATTTTATACATTAATTATAGACTGTTAGGACTATTTTCAGACGTCCATTTTCAAGACAGTTGTTCACTCTAACACAACACTTGTTTGACTGGGAAAAAAAGAGGTGAAGCATTTCTGTGTTAGGGTGAATAATACCCTGGAAATTTACTTTAATACTTTAAAGTCTAAAACGTTTCAAATTAATGCATATAGCATATTTAATCAACCGACAAGGCCAAACCCAGATGACCTTGTAATTTTAACTAAGTTATGGTATATAAGACTAATTTGGGGCATGCCACCTAAAAATATCATTGTTTTTACAAAAGTGGTAGCAGGCCAATTATCTTCCTTTAGAAGTCATGTGTGGACACAAGGGTTTTGGGAAAATTTAAGGAGTTTGCTGAAGATAGTGCTAGTAAAATTCTAAAATATCGGAGGAGTAACATAAGACAAGTATATAAGTAGGCTAACATACTTTTTTGTTATTATTACTAAAATGTAGAGTAAACATAATTACTTATACTATACTACTTACCTTAAATATTACTGTACATGTTTCATAAACATCAAGCTTTAAGAGATGTGTATGATACCCTCATTGATTACCTTGGCAAACTAAAGTCAACAGCGTTGACAGGTCTTTAGTGATCCGATTGAGACCTACCTTGAATAATAAAATAATAATAGTATGAAGTTACATAAATTATTAAACTATTTACCTTTAACCATAAATCTATCTATCTTTTTCGTACATACATGGAGACTGTTATAAAAATCAGGGGATTAGCCTAGATCCATGACCGTATATTGACCCACCTATCCACCTAAACAATACAGTTGTATTGACCCACACCCCCACGTGATCACACTCTATAAGTGTATGGGTGGGCCGTGGGTCAACACAACTGTACGTGTATGGGTGGGCTGTGCGTTAACACCATTGTACGTGTATTGGTGAGAGGGTGGGTTAATACCACTATACGCGTATGGGTGGGAGGGTGGGTTAACACCAGTGAACCTGTATGCGTGGTCCGTGGGTTAACATCACTGTACGTGTATGGGTGGGCTGTGCGTTAACACCACTGTACGTGTATTGGTGAGAGGGTGGGTTAATACCACTATACGCGTATGGGTGGGAGGGTGGGTTAACACCACTGTACTTGTATGCGTGGTCCGTGGGTTAACATCAATGTACGTGTATGCGTGGGCCATGTGTTAACATCACTGTATGTGTATGCGTGGGTCGTTTGTTAACACCACTGTAAGATTATGCGTGGGCCATGGGTTAACACCACTGTACGTGTATGCGTGGGCCATGTGTTAACATCACTGTACGTGTATGCGTGGGCCATGTGTTAACATCACTGTACGTGTATGCGTGGGCCATGTGTTAACACCACTGTACGTGTATGCATGGGCCGTGTGTTAACACCATTGTACGTGTATTGGTGAGAGGGTGGGTTAATACCACTATACGCGTATGGGTGGGAGGGTGGGTTAACACCACTGTACTTGTATGCGTGGGCCATGGGTTAACACCACTGTACGTGTATGCGTGGGCCATGTGTTAACATCACTGTACGTGTATGCGTGGGCCATGTGTTAACATCACTGTACGTGTATGCGTGGGTCGTGTGTTAACACCACTGTACGTGTATGCATGGGCCGTGGGTCTATACCACTGTACGTGTATTGGTGGGAGGGTAGGTTAACACCACTGTACGCATATGGGTGGGAGGGTGGGTTAACCTCTGTACGTAAATGATTGGGCCTTGGGTCAAAACCACTGTACGTGTATGGGTGGAGGGGTGGTCTAACACCACTGTACCTTGGGTCAACACCTCTTTTCGTGTATGGGTGGGGGATAGGTCAAAACCACTGTACGTGTATGAGTGGGAGGGTGGGTTAACACCTCTGTTTGCGTATGAGTGGGCCGTGGATCAACACCTTTTTACGTGTATAGTTGGGAGAGTAGGTTAACACCACTGTACGCGTATGGGACGAGGGCGGGTTAACAAAACACTTTATATACGTATATAAAGCGTATATGCTTTATATACGCTTTATGTACGCGTATGGGTGGGCCGTGGGTCAAAACCACTGTATGTGTATGGGTGGAAGGGTGGCCTAACACTACTGTACCGTATACGTATTCGTGGACCTTGGGTCAA
This sequence comes from Stictocephala bisonia, assembly GCA_035578905.1. Taxonomy (NCBI): domain Eukaryota; kingdom Metazoa; phylum Arthropoda; class Insecta; order Hemiptera; family Membracidae; genus Stictocephala; species Stictocephala bisonia. Next base: position 136,134 of record JAQJVL010001019.1, on the reverse strand, counting down.
CAAATCTTTTCGTGTATGGGTGGAGGTAGGTCAAAACCACTGTTCGTATATGGTTGTGTCGTGGGTCAAAACCACTGTACGTGTATGGGTGGGTTAACACCACTGTACGTGTATTTGTGGCCAACACTATCTTCGCGCATGGGTGGGGGGTAGGTCAAAACCACAATATGTATATGGGTGAGAGGGGGGGCTAATACCACTGTACGTTTATTTGTGGTCAACACCATAAATGCATATGGGTCATTTATGGGCATTTGTTAGATGGTATAAACACACGGTTAATGTACATAGAAACGATGTATTATACCTATTATATTCCTATTGTTTTTTAAATACTCATTCCATTCCATTTTATTCATGGTTGCTTCATGTCCATAAATCCTGACGTATATAAATTAATAGGGGACAAACAAACATTTATAGTGATTGTTTATGTTCCTTAGTGGTGACGGTTTTGTTCCCTAGTGTTTATTACTTTTCAACCTAGTGTATTTATGTTCCCAGGCAATGTTTCAGCACTCCAAACACTTGGCCCTCTCAACTCCCTCTCTCCAGACTTACAGACAAAAGACGGATTGCTCCATCCTCCCCATTGTTCGACATGGCCTCGCCTGTCTTGAATATCTTATTCACTATCTTATAAAATACTGGTGTTATTTACAACTTGGGTAAAACGTAACAATGGTTTGAGTAACTAAATATTTGCAAGAAAACCCTTAATCCCATAAATTTCAAATATACGATATTATTAATTAGTTCAGAAGAAAGAAGACGAATTCTTTCTTTTGTATAATTGTTGAAGTTTACCAAAATTAATATCTTAAGGTCAACACTTGATAAGGTTTATAATTTGTTTACGCTTATTTAACAATGCTATAAACTAATTTGTTTATTATACTGTTCCAAAAATAATATGATGTATCAAACCAAAATAATCTTTACTTTTTTAGTTTAATAATTTTTACATAAATTATAACTTTTGTTTGGATCCGTTCTTTAAAAGCCAGAGTGCTAAGACTTGTTACAGTGGTTATTGAACGAGATTCATTTGTTTGTTAAACTACAACCAGTTCGTCACAGAATAGTTCGTATACTTTATCTTCAGATTTTATTTCTACTCTATGTTTTCGTCTGAGTTTTATCCTACGATACCCAGGGTGCAGGATTCAAAGGCTTGTTCAGGCACTAATTAATTTTTTTCACATTAATTTTTTATTTTATAAAGCTCAGTTGGACTCATTTGTTTATCAAATATGCTATAGTTAATATCCTTATCGGTAAATTTGTTTATATGAAATAAATAACTACGGTTTTGGTTTGATTTGTTTATTATTTTGTTGTTCTCTTCAGTTCAAAAGAGGTGAAAGCAATGTTGTTCATGCGTTTGTTTGCATAATATCATAGAGCTGATTATTGTTCAACGACTATCACAGATTCTGGCCAATGTACGAGGTGAAATTACAGTATTCGTCCTATATTCCGGAGTCATGCTCAAACACCAATGATCCTATTTCGATATTTTCTTAGGAAAATATGGCAAACCTGGTTAGAACGTAGTTTTCAAGATTCCAGATAGTGAACTTTCCTTTATATTTATAAACTTTCTACAGTACAGTATATTACGACTTAAGTTTTAATGACATGCAAGAATTTAATGCCTGTTTACCAAACAATATACCACGCAAGGAGAATAGAGTGAATGAAAGCACAACACATGATTACGATGAATGCTAATGTTACATGCATGAAGTAATTATTATTTGACTTTTGTCAACCAACTGAACTTAATTACAAAGTGTGAATTACATAAACATTTTATAAACTCACATTGTCATTAGTTTTACTGAACCATGGCTTTATAAAGCGGTAGTTAATATATGCTGGTGATAATTACAATACAAATCCAATTAAAACTTAATTAGGCTTTACACCAGTTTGACACCATTTTAACTGAACCGGCAGTAATCTAAATTATATACTCTGTGTTTCGAAACTCTATGTTATTCAAATTGCTGTTGCATCTGACCAAAACTGAGTTTGGTATTCAAAGTTGGTCCTAAACTAACTCAGTTGTTTTGCATAACAACAACGCGAGTTAGCTGCATCGTGGATTATGAACTGATTGTGTTTTATGCAGCGTTGAATTTTATTCTGTGTTTAACTTTGTCACATCTCCATAACGTCGATATATGTGACAATGACTCATAGTCTGTTTCCTACTCAAACGCGTTTTTTTTTTTTTTTTTTTTTTTTATATATATACATTATTAGCTTACCGTTAATAATTTAAATATCGCCATACGATCCTATTTTATTTGTTTACTAAAATAATTAATTTCAGCCAGGAACATATGATCAAACATTACTGACCTATTTCAGTCAATCTGCCCACATAAAGACATAAAATTATTGTTTTAGATGTAAAAATACATCCTGGTCCCCTGTAAACTTAATATAGACGAAGCCACAGGGGAACCTTAGGATGGATTATTTATTCCATAAAAGTTCAATTGTTTTTTAATACATCATAACAATTAAATAAACAAAATTTAACTTATATTTTATACTTTTCGTAAGGTAATGTTAATATTTAATTACTGTATTGTAATGAATAGACATAACACGTAATGACTTTAAATTCATTATTAAACATCTACAAAAATATATAACAAAACATTTTTCTGTGGTGTTTTTAATTTTATTATTAAGGGAAGTAATGAGTAGTTAGTACAAACTAGGCAGTATTTTGAAAGAAGGAAACCTTTGGAGCCTAAAAAATGTAATTTTATTTAAAAGTTATACTACACGGGCATAGGATTTACTTCAAGTCTGGAGCATATTATACAAATAAATGTGGCCAACACCTCACTATTTACTGACCAAAACTGACATATAAAACTAAAACAAATGTATATCACTATTTTAAAGAAAACAATAAATAAACTGAAAATAATATTAACTGTTGCTTTTCATGCTTTGACTAACGATTTAAAATCTGTTTTGGAGTTAGAACTGTGTGAATTGAAGTAGATCCATTGTATTTGTATAATTATGAAGAACAAAAATAAGGTTAAAGTATAAAAAACATATGCACGAAACTACATTGTAAAGTCCAGTCCTCCAACTTCAACTTTAATACATTTGTTAGGTATAATATATAAAACACTCTTAGTAAGTGTTTTCTTAACTATTTATTTGAGGAGACAAATGAAATACACAAGAAGTACTGTATAAGCAAAATGTGTTGTTTACTTGACTCACCAGTTCATATGTCCGGAGCGTATCTTTGTTAAACAAGTGAATTACTAACTTGCGATCAGTGTAACCAGCTGATCGCATGGTACATCATCTAGAAGTTGGCTACAAAACATCAGCTTGTTCTTCATGAATTGTTGAGATTTATAGATTCTTCATTGATACGAGACATTGTTTCATTCAGTGTCAGATGAAGATCGCGATGTTTGTGGAAATATGCCACTCTCCAAATCCCAGCCAAGCAGAACTCAAGGTACCCATTTTAGCATGTAATGCCTACTGCATTGGAATATGGAAGCTGCACACCGGCTAATGCTGACTCCTCAACGTCTGGTCACATAGGCATAAACAATTTCTATCTTCTGTCTTCTAACATGGAAAGTTCTAATCAGCATTCAAGTTTGGTTGACCATGTCAGAAACGCATGGTGAATATGGATAAAACGTAATAAGTTTTATGTTGTTTTGTGAAGAAATTATAGTTTATGAGCAATAGTTTTAGGTGGATTACCTGAGGTATATTGTAGGACTCCATACGCACCATTTCAGCTTTGCCTTTGAGAGTTTGGAGTCTAAATAAAAAATCAACATGAGTAAAGTGCGCCACAGTGAGATGGCATCATTTTATATCATTTTCCATGACTCACTACCTAGAGAAAAAATAATTGATAGGTCTCTAAAACTTATGAATTCCACTTAAAATGTCAAGTAAAATCATTGCTATAAAAGTTAAAATTAGGTTTAACTTACATCATATGACATTAAAAAATCGTTAGGTTATTTTACCTTATGAAATTGCTTTAACTGTGGTTTGATATAATTTTGTTGTTAAAAAATATATTCACTAAAACTTTACAAAAACATTTTATTAAAAAAATTACTAATTATCTAAAAATGTATATTAAAAAAACTGTGCTGTCATAGGTAAAGAAGGTGATTTTGAGTGTTGTGAGAAAAAGAACAAAGAAATTCGGTGTTTTAATACCGTGCAAACTTTAGAGGCAAAGTTGGAATGCCTCTTAAATAGGTGATATTTAGTTTGTAACATAGGAATGAAAATAAATCACCCTTTCTTGAGCGTTGACTTGGTTTTAAATTACGAACATTGCTATTAAGAATAGTTTTAGATTTACAGAAATGCTTATTAGATAATTAACTTAAAACACGACTTAACATATCACATTTAGAGGGAGCTATGTAAACTTCTGTTAACACAATAGCAATTTTCATGACACAGCTCTCATGTATTGTACATGAAACACTCATGAAAACTTAAAACAGAGCTTAAAATATTGACTACTACAAAGATCGAAAACACTGAGAATGAATATGTTCTCGAAGGAAGCATTCATTCAGCCATCCAGGGAGTCAATCAGTGTAAAAATAGCATTGCCACATCGGATCTTGGCCAAAGAATCGACGGAATGCAGGAGTTGAGCTAATTCCCCTTGGAAAACTATTGTGAAGGCATTGGCATCTTCTGGACTTGGTCCAGCAATGAATAACACAGGTGTTAAATATGGGTCTTGAACAATGCCGGAGGAGGTCCTACCGGAGTTGTGGATTTCATTCATCTGTCAATTGGATTTATAACTCCTCCTATTCAGGAGATATCAGTTAGGATAAAATAAAGTTAGCCTGGAGGAATATCAGAATGGAACCTAATAATAGTTTTTGTTATAAATACAAAATAAATTATTTTTATTATTGCGAAAATCTTTCCTTTTTAAATATGAAACGAATTAAAATAATACATTTTTAAGGTGATATATTGTTATGGAGGTGTTAAAAGTTGTCCCAAAAACTTTTCGAAAACTGTTTAAATTACACGAAAATCTAGAAAACAGAATTATTTGAACAGACAAATTTTAACTTCCTGCGTTTGTTTCATAGTACCATACAAAAGGAACCATGTGAAAAAATATTCCAAGTAACCAGTTACAAGGTTCAACTCCAAGTAACTTTTTTGAAACCTAAATCAACATTCTTCCAAATCTTACTAAATTACTACAAAATATGAATAAGGTAGGTGTTGTTACAGCTGCTAATTTCTATTGTTATGAGAGTCACATTTACTACTCACCAGCAGATGTCCTTATCTTTTTATTTTTAAGTAAAAGACCACGATCCTACATTTTATTGGAAGCTTTTATGAATTTTCCTGGGAGTAGGATCATACCATTTGCTTGTGATGCACAATAAAAATCATCATCAAACTTTAGGTTGAATCATTTGGCTGAACTGAAACTTAAAATAAACACCTGCTCTTAAAAACAGATATTAAAAACAAGTTTATTGGAGAGGCTAGGGCTATTGGGCCTTCTCTTATATCTAACCACTACTTTTCTTATAAAATTAAACAATAAAAACTCCTTTTAGTTTAATGGGATCACTGGAATAATTTATTTTAACACATTCACACAATATAAACAATCACATTTGAAATGTTACAGCTTTAAGTTGGTTTTACCTATTTATCATTTTGGACTCAGCTTTTTTTAATTTTGTTTCAACTTTGTATGTTTTTTCTCCATTATTACAAGTCTGAGCTAAATATATGTAATTCAAACCCAACACACTCACATAGTTACTTGTGTGTCAAATGAGTATACAATATAATGTACATATGAGAGTTTATAAAACATGTACATACATATAGGGTTCTGAACTCATATAGCCTTCACAATATATGAACCCATTCTTATTTAAGTTCCCTACATTTTTGGGATGTATCTGCATTTTTTAAGTATATTTTATCTAAAATTTAACCTTAAGTGTATTGAATGTATCTACATTATAATAATGAATTATACAGTATGTTTTTAATATTTCTATCTAAACTTATATTGTTAGTTTTAAAATATTAATAGATTTTCTTCAAAATAAAATAGAATGTTCAACTAAAAAAAATCTTAATTCTAGGTTTAAATTACGGAAGCCAGCATAGTTATATTGCAGGTTTTCTTTTGCAGTGTTCACCATTACAACTAGTAATCTGGTTCATGCATGACGTACAAAGACTACTAGCTCGTACTTATCTTAAGAAAAAATATTCCGTATAATCAATTCTCATCATTCTTGGGTATAGTAGACTCAATTGTGGTAGTTATAAGCAACAGGCAAATAATAAATAAAAAGACTAATTATGGTAGAAAACACCTTTATCATACTTTATCACATTTAATAAATGTACATAGAAAATATATAAAGAAACTGCTCAAAGAATAGTTATAAATATTTACAATTAGGTCGCATCATAAAGTATCCATACACAAGTCATAGCTCAAATTTGATCTTATGTAACCGATACCAAATTATACAACTTAAAATACATGACTAGATTGGTTATGGAACTTTTAAGTTGATTTGACTATATCTTTATATAAAACTAGAAACATATATCGACATGTATTTTAACATTTTAAGTAAGGTAGGATTAGCTACATAACAATTTTTGAAAGTATAAACTATATTTGTAAAATGTTGCTAGAAAAATATTTACTTACCGATAAAATTATAGTTTTACAATATATAGGCCCTACCTACTTTTTACAATTAAAAAGTGCGACAATTTCAATAATTTCGCAATTGAATTGTGTTTTAGTTGCAAATTCCCACTTTCCATCGGTATGTATTTAAATTAAAAAATAAATAAATCAATTTAAAAAACCGATAAATTGTGTGTGAATTTTACTTTCTGTTGTATTGGTTATCTGATATTTTTGCTTCAAGTAGATTTTTCGTAGAAGAAAACTCATCTGTCTTATAACCTGACTCAAAACATAATTTTGTCTTTGGGGAAGATTCTGAAACAAAATAATTAACTCTGTAAATATTCACATTTAAAAACATATTAACACTAAGGTGTTTGAGTCACTTAAGATTTTAAGATGTTACGTAACACTTTACGATAGTAGGAATTTATAACAATGTCGCTAAATATTGTTACACTTTATGCTGGTTTTACCAAATAATCAAACTACTCAATCGTTATCTTTAGACCAACATGAAAAACGAAAAACAGTATCCTTCCTACACTTCAGAGAAGATGGATTCACTTGGTTGGACTCACTATGTTTTTTTGGTGACAACTTAAAAAGGAGATAATAACTTTGGGAGAAGTAAATTTTAATAAATTCACAAAATCTAATCCAAAGTAATAATATGTCAAAGGTATTGTATTCTTTGTAAAAAAATTCTAATGTTCTTATCACAAGTCGTAAAATGAAGTTGCAAAATATATAAAAATATATGAACTACTGTATAACACAGTAAGTTGAGAGTCAACGTTACTTACTGTCAAAAATAGTTAATATTAATATCATATTAAGTGAAAGAGTAGACCTTTGGTTTCTAGAAACAGACAAATGTCTAACATTTTTATAGTTGGTTCTTAATTTTAAATACTATTTTAATAAACTTACTCATTTAAAAAGTAATAATGGACCTATTAAAAAACGTACTTATCATGTCAATGTACTAATACTATATTGTTATAAATTATAAAGAAGTTAAATAATATTTAAACTTTTATGAAAAACAAACAAAGGAACCACATATCTGTTTTTGAATTATTTTGTGTAAATAAAAATCATATGATGCAGCACAGAAGTATGCCACTATACAGATTCCCCCTCACAGGGCTCTCTGTAACTCACAGTCAAGTTGCACAGAGTTTATTGTAGTGTAGACTAGTTAGTGCTAAGACTGTTTTGGAGATTGAGGTGATGCCAACCAGAAGATTATACCAATGTTTGTTGTGACTATTATTCATAAAGATTATTAATGTGGATGTACTATATTTTTACCCAATGAAACAAACATTGGGTAAACAAATTTAAAAAAAGCATTTTAAAAAACTAACATAAAAATTTAAAGAGACAAAAATATATTTTTTATTTTGTATTTTTGTTACCTTTTTCCCTCAATAGTAAAAATTGTATTTCACGTGCAGTTTTGCTGCTACTAAAATCTTTGTAAACATATGGTCTACTTACACAGCTTAATTCTGATCACTTCATCATTTATCAGGTAACCTACCTATAAAAGGAAATGGAGCTCCGACATCCGAATGTATCAGTTTGTAGTGAGATTGAGACCATCGGACATGGTACCTCCATACGAGGGTGAGAAAAACCACCATAAGAATCGCAGTAGTCCCAGCGACTAGCATCTCCCATAAGGTATTCCTCGTTACTTTTATAATAGGCTGGATCAGCTGAGTTGGAAAGAATAAGTGTGGATGTTCTATGGGCGGGAGGCGGGTGTCTATCACAATAAACTCACTGGATCTGATGGAAGAGTCCTGGGTGAAAAGCGATACCTAAAAATAACCTTTCAATTATTTTTAATGAAATTAATTGTACAACAGAAATGTCATATTCGTGAATGTTAGTAAAATAAATAATACAAAGTATAATAGGTTTTATATTGTATCACTTAACAAAAATACCAATATAAAAAAATACACTTCAAGAAATTACTAAAATTTAACTAATTAATTAAGTTATTTTAGAAAACATAAGCATCTAAACAAAGTTACGACTGAGGCGAATTGTCATTTAAAAAAATCCCCCATCTCAATAATTACAAATACATTATACTAACAAATTATCATCTTCAGAATATCCTTTACATGAAAAAAGTATATTTTTTGGGGTCCGTTCACATGCAATTCACAATTGTATGTAGATTATATTAATCATAAAATCATTGCAAATAAGATAAGTGAGCCCCTTAATAAAGAAGAGATTAGTTTTAAGTTTAATGAACTTTGTGGATGTTAATTTGAAAAGAATCACATGGCGATGGTGTAAATAAAGGTTGTGCACTTTCTTTATACATTTCAAGCCAAAAATATAAAATATTTCAGTTCATAACTTGGCCTCTACAATATCTTCGAAATGTTTTATTCAAATTGATTATTTATACATTCAACAATCAATTCAAACCTATGAACATCGTATACTTAGGGTTTAGTGAAGTCGATTTTATTTTACTTCATCAAGTTACCATATCTGTAATTTTTATCAGTATATTGGTATATTGGTAAGTGATTTTGTTTGCTTAGTATGAGAATATTACAATAACACAAAAATTGTCTTAATATGGCTATTTTTTTTATTTTATTTATTATTATTATTAAGCTTGTCACAATTCTTTGTAGCAATTTGTCTTAATACTACATTCTAAAATATTTGTAGGAACCTATTTCAACTTGAAAAATATTTATTTTTTAAATGTATGGAGTTATTATTCATGCAGCTCTGGAAGTAATTTGGCCAGTTCATCCATGTGTCTGCTCTCAACGCCATGGCTGGATGCACGACTTACCACTGGAAGAATAAGTTACGTTTTAGTTTTTGAAATTAAATAAAAATGAATATGACATTAGTCAACATTATATACTCCTGATTAAGTTCATACCACACATAAAGTAAATCAGCCTGTATTTATTTACCTTATGTGTGGTATGAACTTAATCAGGAGTATGTTGACTAATGTCATATTCATTTATATTTAGGGCAAGCCGGTCGATGAATATACGAAACTACTTATGGACCGTGGCCATGGCTTTGCCCAGCGCTGGCTTGGCCCGATGAACACAAATCTATAAGAAGTGAAGACCCCATGTGAGGAGCGTCTTTTAGAGTGCGCGCGCGTGCGCGCGTGCGTGCGTGCGTGCGTGCGTGCGTGCGTGCGTGTGTGCGTGTGTGCGTGTGTGCGTGTGTGTGTGTGTGTGTGTGTGTGTGTGTGTGTGTGTGTGTGTGTGTGTGTGTGTGTGTGTGTGTGTGTGTGTGTGTGTGTGTGTGTGTGTGTGTGTGTGTGTGTGTGTGTGTGTGTGTGTGTGTGTGTGTGTGTGTGTGTGTGTGTGTGTGTGTGTGTGTGTGTGTGTGTGTGTGTGTGTGTGTGTGTGTGTGTGTGTGTGTGTGTGTGTGATATTTTTGTCGTATCGTTTGATGATTATTTCTGTCTTTCTCGCACTGCCTTTTCTCACTATCTCTGTCTCTATCACATTACCCTTACTTAGACAGAGCAAAGTTAATGCCTGTGGCGACTTATTAAACCTAAAGAAATCAGACTGACTCTTCACTATATAGTATTTTCTTCTTTTAGACATTTGTATTGATCGCTTGACTAGTCTCTTGATTAGTATTGATATTTACTAAACTCTAACCTGTATTCTGAAGAAAGCGTTGTAGCCAATGGAGAGGGTAGCTCTGGAGGTATTAGTGAGGAGGTTCCCTCGAAGCAAACCCCCCTCCACCTGCCACATGACCAGGTACATCGGCTCAAGCGTTGTGTGATGCTTCCAGCTGATATCAATCTTAGCGAAGTCTCTATTGTACGTTCTGGATTCCTCTTTTAACCTCCACGGACGTTTATATGAGTCCTAAATCAAGTAAATTTGGAAACTAACATATAGTACTTCAGGTGAGGATAATTTTATGTACTAAAGGTTCCAATTTTATATCAATATCAGATATCAAATAAGATAATGTTAGTATAGAAGTAAAATTATATTATATAAAAAGGATCAATTAGACTCTTTCTTGAAAATCATATTTAGAGAAACAATTTAAATAACAATGGAAATATTATGCTAAATTATTATTTCCAAAGATCTTTTTATAACCATTTTTTTAATATTTATACCCTTCAAGTGATTTCTCGTTATTTTACATTTTTTTACATATAATATGCTGGGAAGATTTCTAACTAACATGGTTTAGGGACCAGAAGAATCCTAAGCAATTGACCAAATGTGTAAAATCCTGCCTTCTAGTTTTGTTGTTTTAATTATCCTAATTAGCAGTGTTAAGCTTCTGTCCCCAAACCTTCAGTTGTCTTAGCACAAATAAAATTTTAAATTTACATAATTTAGTTTGTACATTTACCATTAGATATTTATAAACAGGTAAATAAAGCAGTAAGTATCAATGGAGAGAAAGGCTATCATATGACCAATAAATGTTCTTTTTATCCGCTTTACATCATACACTAAATGGCGTGGAGCTTTAACCAGGGTATTTGGCGTCAAATAATGCGTTGGATAATCTAGTGAATTTTCTCTCTTCACAATCATTTTAATAACAACATGATAAATGATACTGCTTAATGTTTGACATCAGCATCAAAACAATGAAACATTTCTAGGGTACCTATAATGGCCATAATTTTATATTGTCCAAGGAACGAACTAAGTATCAATGTAGCAAGTTTGGCGAAAAGCTTACCAAACAGAGTGGTTAAGGATCCATGTTAATATGAAGATTAATTCACATTAACTACTCACAAACGTTCTACCTAAGGATCCACGACGATCTGTATATTCCTTTACCTTAACTACTCACAAATGTTCTCGCTAAGGATCCATGATGATCTGTACATTCTTTTACCTTAACTACTCACAAACGTTCTCTCTAAGGATCCATGATGATCTGTATATTCCTTTCCCTTAACTACTCACAATGGTTCTACCTAAGGATCCATGATGATCTGTATATTCCTTTCCCTTAACTACTCACAATGGTTCTACCTAAGGATCCATGATGATCTGTATATTCCTTTACCTTAACTACTCACAAACGTTCTCTCTAAGGATCCATGATGATCTGTATATTCCTTTCCCTTAACTACTCACAAACGTTCTCTCTAAGGATCCATGATGATCTGTATATTCCTTTCCCTTAACTACTCACAATCGTTCTACCTAAGGATCCATGATGATCTGTATATTCCTTTCCCTTAACTACTCACAAAAGTTCTACCTAAGTATCCATGATGATCTGTATATTCCTTTCCTTTAACTACTCACAAAGGTTCTACCTAAGGATCCATGATGATCTGTATATTCCTTTCCCTTAACTACTCACAAAAGTTCTACCTAAGTATCCATGATGATCTGTATATTCCTTTCCTTTAACTACTCACAAAGGTTCTAGCTAATAATCCATAAGCTGTAGATTAATTTACATTAATTACTAACAAAGGTTGTCTTAAAATATCAGCCAACCGTAGTGGGTAAAAAAACACTAAATTTTTTAATAACATCTTATCACTGCCATTCTCCCAAAACTTGATGACCTTCCTCTCAAAATAAAATAAACATTAAATGCATTCTAAATGAAGCAATACATTCATTTCTTGTAATATTTTACTAACCAGTTTTTGCTCTAAGAATATATTAATATCTTGAAATATATATTAAAAATAAATTATAACATACATACGTGTATTTTTATTTCATTTAAATGCATAAATATAAACACTTTCGTAACAATTAGTATTCAAAGAAGTGGTTCAAGTAAAAGGTTATTTAAATGGTAACCGGTACAATAAAAAAATACTCTAACATTAAATGTTAAAACCTTTATTAATATATCTGAATAGCTTGTTCATTTACACGTTAGATTTTTATCCTAGAACTAAAATTTTTTATTTAAGAGTTTTTAGCTATAATAAATAACTTACCTTCAATAATCCCTCGTTCGTCTCTAGTGTTCGATTTATATCAGCTACTTTGTCATTCAGACCTATCACATTCTCTAACCCCAACTGCTTAACTAGAGTTCGAGCCAGTTCAACCGGGGACTGCGGCCTCGGCGTGAAGACCTCAGTGAAGCCCCGCCAGTCCACTACTAGTACTTGAACTGTCAGGGGGTTGACGTCCAGAGGCAGCTTGGCCTTGAGATCCAGAGTTTGCAGGTACTGCTGGTGGTCGAGCATGACCACGTAGACTGTGTTGGGGGCGGTGGAGGCTAGGAGCGGCCAGGATACTGAGGTAGGTGTGAAGCTTAACTCCTCTAAGGGCTGCGTCAGCAGTGGTGAGGGGGATAGACCTGCGGAGACCCAGTTACATGACTCCCGACAGCTTCCTACCTACAATAAACATGTTTGGTTGTAATATATAGTACAAATTGGGGCAGAATACGATTAAAAAATATTTAACTAGTATTAAACAGAATTTCTTACTTACTCTAAAATGCTTAAGTAGTAATTTCCTTAAAAACATAACAATTTACTACAGTTTCCCCTTAGTTTTTTAGTTTTCTTCACTTTTAATTAAAGTACGTTGACAGAAATGTTCATTTTGCATTGAAATTCTCTAAATGATCATATATTTACTCCTTATGGTGTACAGTTTAAACAAATGTTCGACCACAACATTTAACACCTGGGATAACAAATGTACAGTCGCAGTTATTGACTGTTGTATTGTAAGTCCTTATTAATTTATTTTATATTAAATCTTTCACCATGTACAAAAGTGAATCTTTAGTTCAATTTGGTGGTTTTGGATTTCACAATATTTTTATTTCACAATTAATTCATGCAAGAAATCGTGTGAACTAACTTTATAGACAATAAAAGCTAAAATATTTCTCCCTATTTCTTGAGATAGAAATAGATTATTTGTCTAGTAGATTTGATTTATTTTGTTACTAAGATCTTCATACTATGGTACCTTATTTTAATAAAAATTAAATAATGTATACCAGTTACCTTTAATACAGGGTTAACAATACAATAAAAAAATGTTAATATAATATCAGACTTTTAGTAATATTAATCAATTCACTTAAGATAATTCTAGTAAATATAACAAACATATTAATGATACATTGGTTTAAGAAGCTAGATTAGAAATAAACAAAGGTTTATTGACTAAATTCAAAGAAATTTACGATAGCAATTTGATGGACTAAAAAACATTACTTTCAAATAATGTTACATTTATATCCTATTTACAACGTAATTTAAAATTGTATGCGTAGTATAAGGATGAAGGATAAAAACAATTGTATAAATATTTGATCTTCACCTTATTAACACTATGCTTAAGTACATTTTTTAGTGATAATGTATAGACTACTTACGCAATCTGTCCGATCACACACAGATTTACTTTTCTGAAGGCGTCTGCAGATGTTCCAACACTGTAAAACATGATTTGTCATTAGAAAATATTCATTGTTAATAACCTTTTCTTAAATATCTTCACAGTTTTCATTGATAGTGGACATAATAAGATCTTTTATATAATCAATTGAGTGACTTTGTCTAATTATTAAATTTTATTTTATATTTAAAATATAGTATACTTAAATTGTTATATATTGGTGGATTAATGAGTACATATAATTATTGCAAAAATAGGTTTATTACTCAGGTAAAAAAATTAATTTTTACTTTTACAGTCATTCGTTTACACTATATATTAAAAATGTCGACATTTTTACATATTAAAAAAATGGAAAGCACATAGAAATTTGTACTATTTAAAGTATTCTTTTTATTAAAACCACTCTACACAGCTTTTTATAATAAATTTTATTCTTATTGCAAACCTATATGTTTGGTTCGGTTAGCGAATCAGTCCTCACATCATTTCTTTAGCAAGGAAGGAGATAAGGTATGTTTATTAAATTCATTTTAAATCTCAGGATCAAGGACATTAGTAAAAAATCATATAATTAAAAAAAAATACGTAAAAATTCCATCCCAGTGACGCTACGATATCCAATACATTTTTGTCACTAAATTTTTTTTGTTTTTTTTTTTAATTTATGCAACGGCTGTTTATGTTTATAAAGGTTATAACGGTCTATCAATAAGTATTTTAAGTGTGTATTTTAAATTGACTGATTTATTTTATGTCTTTAAAAAGAGCTGTGGGACAAAAATTGTAATATAGCAAATAATAATAAAATAGTAATATCGAGTAGTAATATATTTTATATTGTTAAGCTGTTTTGTATTGTTAATCATTTAGCTAGTTTATATTTGTTATTTATTCATAGATCTTTTTGAACTTGTGTTTTTAACGTTTTTTTCATTTATTTGTTATAAAGTTATACAGCCATATACGCATTCTTCTTATTATGTAATGGTATTTTGCCTTCGTAATGAAAAAAAAAAAAAAATAAATAAAAAAAAATAATAAATACTACCAATATTAATGTAATTACAAACCGAGGCCATTGTTCTGAATCTAAAAACAGTTTGCATCTAAACAAGTATAGCTCAATATTGTTCGTAGGATTGTGTCAATGGAATAGGTGGAACTCAACAATTCTCTTATTACTGGCACAACTTTGTGCGAATTTAATGGCGGATATGATAGTGGGTGACCTGCATAGTCTGGTAACAAACTGACCACTAGGCCTACTTATAGTCAGAAAGGGCCATTTACTAATATTCCAATGGCCTGGGCAAAAACGGGACCTAAAACTTATGGAATCAAAACCACGTGGTCTGATTTTCAGCCAATTTACAAGCCTTTATCTGCCAATTTACAAGGATATCTGGGGGAACACCGAAAATGGACATCCCAAACTTCGGACATCCAGTAGTACCCATACCGATAAGAACCATTGAGGGGACGCCATGTCAGAATTTAGAGGACCGAGCATGGAACATGTCACCTAGAGTCTCCACAACACTGTGTCCAAAAGTACCTGAGTCACCTACCCACCCGCTCACACAGGCTGGTTCCAAGTGTTTTCCAGGAACCGATCAGGGCACCCTGAGTTGGCCTTTTTATTTATTATAATATTTAGAGTTTGCTTTATAAACACATTATTTATATTTATAACTGTGTACTTAACTCACATCTACTCGAATAGTAATGTAAATAATTAACATAATAATATAATTTGTAGGTAACGGTTATCAATGTAGTCTTCAATAAAGGGGTCATGGTGTAATATTCCTAAAGGTGCAGCAACATTGACATCTAACGATTATCTCATTACGTAAAAATATAAATTATAAATACAACTTTTACTTCACATTTTAAATAAAATATGAAAAACGAAATAAAAATTAATAATGTTTTTAATATTATTCTTAGTTAAGTGTCTAAACTATAATAACATATAAATGTTAAACTATGTATGATGTCACTCAACATTTTTATTGAAAAGTATTTAATTCACTACAGTGTAAATAGCAATTTAGTTCTTGAACGACTTTAAAGAAAAGATGTCACTCCATTCTACACAAAAATCTGCATTGTAGTCTAGTTGGGTATCAGATGTAGTTCTTTTGTGAGTCTCTGGTCACACCTAAGTGTACCTAATGAATAATAATCACCGATAATGATTAAAACTGAGGTAAAAACCTGGTTCAGTTGGTAAATGTGATATTGTATTAAATATACAGATAACTAGGCTAAGTTTCCGGTAGTATTAATATTATCGTCAAACTTAAATAATTGAACAAATATTTTAAAAACCAAAGGAGGGGATAGTCTAAGATAATAAGCTAGGATCTGAACCAATAATCTTGTAATTCTGGTTAGTGAAGTATGCTGTAATTATATTTTTGTGGATAGTCAGAGAATCTGCTGACAGTTAAAATTTATAAAACTTTTCAAATAACTGTTCATTATTAATTTTCACATTTAATTACCATTCGTTACTTTATATAAAACCATTATTTTAAAGTTATAATACTCGTTATTCAGACATTCATCAAAATTCCTGGAACTTCTAGTTTATAAGTTCTTGGGACTTTTACATTACTGCAATTTGGGATTTAAAATCTGTAAGTGAACAATGCAGGCCTAACTACCTTACTGAATTTAATCTGTCAGTTACAAAATCTACCTAGATGACATAAACGTACAAGTGATATTAGTACATACAAATATATTGTAGACAATCTATATATTTACAGACTGCTGTTGAAAATATAACGGCACTCTGAAATTATCCAGGGTGGATGGTTGGAATAGTTTACATCATTATTTAAGGGTATTCAATACATCATCATGAATTTATTATGTTATTTTATTTGAGATTATGTGAGTTTATCATGAGGAATGAAAACGAGTCAAAACAGTCACCGCATATGCAGGTTGGAAGAGAGTATCTCTAAGCCCGTTTAGTAGCGGATGATTCTAAACATTTTAAAAAAGGCTTTAAAAACTTAATACATTTTTGTTTCACTTTAATGTGGTGATTTCCCTCCACGTAAAACGTCAAAAACATGTGTTTCTATTTCAACGATTTGGTTCGTAATAATGATCGTATCGACACACTTGAAAAGACATTTGGAATATGAAGAGCTACTCTTACTAGTGGCCCATGAGTTAGTGAAACTTTACATGCAATTCTTTATGATTGAAAAAAAATACTATCGTTCCTTTAGTAATCATAATTCACTGTAACTCATAATAATGATAAAAACGAACTGTGTAGTTAAAATAGAAAAACATGTTTTGGTCCACTGACGGTTTTATGGACTTCCCAGCGGTGACTTGATAGTTTGAGAAACAGCCAACATAATTTAAATACGTAAGCATTGGATATAAAAAACTGTAATCTATTGCTATGTAAACATCGCAAAACAGAATTTTTGATAATACAAGAACAAAATTCCCAAATATTAAGGTGATCTATTTCAGTAAACTAGGATCCTCTTGTGATTTATTTGTGAATGTCTCCAGTCTAAGCGGGTTAAACGTAGTTTACTGAAATCAATCACCGTAATATTTGTGAATGTCTCCAGTCTGAGCGGGGTAAAAGTAGTTTACTGAAATCGATCACCGTAATATTTGTGAATGTCTCCAGTCTGAGCGGGGTAAACGTAGTTAACTGAAATCAATCACTGTAATATTTGTGAATGTCTCCAGTCTGAGCGGGTTAAACGTAGTTTTCTGAAATCGATCACCGTAATATTTGTGAATGTCTTCAGTCTGAGCGGGGTAAACGTAGTTTACTAAAATAGATCACCGTAATATTTGTGAATGTCTCCAGTCTAAACGTAGTTTACTGAAATCGATCACCGTAATATATGTAAATGTCTCTAGTCTGAGCGGGTTAAACGTAGTTTACTGAAATCGATCACCGTAATATTTGTGAATGTCTCCAGTCTGAGCGGGGTAAACGTAGTTTACTGAAATCGATCACAATAATATTTGTGAATGTCTCCAGTCTGAGCGGGGTAAACGTATTTTACTGAAACCGATCACCGTAATATTTGTGAATGTCTCCAGTCTGAGCGGGGTAAACGTAGTTTACTAAAATAGATCACCGTAATATTTGTGAATGTCTCCAGTCTGAGCGGGGTAAACGTAGTTTACTAAAATAGATCACCGTAATATTTGTGAATGTCTCCAGTCTGAGCGGGGTAAACGTAGTTTACTGAAATAGATCACCGTAATATTTGTGAATGTCTCCAGTCTAAACGTAGTTTACTGAAATCGATCACAGTAATATTTGTGAATGTCTCTAGTCTGAGCGGGTTAAACGTAGTTTACTGAAATCGATCACCGTAATATTTGTGAATGTCTCCAGTCTGAGCGGGGTAAATGTAGTTTACTGAAATCGATCACAATAATATTTGTGAATGTCTCCAGTCTGAGCGGGGTAAACGTAGTTTACTAAAATTGATCACCGTAATATTTGTGAATGTCTCCAGTCTAAACGTAGTTTACTGAAATCGATCACAGTAATATTTGTGAATGTCTGCAGTTCTCTTAATACCGACATGGCGTCCGCTTGGTGGTTGCTATCAGCGTGGACACTACTAGAGAAGTCTGGGGTGTCCATGTTGGGTGGTAATCATTGTGTGGATGTTGTGTGGGGGAGATAACTGAGCATCAGGCTTGTCAATTAGCTGAAAATCAGACCAGCAATACGTGGTTCGGATTCCACGTAAAGCTGTAGGTCCCTTAGTTGCCCTGGCTGTTGGGCTATAAATAAATTGCCCTTTCTGAGGAACAGTTGAACTCAGTTAGTAACCAGACTACACTCATCTACTCTCATCCTACACTCATAAAACCATTCATATTCGCCTTAAAATACGCACAACGTTGTGTCGGCGTCTCATATGTAAGAATGTAAGTTTGAGCGGGGTAAACGTAGTTTACTGAAACCGATCACAGTAATATTTGTGAATGTCTGCAGTCTGAGCGGGGTAAACGTAGTTTACTGAAACCGATCACAATAATATTTGTGAATGTCTGCAGTCTGAGTGGGGTAAACGTAGTTTACTGAAACCGATCACAGTAATATTTGTGAATGTTTGGAGTCTGAGCGGGGTAAACATAGTTTACTGAAAGCGATCACAGTAATATTTTTGAATGTCTGCAGTCTGAGCGGGGTAAACATAGTTTACTGAAACCGATCACAGTAATATTTGTGAATGTCTCCAGTCTGAGCGGGGTAAACGTAGTTTACTGAAAGCGATCACAGTAATATTTGTGAATGTCTGCAGTCTGAGCGGGTTAAACGTAGTTTACTGAAATCGATCACCGTAATATTTGTGAATGTCTCCAGTCTGAGTGGGGTAAACATAGTTTACTGAAATCAATCACCGTAATATTTGTGAATGTCTCCGGTCTGAGTGGGGTAAATGTAGTTTACTGAAACCGATCACAGTAATATTTGTGAATGTCTCCAGTCTGAGCGGGTTAAACGTAGTTTACTGAAACCGATCACAATAATATTTGTGAATGTCTCCAGTCTGAGCGGGTTAAACGTAGATTACTGAAATCGATCACCGTAATATTTGTGAATGTCTCCAGTCAGAGCGGGTTAAACGTAGTTTACTGAAATCGATCACCGTAATATTTGTGAATGTCTCCAGTGTGAGCGGGTTAAACGTAGTTTACTGAAATCGATCACCGTAATATTTGTGAATGTCTCCAGTCTGAGCGGGTTAAACGTAGTTTACTGAAACCGATCGCAGTAATATTTGTGAATGTCTCCAGTCTGACCGGCTTAAACGTAGTTTACTGAAATCGATCACCGTAATATTTGTGAATGTCTCCAGTCTGAGCGGGTTAAACGTAGTTTACTGAAACCAATCACAGTAATATTTGTGAATGTCTCCAGTCTGAGCGGGTTAAACGTAGTTTACTGAAACCGATCACAGTAATATTTGTGAATGTCTCCAGTCTGAGCGGGTTAAACGTAGTTTACTGAAACCGATCACAATAATATTTGTGAATGTCTCCAGTCTGAGCGGGTTAAACGTAGTTTACTGAAATCGATCACCGTAATATTTGTGAATGTCTCCAGTCTGAGCGGGTTAAACGTAGTTTACTGAAATCGATCACCGTAATATTTGTGAATGTCTCCAGTCTGAGCGGGTTAAACGTAGTTTACTGAAATCGATCACCGTAATATTTGTGAATGTCTCCAGTCTGAGCGGGATAAGCGTAGTTTACTAAAATAGATCACCGTAATATTTGTGAATGTCTCCAGTCCAAACGTAGTTTACTGAAATCGATCACCGTAATATATGTAAATGTCACCAGTCTGAGCGGGTTAAACGTATTTTACTGAAACCGATCACCGTAAAATTTTTGAATGTCTCCAGTCTGAGCGGGGTAAACGTAGTTTACTGAAAGCGATCACAGTAATATTTTTGAATGTCACCAGTCTGAGCGGGTTAAACGTAGTTTACTGAAATCGATCACCGTAATATTTGTGAATGTCTCCAGTCTGAGCGGGTTAAACGTAGTTTACTGAAATCGATCACCTTAATATTAGTGTATGTCTCCAGTCTGAGCGGGTTAAACGTAGTTTACTGAAATCGATTACCGTAATATTTGTGAATGTCTCTATTCCGAGCGGGGTAAACGTAGTTTACTGAAACCGATCACAATAATATTTGTGAATGTCTGCAGTCTGAGCGGGGTAAACGTAGTTTACAGAAATCGATCACAATAATATTTGTGAATGTCTCCAGTCTAAACGGGTTAAACGTAGTTTACTGAAATCGATCACCGTAATATTTGTGAATGTCTCTAGTCCGAGCGGGGTAAACGTAGTTTACAGAAATCGATCACAATAATATTTGTGAATGTCTGCAGTCTGAGCGGGGTAAACGTAGTTTACAGAAATCGATCACCGTAATATTAGTGAATGTCTCCAGTCTGAGCGGGGTAAACCTAGTTTACTGAAATCGATCACCGTAATATTTGTGAATGTCTGCAGTCTGAGCGGGGTAAACGTAGTTTACTGAAATCGATCACCGTAATATTTGTGAATGTCTCCAGTCTAAACGGGTTAAACGTAGTTTACTGAAACCGATCACAATAATATTTGTGAATGTCTGCAGTCTGAGCGGGGTAAACGTAGTTTACAGAAATCGATCACCGTAATATTTGTGAATGTCTCCAGTCTGAGCGGGGTAAACCTAGTTTACTGAAATCGATCACCGTAATATTTGTGAATGTCTGCAGTCTGAGCGGGGTAAACGTAGTTTACTGAAATCGATCACCGTAATATTTGTGAATGTCTCTATTCCGAGCGGGTTAAACGTAGTTTACTGAAATCGATCACAGTAATATTTGTGAATGTCTCTAGTCCGAGCGGGGTAAACGTAGTTTACTGAAACCGATCACAATAAAGCCGAGTTCCCACGGGTAGTGGCACGAATGCGTGAGACGTACATTCGTGGAACACGCTCCGTGGGAACGGTGCGGAGTGAGTTTGCCTCTGACGTCACCAGTCGTGGGGACAGTCCACGCCCGTCCACGCTTGGAATTAAACTGGTTTAATATTCAGTCGTGAACAGGAGCGTGAACTGAACGTCTTTTGTTGCTGTGTTTGTTTTTGGTGAAATTTGCTATGTCGGAGCCATCGGGAACACGTGTAATTAAACTTTGAGACAATGAAACAATGAAGTTTCCTGAGCTATATGCTGCTGAACGGTCACTGTACGATGCCAGCTGCAAAGAATATAAAGATCGTGATATCAGGAAGGCAGCAGTTACAAGAACAAGTAAAGCAATGGCGTATTCCAGGCTATTCCTGGATTTGGGCCAAAAGAAGTTTGTGCGAAATTTAAAAACTTAAGAAGTTCTTATTGTCAGGAGCTAAAGAAAATAGCCGATTCAGAAAGGTCAGGGTCTGGCACTGACGGTGTTTACGTACCCAAAGTAGTTTGGTTTGAAACTATGAATTCCTTCATTCGTCCATTTGTACAGCAACGGCCAACAAAATCTAATTTGGTAAGTACAAGTGGAAAAAATTGAATTTTTAGCAATTATTTAAAAGAGGAGATACGTTTCCCATGCAATTTAAATGGAAAAACATGTACATGGATGGTACACGTATTTCCCTAACTACTAAAAAGTATTTTTTGAAACACGAAATAAATATTCCAAGCTCTTGAAGGAGTCTCCAGTGGCTAGATATCTTAAAGTAACTTGTAGCTTTGTATTTGCATTTATGGCTTGTCTCATATTTGTATCCGACTTCGTAATATCTTTTGACACTTGTTCCAATAGGTAATCGAACTGATGTTCAGACATTCTAAAGAAATTTTTAAAATCATCTGAGTGACTCCATTTCAGTTACAAGTCAATCAATGGATTAACCCCTGTACCCCTTTCAAGTATCCATTTTCTTACCCAAAAACGTCTTTTCTTCCGTTTCCCGATCGGTTCACGTAGCCGTCTCAACTTTTCTTGCAACTTTCTACAAAAAACTGAACTTATTACTGCACAACACTCAACAATACACTTCTCCATACTGACTGTCTCAGCTAAACTGAACAACTGAAGCGTGGACCGCGGGAACAGTCCACGCCTCAACATTAATGATATTTCCATCCCCACTACAAGCGTGGCTTACGAACGCGTGCTGTCAAGCGTGCCACGCATTCGTATCCACTACCCGTGGGAACCCGGCATAATATTTGTGAATGTCTCCAGTCTGAGTGGGTTAAACGTAGTTTACTGAAATCGATCACCGTAATATTTGTGAATGTCTGCAGTCTGAGCGGGGTAAACGTAGTTTACTGAAATCGATCACCGTAATATTAGTGAATGTCTCTAGTCCGAGCGGGGTAAACGTAGTTTACTGTAACCGATTACAATAATATTTGTGAATGTCTCCAGTCTGAGCGGTTTAACGTAGATTAATGAAATCGATTACCGTAATATTTGTGAATGTTGTTCTTGTATTGTAAAACATTCTGCTATGTGACAATTAATTGTATTGTACTGTATTTCTGCCAACTTGTTATATGCTATGTAGGAAACTCTGACATATGTAGTCTAATATTTATCCAACTAGTTAGACGTACTAGGCCTAAAAGAAGTTAGTTAAGGGAGGTTGTTGCCAATAGTTAGCAGGTTTTATTGGCATGAGCCCAAATGTTGTGGAAATAAACCCCAAGAGCAACAACGGCAATTGACACATTGAGGAAGCGCGCCAGGCCAGTGTGCCTAGGAGCCGAGTGGCCCAAGACGGGATAATATTGGTCGTGTGCTACTCGGTAGAAGAGTTCTTGTATGGATTGCTTAAAGCCTGTGAATATATTTTCTTTATTAGAATAATATGGCTTGCTTGGTAAAATATAAACAAAGAGTACCTCATCCCGTATAATAACCAGTCCTTCCACCATGATAGCA